>JAOWCC010000936.1:29475744-29756483 GCA_030867875.1 Actinernus sp. WN-2022 | reverse complement strand
AACGTACTCCTCGACCGAATGCAATCGTACAAGGCTCCGAGGGCTAAAGCCAAAATGGTTATATCTTGATGAATTATAATTTAAAACATTTGAAACTAAAGTTTGGCTGACTTGTGGCTGTCCAGCAAGCGAGAGAAAGAATTCTAAACTGATTGGTCTTTATATACCTCAAATATGAATATTAAACATATGTACAAGAAAAGAACTAATGAACTATCACTTAAGTGATAAACAAATAGCTACGTGCCGTAATGAAGACGCTTTCCAACTCACTTTGTTACGTTGGAAAGCCTCTATTCTCGGAAATACAGTTTCTCGGAAATACAGTTTCTCGGAAGACGATGTTATTTTCCTAGAAACGTATTTACAGTCTACACTTGTATTCAGAGATATCCTGTCGTAAAACTCAGTGCAGTCCGGCCTTATAACCGTATAATTGCTTCGAGATTATCGCAGGAAGGAAAAGGTAAGCCAAAACAAATTCAAGACAGATAAAAAGCGAAGTAATATGTAGAATTCCGTGCTATTCTGATATTCGTTGTTTGCCATTATATCAATAGATCAATATTATGTCTGTTATTAAAATTTAAAATATATGAATGCAGTTGATCGAATTTAGTGTTCATGTGTTCTTTGATATATATATATATATATATATATATTGTTCATCCGGAATATTTACTGATGTAAATGTGTAAAAGGGTTTGGGGAAAGTGCGAGTCGCATTTGCATAGCGGTAACTAAATTCATAATCATCACACAGACTGCTGCCGATACTGAAAGGTGAAAAAACATTACCTTACATTAAAATTGATGACCTTAACTTTGAATGGTGCAATCTACGAGGAGACTGCGTCTAGACTAGTATGTCAAGCGATCAGGCAAGGCATTGCACGCGCGCGAATGTGCGTTTTGCAGTTAGGCATTCACGTGATTGTAGAGGATTGTTCTGGATTGCAAAAAATATCTGACTCCATTTATTTAGAGGCCTTGTACGAGATCGGTATTGTTATTATCAAAACCTGTTTGTAAATGCTATTTTTCACCTCCAATCAATTTAAAGATGGCTTGCCATCCAGCATCCATGGCAACGCCTTTCCCATGAGGATCACGAGCTCAATTCATTCGGTAATGAAGTATTATATCAGCACGTCACTGTTAGCTGCAAAAGGCCAATTGATCAGATATCACCTTGCATTTCCTTTGACAAATCGCTCACAGTCCCCCAGCTGGCCTTCATCTCTCAAAACCTTGCATTTTATTGAACCCGATTTGGTTTGCACTGACAAAGAATTCCATTGTTTCAGGGTTGCGATATGAGGAGCTATGCGATCAGCATTTAAGTTAATATCGATTTTGCCGTCGGCATGTAGCGAGTGTATAAAGACGTTGCCTCAATAGATACACTTGTTGTTGAGTTGCATGAAATGAGCAACCTCGATTTTAGAGCGAACGAACCCACATTGTATACATGCATGGTAAAGTAGAGTAGCCAAAATAGTTCTCTTAGCATGACTACGCTTGACACAAACATTCTTCGATTGAATGAATGCGTCGGCTACGATTACTAATACATTTGTGGGAAACGAGAGGTTGTGGTCTTGTTTATAAGCAGTATTATATGCCTGTAGTTCTCTCATAGCCGTGCGTCGTTGAAATTCTAGGTTATCCGTTGGGTTCATACGATCGAGATCGCGTTGATACTGAGAGCTATCCGGACCTACTATACGCAACCGAGTAGCAACGTCGATCGTTTCTTCACTTAGTTCAGCCTCTGAAACAAGGCCACAGGTGAAACATATGAATTCAGTTCCTATCACTTTCATTGGACATAGACATTCGGAGCACGTTTCCGGGGGATTGATACGTAGCTGTGGGGTGATAGGATTAATATCGAATGTATATGGGCTGGCACCAAGCAAGCTAAGAGGATCGTCCATACTAGTGGTGTAGGCTATAGGTCTATCTATTATCTAATTGCTCGTCGATATATGGAAAAAGAAGGAAGATAGACTGGTAGGAGTGGGATACCAATTTATCTTCTTTTTTCTTCTTTTTTTATCGCGATTTCTAATCATCTATGAATACCTTATGGTTCTTCAATTCCGCCAACACCTTTGAAAAGCAATCCCTAGTGCGACATCTAGTTTCACGGTATTTCGTCTCGCGAATGAGGCGGCGTTGTGGTGCACCACACTTCGTACAAAGTCCGTAACTAGTACGACAACCACGACCACACTTCGAACATGGGACGAATGGGGCGCTCCCTCTTAGTATTTGAAAGTTGTGTTGAGCACAGTACTCTGATATGTTAGAACACTTCCTTACACATTTCGTGTCCTTCCCTCGCATCAACCAACTACAAGTTATTATCTCATCCGCCATAGTGTGATATATACCTTATAATAGCCTTTCTCTAATTGCTGTTTAAACGGTACAACAAATGGGTACAACATCTATGGTACCCCGGAGATAATAAGTTGGGATTTGGTGCAACAAATACGATGGGGGGAGGGGGTCATCGGATGGGGATGCAATGAGGAAACGGAGGTGCTGCGCCAGGATCGGCATATTATATACTACTAGGTCAGTTGTAAACCAGTAATTACTGTGTTGTTAAACATTCAAATGATGTAACGTGCTGTGTTATTGTGCTGTTAAAGCGTTCAGTTGTACATATTACCCAGTATAACAGCTGTGTTGTAACGCTTGTCAACCCTGTAATTAATGTAATTTTGTAACAACGATGAACTGTATACTATGCTGACATAATTTACGACATAATTTTAGATAGAATGCAATTCAAGAAAAACAAACGAAAACGAAGCGTAGCGTACTATAAAGACGATTGTTGTTTTAGTTTGTTCGCGTGCCGCTGTCACGTAGCTGTCAGCGTCTGTCAATCATGTTTCGCGCGTCATTTTTCGCGGGAAATTAAAACATGTTTTTTCGGGGCGTTAAAAAGGAATTTTAGTTTGGATTTTTTTGCTATACCTAAAGCATTCTAAATATGCTAAAAAACATTTTTGGGGAAGTTTTGCCTGTGAACCTTTTGCCATACCTTAATGTACATAAAAGTGAACTAAAAGTATCGCTACTCAGTACTCGATCGATAGTCGCGATCGCGTGGCTGAGAGGAAACCACAGGCGGCCCACTGCATGTTAATTATATACGTTTGAGAGAGGCTGGGTCCTAGAAAATTGGTCTTACAAGAGTTCAGTACATTCTGGAAACAACTGGTTACAATGCAGAGTAGTTACTGGGTTACAACGTGCGGAACGGGTGGACCAACAAACCTTGTTGTGTGACAGTTTACCAGTTAAATATTTAGTCATATCTAATTTATCGTATTCTATGCAGCAGGCAGCTTTGGCTTCCAGTATTCATCTAAGTTTTCAACAGCGCAGTTGAGGAGTGAGCTTTTGAAATGTTTATTTAATGTGCGCATGCGCTTGTCACTTGACCGCTGTCTCGACTCGTAATTTGCCACTCATCTAATGACGTCACGCAATTGTTTGTACACGTGTGGTTTTGATATAATACGTCTTAGTATATACCACACCAGTGAATATCACTTTTGGCGCGCTCTGATTGGCTACTCAAACAGTGAATATGATTTCATATTCACCTCCGAGGAAAGCAGCAATCACCTCGCGCGCGTTTTTGTCCATTTGACAGAAAATAAAATAACTATTTGGTGCTGGCTATTCACTAATGTGTGGTATATACTAAAACAATTATTCACCTCCACTTCGGTGAATAATTGTTAATTATTCGCACGTGCTAATTTGAATCTAACATGAAAATAATCATCCCAAAGAGCACCTATAAATCAATATTTTTGGTAAGTTTTAATAGTATAGGATGAAATACCAAAAAGATATCGAGAATGGGATTTATAGACCTTCGTACGGAATTTTTCAGTCATGCGTACACCTCATTTGCATAATATATACTTGAAGTTAAAAGTTTTAAAGAGAAATGACTATTTACTCTAAAAGAGTGTTTATGTAAGTAAACTCTAGAAGATGGAAAATGAAATGCGTGGTTATAGACTATTTAGAATCTGAGGAAAAAAAAACATCAAAACGAGGCTGTGTACGCGCGACTGCAAAATCCCATACAAGTCTAAATCCCATCTTAAATATCTGTCTATTAACTTTCCGAAAATGTTGATTTGTAGCTGCTCTTTGTGATGACAATGGTTATTTTCATGTTGGAGATCCCAGCTTGCTGATCTCAAAAATCAGCACCCGTGAATAAGGTGTATCTAAGGCATTTGCCGATATTTTGGTCTGTGGCCTCAATACAAAGAAGCGTTAGCTGGTTTTGAGATCGCCCTTTCGTGCTCTTAGAAGTAGCCGTTGTTCAACTGTCCTTGAAACAATTTCAAACAGATGTCGATGAAGCTCACACCTGTTTCATTGGGCATTTTTTGAGAGAGAAATCATCACGAAATGTTGACCTGATTGCAGATATGGGACACTTAAATTTTAAAAAAAATTGCAGATGGTTTAATATAGCTTTAGGCCGATGATAGTCGGTTTATAAATGGAAAACAACCGTTTCTGACTGGTGAAGAACTACACAGGATCTTAAAGCCTGTAACATTTGCAAACGGATAATACTGATAATACTGATATACATATGAATGGCCTCTCCCTTGAGGTGAAAACGTTTGAGTTTGTTAAGTACGTTTAGCCATTTGAAACTCGAAAGTACCTGAGCTTAATGAGCGTTCAATACAAAGAAAGGACAACGATGATGCAACTACGAAGAATTGGGATATATAAGTGAAAAATCTCCTCGTTCCTGGACTAGTTTTAGCACTGTACGCTAGGCGTGAGGGAACTTTTGAAATTATCTAAAGTTAAATCTAAAAAATCCGTGTTTTTGGTAAGGGGATAAGCTATAGATTAACTTTGCGTTATTATACGGTCTCTTATAAACTAGTGTGACCGGTTTCTAGTGGCCTTATAAACTAGTGTGACCGCTTTCAAATGTCCTTATAAACTAGAGTGTGACCGATCTCATGCAGACGCCTCTCCCCTGGTTTTCCTTGAGGATTCTGGGCAGCATACCCAGAAAGCGTGTTTCAGTTGGTGAGACGGTCATGGCCAGATTCCATCCGCCAGAAGGACGCACTGTATTAAAAAAACTTCAGAGAGCAGGAACTGGTGTCTAATAAAGTAACGCCTGCCAATGAAACAGCATACATGATAAAAGTTCTAAAAAGCGGTTGTTGACAGCAAATCCCTCGTGGCGTAAGGGATAGTGACGGTTGGGGTTTCGGTTAATAGACTGGTTAGGGGTTCGGTTCTAATCTTCGTGGAGCCGCAATTTATTTTTATATAGTTGAGGGAAGCGTACTTGTTCGCCTAAATGTCTAAGTTCCGATTTAGTTAGTACCCTACAAATAGACCATTTTCTCAGGTATGCGCACGCAATATTGGCCCGCCAAATCGCTTTTTGAACAATAGCCGCCAATTTTTTATCAATAGCCGATAATTTGAATAGCAAAGGCTGTCGCATCAGAACGAGTCTAACTAAAGCTAACAAAACTCACGGCCCGCCATGAAATATTTCATGTAGGCAGCTTGGATTTAGTATTGGTTGAAATAATAGGGAGGGTTATTGGAAACCACTACGTGATTCCCACGTGAAGTATTTACCGGCCCGCCAAGCCTGTTGCGTACGCATACTTGAGAAAATGGTCTATTCGGGAAAATAGTGCAGTGCATTTCGGGATAGGATCTAGCCGCGACCTGATGCTACTCTGTGTGCTATAATATTACGAGTTGTAAAGTTCGAATGACTATATAATACAGTGCAAATACATTACGACAGTAGTAGGGGCATTCCAGCAAGATTAATGTATGATACTCTGTGTGCTACAGTATCACTACGAGTTGTAAAGTTCGAATGACACAATTTAATACAGTGCAAATACATTACGACAGTAGTGAGGGCATGTACAGCAAGTTTAATGTAATAAGATACTCTGTGTGCTATAATGTTACTGCGTTTCATAAGCAAGTTGTAAAGTTAGAATAACACAACGTAATACAATAAATTAAGGCTTTTTCTACTTTTTGTCTTTGTTTGCCTGAGTATTAAGGTAATTCCGTTAAAAAAGAAAAGTAGTTATAACACTCTCTATGGCACAAATCCAGCCTCCTGATTGGTCGAGAAAAGGGGCGGGGCTATGACGTCACAAGCGGCCCGCCGCGGCCCGCCGAAGGGGGGCGAGGCCAGTATAGAACAAACCCGGCCTCCTGATTGGGCGAGGCCAGTATAGAACAAACCCGGCCCCCGGAGTGGTCGAAATCAGTATAGAACAAACCCGGTCTCCGGAGGGGTGGACATTAGACCCCTCTCATCAGGGAGTATAAAAAAGTGAAACTCTATTATAAATTTAGTGTGAACGATGAAGCCTACTTGCTTTTGTGGGTGTTACACTAAAATCGTGAAAGGATTGGACGGAACGCCAGAGTGTGTGTACAAGTGTGGGCAAACGGTCAATTACAAGTCGCAACCGCAAGTATTGGGGTGCAGCTTTTATTTTTCGGGCCAGGACATTCCTTTGGTGAAAGCGGCTATCCCGGACGGAGTTTCGTATACCATAATTTGTGGATGAAAGTAGGGGTGAGCCGAAGCGATAAAAATCCGAACCGCGTGTTTTTTACGTGTACGGCACCAGCGCCCAATCCCAAGTGTGCGTTTCCTCTTGGATTTATGTGGACAGTTCCTCCCGCTACTACAGCTGCTTCGGCATGGACACCACAGGGCCCCCCAAATCCTCCACCCGTCGCTTGGACCAGTCCCACCACCACCACGCCGCTACGGGGCTGCCCGCGGAGACGCCCCAGGGACCCCCGCTGGGGACTACGTCGATCTATGCAGTGACCCCCCTGGAACCCTCCGTACCCCCTACTGGTGTCACGACCGGGGGCCCCCCGCTACCCCCTCCGCCTATGAGCATCCCGACAGCGCCATGGATCCCCTGGAACAACAATCAGGGACACGCGGTGTAATGCCCGGGAGCCAAGAAGACCCAGATTTGGGGGACATGCCGGACAACCGGGATGAGTCCACCACAAAAGCCGGGTGGGCTTTGTACAAAACGCTTTACGTCATGGTGTGTGTCCTGGAATGTATGAGACAACGTACACGGGACTGCGAGGGGTGCGACCATAGTCAACAGAGCCAACAGAGTCAACGCTACCATTCCTGCGCATGGCCTTTTATCGAGGAAAATAATACGTTTTACACTGCGTTGTGATAGGTCCGCCGACAGTCACAAAGATACCAATTCTAGCTTGTTTGCGACTGTCGGTGACCCATCGCAACGCAACGTAAAACGTATTTCCATGAACTCGGTCACATCGCAAACAGTTTGTGACTATTTGTGAGTTCTTAGGTTTATACGTAAAACAGCCTTAATTAGGAAATAAAAGAAATACCCATCTGTAGAAACCTCATTAATTAAACAAATCTATCGCAACAATTAATAGTCTTCTAATGGCTCTATCAATTCCTAACCTGCCCATCCCACCCCTTTGGCATTTGTGGGGCATTTGACATTTTTGAATCAGAACCTTTGTGGGGTTAGCTAAGCTATTGAAATGCCCCACCGTGGGCTTAGGAACGAGTGCAAATCTCATAAACACTGATGTAGAATTTGATTTCTTTGACTCGTTTTGATGAATTACCCAGCCCAACTTTTCTTTGCTGGCAAATTCCTCAACCCCGGGACAGAAACTCAGTCAAATCCCCACGTATGCCCGGAGCCATATTCACGCGCAGCCATTCTTTGGGGTCGCTTACAATAGGTAGCTTTGCATAATTAGGCTGTGTGTGCCGGTTCTCGGAAATGCCGGTTCATTCCTATACTACGCAACACGCCCAACGCGTACAAAATCATAATAACACTACAACTAGTGGAGTGTGACAGTGCCGGATGCCTGGTGGACAACACAAACGGTTTCTTTAATAAACTACGGTATTACAAATCATTACATAGTACTAATATTACAAAATCATAATATTTTACAGGACATGATTTAACAGGACATGAAGGAATAGAGAAAACATTCCATAACCACACATCCTAAACGGATGGTTGCACAATCAAATGACGTAATCACACGATAATAAATAGCTTTTCACATGCTTAAATCAAATAATACCGAAAAATCGATATCATAAAGAAAATAATGTACGTTGCCCGGTACGAAAAACGAAAAACTTCTGGAAACGTACTCCTCGACCGAATGCAATCGTACAAGGCTCCGAGGGCTAAAGCCAAAATGGTTATATCTTGATGAATTATAATTTAAAACATTTGAAACTAAAGTTTGGCTGACTTGTGGCTGTCCAGCAAGCGAGAGAAAGAATTCTAAACTGATTGGTCTTTATATACCTCAAATATGAATATTAAACATATGTACAAGAAAAGAACTAATGAACTATCACTTAAGTGATAAACAAATAGCTACGTGCCGTAATGAAGACGCTTTCCAACTCACTTTGTTACGTTGGAAAGCCTCTATTCTCGGAAATACAGTTTCTCGGAAATACAGTTTCTCGGAAGACGATGTTATTTTCCTAGAAACGTATTTACAGTCTACACTTGTATTCAGAGATATCCTGTCGTAAAACTCAGTGCAGTCCGGCCTTATAACCGTATAATTGCTTCGAGATTATCGCAGGAAGGAAAAGGTAAGCCAAAACAAATTCAAGACAGATAAAAAGCGAAGTAATATGTAGAATTCCGTGCTATTCTGATATTCGTTGTTTGCCATTATATCAATAGATCAATATTATGTCTGTTATTAAAATTTAAAATATATGAATGCAGTTGATCGAATTTAGTGTTCATGTGTTCTTTGATATATATATATATATATATATATATTGTTCATCCGGAATATTTACTGATGTAAATGTGTAAAAGGGTTTGGGGAAAGTGCGAGTCGCATTTGCATAGCGGTAACTAAATTCATAATCATCACACAGACTGCTGCCGATACTGAAAGGTGAAAAAACATTACCTTACATTAAAATTGATGACCTTAACTTTGAATGGTGCAATCTACGAGGAGACTGCGTCTAGACTAGTATGTCAAGCGATCAGGCAAGGCATTGCACGCGCGCGAATGTGCGTTTTGCAGTTAGGCATTCACGTGATTGTAGAGGATTGTTCTGGATTGCAAAAAATATCTGACTCCATTTATTTAGAGGCCTTGTACGAGATCGGTATTGTTATTATCAAAACCTGTTTGTAAATGCTATTTTTCACCTCCAATCAATTTAAAGATGGCTTGCCATCCAGCATCCATGGCAACGCCTTTCCCATGAGGATCACGAGCTCAATTCATTCGGTAATGAAGTATTATATCAGCACGTCACTGTTAGCTGCAAAAGGCCAATTGATCAGATATCACCTTGCATTTCCTTTGACAAATCGCTCACAGTCCCCCAGCTGGCCTTCATCTCTCAAAACCTTGCATTTTATTGAACCCGATTTGGTTTGCACTGACAAAGAATTCCATGTTTCAGGGTTGCGATATGAGGAGCTATGCGATCAGCATTTAAGTTAATATCGATTTTGCCGTCGGCATGTAGCGAGTGTATAAAGACGTTGCCTCAATAGATACACTTGTTGTTGAGTTGCATGAAATGAGCAACCTCGATTTTAGAGCGAACGAACCCACATTGTATACATGCATGGTAAAGTAGAGTAGCCAAAATAGTTCTCTTAGCATGACTACGCTTGACACAAACATTCTTCGATTGAATGAATGCGTCGGCTACGATTACTAATACATTTGTGGGAAACGAGAGGTTGTGGTCTTGTTTATAAGCAGTATTATATGCCTGTAGTTCTCTCATAGCCGTGCGTCGTTGAAATTCTAGGTTATCCGTTGGGTTCATACGATCGAGATCGCGTTGATACTGAGAGCTATCCGGACCTACTATACGCAACCGAGTAGCAACGTCGATCGTTTCTTCACTTAGTTCAGCCTCTGAAACAAGGCCACAGGTGAAACATATGAATTCAGTTCCTATCACTTTCATTGGACATAGACATTCGGAGCACGTTTCCGGGGGATTGATACGTAGCTGTGGGGTGATAGGATTAATATCGAATGTATATGGGCTGGCACCAAGCAAGCTAAGAGGATCGTCCATACTAGTGGTGTATGCTATAGGTCTATCTATTATCTAATTGCTCGTCGATATATGGAAAAAGAAGGAAGATAGACTGGTAGGAGTGGGATACCAATTTATCTTCTTTTTTCTTCTTTTTTTATCGCGATTTCTAATCATCTATGAATACCTTATGGTTCTTCAATTCCGCCAACACCTTTGAAAAGCAATCCCTAGTGCGACATCTAGTTTCACGGTATTTCGTCTCGCGAATGAGGCGGCGTTGTGGTGCACCACACTTCGTACAAAGTCCGTAACTAGTACGACAACCACGACCACACTTCGAACATGGGACGAATGGGGCGCTCCCTCTTAGTATTTGAAAGTTGTGTTGAGCACAGTACTCTGATATGTTAGAACACTTCCTTACACATTTCGTGTCCTTCCCTCGCATCAACCAACTACAAGTTATTATCTCATCCGCCATAGTGTGATATATACCTTATAATAGCCTTTCTCTAATTGCTGTTTAAACGGTACAACAAATGGGTACAACATCTATGGTACCCCGGAGATAATAAGTTGGGATTTGGTGCAACAAATACGATGGGGGGAGGGGGTCATCGGATGGGGATGCAATGAGGAAACGGAGGTGCTGCGCCAGGATCGGCATATTATATACTACTAGGTCAGTTGTAAACCAGTAATTACTGTGTTGTTAAACATTCAAATGATGTAACGTGCTGTGTTATTGTGCTGTTAAAGCGTTCAGTTGTACATATTACCCAGTATAACAGCTGTGTTGTAACGCTTGTCAACCCTGTAATTAATGTAATTTTGTAACAACGATGAACTGTATACTATGCTGACATAATTTACGACATAATTTTAGATAGAATGCAATTCAAGAAAAACAAACGAAAACGAAGCGTAGCGTACTATAAAGACGATTGTTGTTTTAGTTTGTTCGCGTGCCGCTGTCACGTAGCTGTCAGCGTCTGTCAATCATGTTTCGCGCGTCATTTTTCGCGGGAAATTAAAACATGTTTTTTCGGGGCGTTAAAAAGGAATTTTAGTTTGGATTTTTTTGCTATACCTAAAGCATTCTAAATATGCTAAAAAACATTTTTGGGGAAGTTTTGCCTGTGAACCTTTTGCCATACCTTAATGTACATAAAAGTGAACTAAAAGTATCGCTACTCAGTACTCGATCGATAGTCGCGATCGCGTGGCTGAGAGGAAACCACAGGCGGCCCACTGCATGTTAATTATATACGTTTGAGAGAGGCTGGGTCCTAGAAAATTGGTCTTACAAGAGTTCAGTACATTCTGGAAACAACTGGTTACAATGCAGAGTAGTTACTGGGTTACAACGTGCGGAACGGGTGCACCAACAAACCTTGTTGTGTGACAGTTTACCAGTTAAATATTTAGTCATGTCTAATTTATCGTATTCTATGCAGCAGGCAGCTTTGGCTTCCAGTATTCATCTAAGTTTTCAACAGCGCAGTTGAGGAGTGAGCTTTTGAAATGTTTATTTAATGTGCGCATGCGCTTGTCACTTGACCGCTGTCTCGACTCGTAATTTGCCACTCATCTAATGACGTCACGCAATTGTTTGTACACGTGTGGTTTTGATATAATACGTCTTAGTATATACCACACCAGTGAATATCACTTTTGGCGCGCTCTGATTGGCTACTCAAACAGTGAATATGATTTCATATTCACCTCCGAGGAAAGCAGCAATCACCTCGCGCGCGTTTTTGTCCATTTGACAGAAAATAAAATAACTATTTGGTGCTGGCTATTCACTAATGTGTGGTATATACTAAAACAATTATTCACCTCCACTTCGGTGAATAATTGTTAATTATTCGCACGTGCTAATTTGAATCTAACATGAAAATAATCATCCCAAAGAGCACCTATAAATCAATATTTTTGGTAAGTTTTAATAGTATAGGATGAAATACCAAAAAGATATCGAGAATGGGATTTATAGACCTTCGTACGGAATTTTTCAGTCATGCGTACACCTCATTTGCATAATATATACTTGAAGTTAAAAGTTTTAAAGAGAAATGACTATTTACTCTAAAAGAGTGTTTATGTAAGTAAACTCTAGAAGATGGAAAATGAAATGCGTGGTTATAGACTATTTAGAATCTGAGGGAAAAAAAACATCAAAACGAGGCTGTGTACGCGCGACTGCAAAATCCCATACAAGTCTAAATCCCATCTTAAATATCTGTCTATTAACTTTCCGAAAATGTTGATTTGTAGCTGCTCTTTGTGATGACAATGGTTATTTTCATGTTGGAGATCCCAGCTTGCTGATCTCAAAAATCAGCACCCGTGAATAAGGTGTATCTAAGGCATTTGCCGATATTTTGGTCTGTGGCCTCAATACAAAGAAGCGTTAGCTGGTTTTGAGATCGCCCTTTCGTGCTCTTAGAAGTAGCCGTTGTTCAACTGTCCTTGAAACAATTTCAAACAGATGTCGATGAAGCTCACACCTGTTTCATTGGGCATTTTTTGAGAGAGAAATCATCACGAAATGTTGACCTGATTGCAGATATGGGACACTTAAATTTTAAAAAAAATTGCAGATGGTTTAATATAGCTTTAGGCCGATGATAGTCGGTTTATAAATGGAAAACAACCGTTTCTGACTGGTGAAGAACTACACAGGATCTTAAAGCCTGTAACATTTGCAAACGGATAATACTGATAATACTGATATACATATGAATGGCCTCTCCCTTGAGGTGAAAACGTTTGAGTTTGTTAAGTACGTTTAGCCATTTGAAACTCGAAAGTACCTGAGCTTAATGAGCGTTCAATACAAAGAAAGGACAACGATGATGCAACTACGAAGAATTGGGATATATAAGTGAAAAATCTCCTCGTTCCTGGACTAGTTTTAGCACTGTACGCTAGGCGTGAGGGAACTTTTGAAATTATCTAAAGTTAAATCTAAAAAATCCGTGTTTTTGGTAAGGGGATAAGCTATAGATTAACTTTGCGTTATTATACGGTCTCTTATAAACTAGTGTGACCGGTTTCTAGTGGCCTTATAAACTAGTGTGACCGCTTTCAAATGTCCTTATAAACTAGAGTGTGACCGATCTCATGCAGACGCCTCTCCCCTGGTTTTCCTTGAGGATTCTGGGCAGCATACCCAGAAAGCGTGTTTCAGTTGGTGAGACGGTCATGGCCAGATTCCATCCGCCAGAAGGACGCACTGTATTAAAAAAACTTCAGAGAGCAGGAACTGGTGTCTAATAAAGTAACGCCTGCCAATGAAACAGCATACATGATAAAAGTTCTAAAAAGCGGTTGTTGACAGCAAATCCCTCGTGGCGTAAGGGATAGTGACGGTTGGGGTTTCGGTTAATAGACTGGTTAGGGGTTCGGTTCTAATCTTCGTGGAGCCGCAATTTATTTTTATATAGTTGAGGGAAGCGTACTTGTTCGCCTAAATGTCTAAGTTCCGATTTAGTTAGTACCCTACAAATAGACCATTTTCTCAGGTATGCGCACGCAATATTGGCCCGCCAAATCGCTTTTTGAACAATAGCCGCCAATTTTTTATCAATAGCCGATAATTTGAATAGCAAAGGCTGTCGCATCAGAACGAGTCTAACTAAAGCTAACAAAACTCACGGCCCGCCATGAAATATTTCATGTAGGCAGCTTGGATTTAGTATTGGTTGAAATAATAGGGAGGGTTATTGGAAACCACTACGTGATTCCCACGTGAAGTATTTACCGGCCCGCCAAGCCTGTTGCGTACGCATACTTGAGAAAATGGTCTATTCGGGAAAATAGTGCAGTGCATTTCGGGATAGGATCTAGCCGCGACCTGATGCTACTCTGTGTGCTATAATATTACGAGTTGTAAAGTTCGAATGACTATATAATACAGTGCAAATACATTACGACAGTAGTAGGGGCATTCCAGCAAGATTAATGTATGATACTCTGTGTGCTACAGTATCACTACGAGTTGTAAAGTTCGAATGACACAATTTAATACAGTGCAAATACATTACGACAGTAGTGAGGGCATGTACAGCAAGTTTAATGTAATAAGATACTCTGTGTGCTATAATGTTACTGCGTTTCATAAGCAAGTTGTAAAGTTAGAATAACACAACGTAATACAATAAATTAAGGCTTTTTCTACTTTTTGTCTTTGTTTGCCTGAGTATTAAGGTAATTCCGTTAAAAAAGAAAAGTAGTTATAACACTCTCTATGGCACAAATCCAGCCTCCTGATTGGTCGAGAAAAGGGGCGGGGCTATGACGTCACAAGCGGCCCGCCGCGGCCCGCCGAAGGGGGGCGAGGCCAGTATAGAACAAACCCGGCCTCCTGATTGGCCGAGGCCAGTATAGAACAAACCCGGCCCCCGGAGTGGTCGAAATCAGTATAGAACAAACCCGGTCTCCGGAGGGGTGGACATTAGACCCCTCTCATCAGGGAGTATAAAAAAGTGAAACTCTATTATAAATTTAGTGTGAACGATGAAGCCTACTTGCTTTTGTGGGTGTTACACTAAAATCGTGAAAGGATTGGACGGAACGCCAGAGTGTGTGTACAAGTGTGGGCAAACGGTCAATTACAAGTCGCAACCGCAAGTATTGGGGTGCAGCTTTTATTTTTCGGGCCAGGACATTCCTTTGGTGAAAGCGGCTATCCCGGACGGAGTTTCGTATACCATAATTTGTGGATGAAAGTAGGGGTGAGCCGAACCGCGTGTTTTTTACGTGTACGGCACCAGCGCCCAATCCCAAGTGTGCGTTTCCTCTTGGATTTATGTGGACAGTTCCTCCCGCTACTACAGCTGCTTCGGCATGGACACCACAGGGCCCCCCAAATCCTCCACCCGTCGCTTGGACCAGTCCCACCACCACCACGCCGCTACGGGGCTGCCCGCGGAGACGCCCCAGGGACCCCCGCTGGGGACTACGTCGATCTATGCAGTGACCCCCCTGGAACCCTCCGTACCCCCTACTGGTGTCACGACCGGGGGCCCCCCGCTACCCCCTCCGCCTATGAGCATCCCGACAGCGCCATGGATCCCCTGGAACAACAATCAGGGACACGCGGTGTAATGCCCGGGAGCCAAGAAGACCCAGATTTGGGGGACATGCCGGACAACCGGGATGAGTCCACCACAAAAGCCGGGTGGGCTTTGTACAAAACGCTTTACGTCATGGTGTGTGTCCTGGAATGTATGAGACAACGTACACGGGACTGCGAGGGGTGCGACCATAGTCAACAGAGCCAACAGAGTCAACGCTACCATTCCTGCGCATGGCCTTTTATCGAGGAAAATAATACGTTTTACACTGCGTTGTGATAGGTCCGCCGACAGTCACAAAGATACCAATTCTAGCTTGTTTGCGACTGTCGGTGACCCATCGCAACGCAACGTAAAACGTATTTCCATGAACTCGGTCACATCGCAAACAGTTTGTGACTATTTGTGAGTTCTTAGGTTTATACGTAAAACAGCCTTAATTAGGAAATAAAAGAAATACCCATCTGTAGAAACCTCATTAATTAAACAAATCTATCGCAACAATTAATAGTCTTCTAATGGCTCTATCAATTCCTAACCTGCCCATCCCACCCCTTTGGCATTTGTGGGGCATTTGACATTTTTGAATCAGAACCTTTGTGGGGTTAGCTAAGCTATTGAAATGCCCCACCGTGGGCTTAGGAACGAGTGCAAATCTCATAAACACTGATGTAGAATTTGATTTCTTTGACTCGTTTTGATGAATTACCCAGCCCAACTTTTCTTTGCTGGCAAATTCCTCAACCCCGGGACAGAAACTCAGTCAAATCCCCACGTATGCCCGGAGCCATATTCACGCGCAGCCATTCTTTGGGGTCGCTTACAATAGGTAGCTTTGCATAATTAGGCTGTGTGTGCCGGTTCTCGGAAATGCCGGTTCATTCCTATACTACGCAACACGCCCAACGCGTACAAAATCATAATAACACTACAACTAGTGGAGTGTGACAGTGCCGGATGCCTGGTGGACAACACAAACGGTTTCTTTAATAAACTACGGTATTACAAATCATTACATAGTACTAATATTACAAAATCATAATATTTTACAGGACATGATTTAACAGGACATGAAGGAATAGAGAAAACATTCCATAACAACACATCCTAAACGGATGGTTGCACAATCAAATGACGTAATCACACGATAATAAATAGCTTTTCACATGCTTAAATCAAATAATACCGAAAAATCGATATCATAAAGAAAATAATGTACGTTGCCCGGTACGAAAAACGAAAAACTTCTGGAAACGTACTCCTCGACCGAATGCAATCGTACAAGGCTCCGAGGGCTAAAGCCAAAATGGTTATATCTTGATGAATTATAATTTAAAACATTTGAAACTAAAGTTTGGCTGACTTGTGGCTGTCCAGCAAGCGAGAGAAAGAATTCTAAACTGATTGGTCTTTATATACCTCAAATATGAATATTAAACATATGTACAAGAAAAGAACTAATGAACTATCACTTAAGTGATAAACAAATAGCTACGTGCCGTAATGAAGACGCTTTCCAACTCACTTTGTTACGTTGGAAAGCCTCTATTCTCGGAAATACAGTTTCTCGGAAGACGATGTTATTTTCCTAGAAACGTATTTTCAGTCTACACTTGTATTCAGATATATCCTGTCGTAAAACTCAGTGCAGTCCGGCCTTATAACCGTATAATTGCTTCGAGATTATCGCAGGAAGGAAAAGGTAAGCCAAAACAAATTCAAGACAGATAAAAAGCGAAGTAATATGTAGAATTCCGTGCTATTCTGATATTCGTTGTTTGCCATTATATCAATAGATCAATATTATGTCTGTTATTAAAATTTAAAATATATGAATGCAGTTGATCGAATTTAGTGTTCATGTGTTCTTTGATATATATATATATATATATATATTGTTCATCCGGAATATTTACTGATGTAAATGTGTAAAAGGGTTTGGGGAAAGTGCGAGTCGCATTTGCATAGCGGTAACTAAATTCATAATCATCACACAGACTGCTGCCGATACTGAAAGGTGAAAAAACATTACCTTACATTAAAAATGATGACCTTAACTTTGAATGCTGCAATCTACGAGGAGACTGCGTCTAGACTAGTATGTCAAGCGATCAGGCAAGGCATTGCACGCGCGCGAATGTGCGTTTTGCAGTTAGGCATTCACGTGATTGTAGAGGATTGTTCTGGATTGCAAAAAATATCTGACTCCATTTATTTAGAGGCCTTGTACGAGATCGGTATTGTTATTATCAAAACCTGTTTGTAAATGCTATTTTTCACCTCCAATCAATTTAAAGATGGCTTGCCATCCAGCATCCATGGCAACGCCTTTCCCATGAGGATCACGAGCTCAATTCATTCGGTAATGAAGTATTATATCAGCACGTCACTGTTAGCTGCAAAAGGCCAATTGATCAGATATCACCTTGCATTTCCTTTGACAAATCGCTCACAGTCCCCCAGCTGGCCTTCATCTCTCAAAACCTTGCATTTTATTGAACCCGATTTGGTTTGCACTGACAAAGAATTCCATTGTTTCAGGGTTGCGATATGAGGAGCTATGCGATCAGCATTTAAGTTAATATCGATTTTGCCGTCGGCATGTAGCGAGTGTATAAAGACGTTGCCTCAATAGATACACTTGTTGTTGAGTTGCATGAAATGAGCAACCTCGATTTTAGAGCGAACGAACCCACATTGTATACATGCATGGTAAAGTAGAGTAGCCAAAATAGTTCTCTTAGCATGACTACGCTTGACACAAACATTCTTCGATTGAATGAATGCGTCGGCTACGATTACTAATACATTTGTGGGAAACGAGAGGTTGTGGTCTTGTTTATAAGCAGTATTATATGCCTGTAGTTCTCTCATAGCCGTGCGTCGTTGAAATTCTAGGTTATCCGTTGGGTTCATACGATCGAGATCGCGTTGATACTGAGAGCTATCCGGACCTACTATACGCAACCGAGTAGCAACGTCGATCGTTTCTTCACTTAGTTCAGCCTCTGAAACAAGGCCACAGGTGAAACATATGAATTCAGTTCCTATCACTTTCATTGGACATAGACATTCGGAGCACGTTTCCGGGGGATTGATACGTAGCTGTGGGGTGATAGGATTAATATCGAATGTATATGGGCTGGCACCAAGCAAGCTAAGAGGATCGTCCATACTAGTGGTGTAGGCTATAGGTCTATCTATTATCTAATTGCTCGTCGATATATGGAAAAAGAAGGAAGATAGACTGGTAGGAGTGGGATACCAATTTATCTTCTTTTTTCTTCTTTTTTTATCGCGATTTCTAATCATCTATGAATACCTTATGGTTCTTCAATTCCGCCAACACCTTTGAAAAGCAATCCCTAGTGCGACATCTAGTTTCACGGTATTTCGTCTCGCGAATGAGGCGGCGTTGTGGTGCACCACACTTCGTACAAAGTCCGTAACTAGTACGACAACCACGACCACACTTCGAACATGGGACGAATGGGGCGCTCCCTCTTAGTATTTGAAAGTTGTGTTGAGCACAGTACTCTGATATGTTAGAACACTTCCTTACACATTTCGTGTCCTTCCCTCGCATCAACCAACTACAAGTTATTATCTCATCCGCCATAGTGTGATATATACCTTATAATAGCCTTTCTCTAATTGCTGTTTAAACGGTACAACAAATGGGTACAACATCTATGGTACCCCGGAGATAATAAGTTGGGATTTGGTGCAACAAATACGATGGGGGGAGGGGGTCATCGGATGGGGATGCAATGAGGAAACGGAGGTGCTGCGCCAGGATCGGCATATTATATACTACTAGGTCAGTTGTAAACCAGTAATTACTGTGTTGTTAAACATTCAAATGATGTAACGTGCTGTGTTATTGTGCTGTTAAAGCGTTCAGTTGTACATATTACCCAGTATAACAGCTGTGTTGTAACGCTTGTCAACCCTGTAATTAATGTAATTTTGTAACAACGATGAACTGTATACTATGCTGACATAATTTACGACATAATTTTAGATAGAATGCAATTCAAGAAAAACAAACGAAAACGAAGCGTAGCGTACTATAAAGACGATTGTTGTTTTAGTTTGTTCGCGTGCCGCTGTCACGTAGCTGTCAGCGTCTGTCAATCATGTTTCGCGCGTCATTTTTCGCGGGAAATTAAAACATGTTTTTTCGGGGCGTTAAAAAGGAATTTTAGTTTGGATTTTTTTGCTATACCTAAAGCATTCTAAATATGCTAAAAAACATTTTTGGGGAAGTTTTGCCTGTGAACCTTTTGCCATACCTTAATGTACATAAAAGTGAACTAAAAGTATCGCTACTCAGTACTCGATCGATAGTCGCGATCGCGTGGCTGAGAGGAAACCACAGGCGGCCCACTGCATGTTAATTATATACGTTTGAGAGAGGCTGGGTCCTAGAAAATTGGTCTTACAAGAGTTCAGTACATTCTGGAAACAACTGGTTACAATGCAGAGTAGTTACTGGGTTACAACGTGCGGAACGGGTGGACCAACAAACCTTGTTGTGTGACAGTTTACCAGTTAAATATTTAGTCATATCTAATTTATCGTATTCTATGCAGCAGGCAGCTTTGGCTTCCAGTATTCATCTAAGTTTTCAACAGCGCAGTTGAGGAGTGAGCTTTTGAAATGTTTATTTAATGTGCGCATGCGCTTGTCACTTGACCGCTGTCTCGACTCGTAATTTGCCACTCATCTAATGACGTCACGCAATTGTTTGTACACGTGTGGTTTTGATATAATACGTCTTAGTATATACCACACCAGTGAATATCACTTTTGGCGCGCTCTGATTGGCTACTCAAACAGTGAATATGATTTCATATTCACCTCCGAGGAAAGCAGCAATCACCTCGCGCGCGTTTTTGTCCATTTGACAGAAAATAAAATAACTATTTGGTGCTGGCTATTCACTAATGTGTGGTATATACTAAAACAATTATTCACCTCCACTTCGGTGAATAATTGTTAATTATTCGCACGTGCTAATTTGAATCTAACATGAAAATAATCATCCCAAAGAGCACCTATAAATCAATATTTTTGGTAAGTTTTAATAGTATAGGATGAAATACCAAAAAGATATCGAGAATGGGATTTATAGACCTTCGTACGGAATTTTTCAGTCATGCGTACACCTCATTTGCATAATATATACTTGAAGTTAAAAGTTTTAAAGAGAAATGACTATTTACTCTAAAAGAGTGTTTATGTAAGTAAACTCTAGAAGATGGAAAATGAAATGCGTGGTTATAGACTATTTAGAATCTGAGGGAAAAAAAACATCAAAACGAGGCTGTGTACGCGCGACTGCAAAATCCCATACAAGTCTAAATCCCATCTTAAATATCTGTCTATTAACTTTCCGAAAATGTTGATTTGTAGCTGCTCTTTGTGATGACAATGGTTATTTTCATGTTGGAGATCCCAGCTTGCTGATCTCAAAAATCAGCACCCGTGAATAAGGTGTATCTAAGGCATTTGCCGATATTTTGGTCTGTGGCCTCAATACAAAGAAGCGTTAGCTGGTTTTGAGATCGCCCTTTCGTGCTCTTAGAAGTAGCCGTTGTTCAACTGTCCTTGAAACAATTTCAAACAGATGTCGATGAAGCTCACACCTGTTTCATTGGGCATTTTTTGAGAGAGAAATCATCACGAAATGTTGACCTGATTGCAGATATGGGACACTTAAATTTTAAAAAAAATTGCAGATGGTTTAATATAGCTTTAGGCCGATGATAGTCGGTTTATAAATGGAAAACAACCGTTTCTGACTGGTGAAGAACTACACAGGATCTTAAAGCCTGTAACATTTGCAAACGGATAATACTGATAATACTGATATACATATGAATGGCCTCTCCCTTGAGGTGAAAACGTTTGAGTTTGTTAAGTACGTTTAGCCATTTGAAACTCGAAAGTACCTGAGCTTAATGAGCGTTCAATACAAAGAAAGGACAACGATGATGCAACTACGAAGAATTGGGATATATAAGTGAAAAATCTCCTCGTTCCTGGACTAGTTTTAGCACTGTACGCTAGGCGTGAGGGAACTTTTGAAATTATCTAAAGTTAAATCTAAAAAATCCGTGTTTTTGGTAAGGGGATAAGCTATAGATTAACTTTGCGTTATTATACGGTCTCTTATAAACTAGTGTGACCGGTTTCTAGTGGCCTTATAAACTAGTGTGACCGCTTTCAAATGTCCTTATAAACTAGAGTGTGACCGATCTCATGCAGACGCCTCTCCCCTGGTTTTCCTTGAGGATTCTGGGCAGCATACCCAGAAAGCGTGTTTCAGTTGGTGAGACGGTCATGGCCAGATTCCATCCGCCAGAAGGACGCACTGTATTAAAAAAACTTCAGAGAGCAGGAACTGGTGTCTAATAAAGTAACGCCTGCCAATGAAACAGCATACATGATAAAAGTTCTAAAAAGCGGTTGTTGACAGCAAATCCCTCGTGGCGTAAGGGATAGTGACGGTTGGGGTTTCGGTTAATAGACTGGTTAGGGGTTCGGTTCTAATCTTCGTGGAGCCGCAATTTATTTTTATATAGTTGAGGGAAGCGTACTTGTTCGCCTAAATGTCTAAGTTCCGATTTAGTTAGTACCCTACAAATAGACCATTTTCTCAGGTATGCGCACGCAATATTGGCCCGCCAAATCGCTTTTTGAACAATAGCCGCCAATTTTTTATCAATAGCCGATAATTTGAATAGCAAAGGCTGTCGCATCAGAACGAGTCTAACTAAAGCTAACAAAACTCACGGCCCGCCATGAAATATTTCATGTAGGCAGCTTGGATTTAGTATTGGTTGAAATAATAGGGAGGGTTATTGGAAACCACTACGTGATTCCCACGTGAAGTATTTACCGGCCCGCCAAGCCTGTTGCGTACGCATACTTGAGAAAATGGTCTATTCGGGAAAATAGTGCAGTGCATTTCGGGATAGGATCTAGCCGCGACCTGATGCTACTCTGTGTGCTATAATATTACGAGTTGTAAAGTTCGAATGACTATATAATACAGTGCAAATACATTACGACAGTAGTAGGGGCATTCCAGCAAGATTAATGTATGATACTCTGTGTGCTACAGTATCACTACGAGTTGTAAAGTTCGAATGACACAATTTAATACAGTGCAAATACATTACGACAGTAGTGAGGGCATGTACAGCAAGTTTAATGTAATAAGATACTCTGTGTGCTATAATGTTACTGCGTTTCATAAGCAAGTTGTAAAGTTAGAATAACACAACGTAATACAATAAATTAAGGCTTTTTCTACTTTTTGTCTTTGTTTGCCTGAGTATTAAGGTAATTCCGTTAAAAAAGAAAAGTAGTTATAACACTCTCTATGGCACAAATCCAGCCTCCTGATTGGTCGAGAAAAGGGGCGGGGCTATGACGTCACAAGCGGCCCGCCGCGGCCCGCCGAAGGGGGGCGAGGCCAGTATAGAACAAACCCGGCCTCCTGATTGGCCGAGGCCAGTATAGAACAAACCCGGCCCCCGGAGTGGTCGAAATCAGTATAGAACAAACCCGGTCTCCGGAGGGGTGGACATTAGACCCCTCTCATCAGGGAGTATAAAAAAGTGAAACTCTATTATAAATTTAGTGTGAACGATGAAGCCTACTTGCTTTTGTGGGTGTTACACTAAAATCGTGAAAGGATTGGACGGAACGCCAGAGTGTGTGTACAAGTGTGGGCAAACGGTCAATTACAAGTCGCAACCGCAAGTATTGGGGTGCAGCTTTTATTTTTCGGGCCAGGACATTCCTTTGGTGAAAGCGGCTATCCCGGACGGAGTTTCGTATACCATAATTTGTGGATGAAAGTAGGGGTGAGCCGAACCGCGTGTTTTTTACGTGTACGGCACCAGCGCCCAATCCCAAGTGTGCGTTTCCTCTTGGATTTATGTGGACAGTTCCTCCCGCTACTACAGCTGCTTCGGCATGGACACCACAGGGCCCCCCAAATCCTCCACCCGTCGCTTGGACCAGTCCCACCACCACCACGCCGCTACGGGGCTGCCCGCGGAGACGCCCCAGGGACCCCCGCTGGGGACTACGTCGATCTATGCAGTGACCCCCCTGGAACCCTCCGTACCCCCTACTGGTGTCACGACCGGGGGCCCCCCGCTACCCCCTCCGCCTATGAGCATCCCGACAGCGCCATGGATCCCCTGGAACAACAATCAGGGACACGCGGTGTAATGCCCGGGAGCCAAGAAGACCCAGATTTGGGGGACATGCCGGACAACCGGGATGAGTCCACCACAAAAGCCGGGTGGGCTTTGTACAAAACGCTTTACGTCATGGTGTGTGTCCTGGAATGTATGAGACAACGTACACGGGACTGCGAGGGGTGCGACCATAGTCAACAGAGCCAACAGAGTCAACGCTACCATTCCTGCGCATGGCCTTTTATCGAGGAAAATAATACGTTTTACACTGCGTTGTGATAGGTCCGCCGACAGTCACAAAGATACCAATTCTAGCTTGTTTGCGACTGTCGGTGACCCATCGCAACGCAACGTAAAACGTATTTCCATGAACTCGGTCACATCGCAAACAGTTTGTGACTATTTGTGAGTTCTTAGGTTTATACGTAAAACAGCCTTAATTAGGAAATAAAAGAAATACCCATCTGTAGAAACCTCATTAATTAAACAAATCTATCGCAACAATTAATAGTCTTCTAATGGCTCTATCAATTCCTAACCTGCCCATCCCACCCCTTTGGCATTTGTGGGGCATTTGACATTTTTGAATCAGAACCTTTGTGGGGTTAGCTAAGCTATTGAAATGCCCCACCGTGGGCTTAGGAACGAGTGCAAATCTCATAAACACTGATGTAGAATTTGATTTCTTTGACTCGTTTTGATGAATTACCCAGCCCAACTTTTCTTTGCTGGCAAATTCCTCAACCCCGGGACAGAAACTCAGTCAAATCCCCACGTATGCCCGGAGCCATATTCACGCGCAGCCATTCTTTGGGGTCGCTTACAATAGGTAGCTTTGCATAATTAGGCTGTGTGTGCCGGTTCTCGGAAATGCCGGTTCATTCCTATACTACGCAACACGCCCAACGCGTACAAAATCATAATAACACTACAACTAGTGGAGTGTGACAGTGCCGGATGCCTGGTGGACAACACAAACGGTTTCTTTAATAAACTACGGTATTACAAATCATTACATAGTACTAATATTACAAAATCATAATATTTTACAGGACATGATTTAACAGGACATGAAGGAATAGAGAAAACATTCCATAACAACACATCCTAAACGGATGGTTGCACAATCAAATGACGTAATCACACGATAATAAATAGCTTTTCACATGCTTAAATCAAATAATACCGAAAAATCGATATCATAAAGAAAATAATGTACGTTGCCCGGTACGAAAAACGAAAAACTTCTGGAAACGTACTCCTCGACCGAATGCAATCGTACAAGGCTCCGAGGGCTAAAGCCAAAATGGTTATATCTTGATGAATTATAATTTAAAACATTTGAAACTAAAGTTTGGCTGACTTGTGGCTGTCCAGCAAGCGAGAGAAAGAATTCTAAACTGATTGGTCTTTATATACCTCAAATATGAATATTAAACATATGTACAAGAAAAGAACTAATGAACTATCACTTAAGTGATAAACAAATAGCTACGTGCCGTAATGAAGACGCTTTCCAACTCACTTTGTTACGTTGGAAAGCCTCTATTCTCGGAAATACAGTTTCTCGGAAGACGATGTTATTTTCCTAGAAACGTATTTTCAGTCTACACTTGTATTCAGATATATCCTGTCGTAAAACTCAGTGCAGTCCGGCCTTATAACCGTATAATTGCTTCGAGATTATCGCAGGAAGGAAAAGGTAAGCCAAAACAAATTCAAGACAGATAAAAAGCGAAGTAATATGTAGAATTCCGTGCTATTCTGATATTCGTTGTTTGCCATTATATCAATAGATCAATATTATGTCTGTTATTAAAATTTAAAATATATGAATGCAGTTGATCGAATTTAGTGTTCATGTGTTCTTTGATATATATATATATATATATATATTGTTCATCCGGAATATTTACTGATGTAAATGTGTAAAAGGGTTTGGGGAAAGTGCGAGTCGCATTTGCATAGCGGTAACTAAATTCATAATCATCACACAGACTGCTGCCGATACTGAAAGGTGAAAAAACATTACCTTACATTAAAAATGATGACCTTAACTTTGAATGCTGCAATCTACGAGGAGACTGCGTCTAGACTAGTATGTCAAGCGATCAGGCAAGGCATTGCACGCGCGCGAATGTGCGTTTTGCAGTTAGGCATTCACGTGATTGTAGAGGATTGTTCTGGATTGCAAAAAATATCTGACTCCATTTATTTAGAGGCCTTGTACGAGATCGGTATTGTTATTATCAAAACCTGTTTGTAAATGCTATTTTTCACCTCCAATCAATTTAAAGATGGCTTGCCATCCAGCATCCATGGCAACGCCTTTCCCATGAGGATCACGAGCTCAATTCATTCGGTAATGAAGTATTATATCAGCACGTCACTGTTAGCTGCAAAAGGCCAATTGATCAGATATCACCTTGCATTTCCTTTGACAAATCGCTCACAGTCCCCCAGCTGGCCTTCATCTCTCAAAACCTTGCATTTTATTGAACCCGATTTGGTTTGCACTGACAAAGAATTCCATTGTTTCAGGGTTGCGATATGAGGAGCTATGCGATCAGCATTTAAGTTAATATCGATTTTGCCGTCGGCATGTAGCGAGTGTATAAAGACGTTGCCTCAATAGATACACTTGTTGTTGAGTTGCATGAAATGAGCAACCTCGATTTTAGAGCGAACGAACCCACATTGTATACATGCATGGTAAAGTAGAGTAGCCAAAATAGTTCTCTTAGCATGACTACGCTTGACACAAACATTCTTCGATTGAATGAATGCGTCGGCTACGATTACTAATACATTTGTGGGAAACGAGAGGTTGTGGTCTTGTTTATAAGCAGTATTATATGCCTGTAGTTCTCTCATAGCCGTGCGTCGTTGAAATTCTAGGTTATCCGTTGGGTTCATACGATCGAGATCGCGTTGATACTGAGAGCTATCCGGACCTACTATACGCAACCGAGTAGCAACGTCGATCGTTTCTTCACTTAGTTCAGCCTCTGAAACAAGGCCACAGGTGAAACATATGAATTCAGTTCCTATCACTTTCATTGGACATAGACATTCGGAGCACGTTTCCGGGGGATTGATACGTAGCTGTGGGGTGATAGGATTAATATCGAATGTATATGGGCTGGCACCAAGCAAGCTAAGAGGATCGTCCATACTAGTGGTGTATGCTATAGGTCTATCTATTATCTAATTGCTCGTCGATATATGGAAAAAGAAGGAAGATAGACTGGTAGGAGTGGGATACCAATTTATCTTCTTTTTTTTCTTTTTTTCTCGCGATTTCTAATCATCTATGAACGAGTCTAACTAAAGCTAACAAAACTCACGGCCCGCCATGAAATATTTCATGTAGGCAGCTTGGATTTAGTATTGGTTGAAATAATAGGGAGGGTTATTGGAAACCACTACGTGATTCCCACGTGAAGTATTTACCGGCCCGCCAAGCCTGTTGCGTACGCATACTTGAGAAAATGGTCTATTCGGGAAAATAGTGCAGTGCATTTCGGGATAGGATCTAGCCGCGACCTGATGCTACTCTGTGTGCTATAATATTACGAGTTGTAAAGTTCGAATGACTATATAATACAGTGCAAATACATTACGACAGTAGTAGGGGCATGTCCAGCAAGTTTAATGCATGATACTCTGTGTGCTACAGTATCACTACCAGTTGTAAAGTTCGAATGACACACTGTAATACAGTGCAAATACATTACGACAGTAGTAGGGGCATTCCAGCAAGATTAATGTATGATACTCTGTGTGCTATATTATCACTACGAGTTGTAAAGTTCGAATGACACAATGTAATACAGTGCAAATACATTACGACAGTAGTGAGGGCATGTCCAGCAAGTTTAATGTAATAAGATACTCTGTGTGCTATAATGTTACTGCGTTTCATAAGCAAGTTGTAAAGTTAGAATAACACAACGTAATACAATAAATTAAGGCTTTTTCTACTTTTTGTCTTTGTTTGCCTGAGTATTAAGGTAATTCCGTTAAAAAAGAAAAGTAGTTATAACACTCTCTATGGCACAAATCCAGCCTCCTGATTGGTCGAGAAAAGGGGCGGGGCTATGACGTCACAAGCGGCCCGCCGCGGCCCGCCGAAGGGGGGCGAGGCCAGTATAGAACAAACCCGGCCTCCTGATTGGCCGAGGCCAGTATAGAACAAACCCGGCCCCCGGAGTGGTCGAAACCAGTATAGAACAAACCCGGTCTCCGGAGGGGTGGACATTAGACCCCTCTCATCAGGGAGTATAAAAAAGTGAAACTCTATTATAAATTTAGTGTGAACGATGAAGCCTACTTGCTTTTGTGGGTGTTACACTAAAATCGTGAAAGGATTGGACGGAACGCCAGAGTGTGTGTACAAGTGTGGGCAAACGGTCAATTACAAGTCGCAACCGCAAGTATTGGGGTGCAGCTTTTATTTTTCGGGCCTGGACATTCCTTTGGTGAAAGCGGTTATCCCGGACGGAGTTTCGTATACCATAATTTGTGGATGAAAGTAGGGGTGAGCCGAAGCGATAAAAATCCGAACCGCGTGTTTTTTACGTGTACGGCACCAGCGCCCAATCCCAAGTGTGCGTTTCCTCTTGGATTTATGTGGACAGTTCCTCCCGCTACTACAGCTGCTTCGGCATGGACACCACAGGGCCCCCCAAATCCTCCACCCGTCGCTTGGACCAGTCCCACCACCACCACGCCGCTACGGGGCTGCCCGCGGAGACGCCCCAGGGACCCCCGCTGGGGACTACGTCGATCTATGCAGTGACCCCCCTGGAACCCTCCGTACCCCCTACTGGTGTCACGACCGGGGGCCCCCCGCTACCCCCTCCGCCTATGAGCATCCCGACAGCGCCATGGATCCCCTGGAACAACAATCAGGGACACGCGGTGTAATGCCCGGGAGCCAAGAAGACCCAGATTTGGGGGACATGCCGGACAACCGGGATGAGTCCACCACAAAAGCCGGGTGGGCTTTGTACAAAACGCTTTACGTCATGGTGTGTGTCCTGGAATGTATGAGACAACGTACACGGGACTGCAAGGGGTGCGACCATAGTCAACAGAGCCAACAGAGTCAACGCTACCATTCCTGCGCATGGCCTTTTATCGAGGAAAATAATACGTTTTACACTGCGTTGTGATAGGTCCGCCGACAGTCTCAAAGATACCAATTCTAGCTTGTTTGCGACTGTCGGTGACCCATCGCAACGCAACGTAAAACGTTTTTCCATGAACTCGGTCACATCGCAAACAGTTTGTGACTATTTGTGAGTTCTTAGGTTTATACGTAAAACAGCCTTAATTAGGAAATAAAAGAAATACCCATCTGTAGAAACCTCATTAATTAAACAAATCTATCGCAACAATTAACAGTCTTCTAATTGCTCTATCAATTCCTAACCTGCCCATCCCACCCCTTTGGCATTTGTGGGGCATTTGACATTTTTGAATCAGAACCTTTGTGGGGTTAGCTAAGCTATTGAAATGCCCCACCGTGGGCTTAGGAACGAGTGCAAATCTCATAAACACTGATGTAGAATTTGATTTCTTTGACTCGTTTTGATGAATTACCCAGCCCAACTTTTCTTTGCTGGCAAATTCCTCAACCCCGGGACAGAAACTCGGTCAAATCCCCACGTATGCCCGGATATGGCAAGCCGTTGCTGCCAAAAGTCAATCAACTTTCTATTAGTGGTTGAAACGTCTATGACCACTGTTGAGTTATAGAAGCTACATGCTCAGTTATGTAAAGGTATAGTCGAGTTGCATTGAGAAAGTTTTATTTTTTTCTCGCTAGCGATCGAGTTTTTGATTTCTCGCTAGCGAGTTTTCCACTTCTCGCTAGCGAGTTTCTGATTTCTCGCTAGCGATTTTTTTTCAACTTTCCGAGTTTTTACCTCGTTCCCAGGTTGTTATCCAGAATACCCGCCTTCGCAGAGATTGGGAGTTTTTTTCCTAATATGGCTGCCCTCATCGATAGTTCTGATGAGCTTGAAAGTTATTTTCTGGGTTTCAATGACATTTTACAACAATTAGAGTCCTGCACAGACAACCTTCTGACTGAATATTTGGAAAGAAAACTTGAAGATTATGTAACCATTTTGTTCGGGATGATTTGTCAACTGGAATAAGGTGAAAGTCCCAATCGTGGAAATGAAATCCTCATACTGTTGAAAACGCTGTATGATTTCGCGTATGTAAAGTGGGAATCAATATCCCAGCAGATAGAGATGGAGCAGTCTTCTGTTCTTTGTTTTGGTTACCTGGGCGTCCAAGGTTTGTAATAACAAGGCAACAGTTACTGAATCTTCGTGAAACTGGAATGACCTGGGCGAAAATTGCGAATTGCCTGAATATTAGTGAAAGAACTCTGTACAGGCGTGTTAAGGAATTTGAAATAAATGGAGAATTCTCTGACATACCGAACGCAGAACTGGACGAATTGCTGAAAGGCATCTTAGTAATAACCCCGCGTGCCGGAGAAAGCTACATTCGTGGGAGTTTGAGAAGCAGGGGTGTACGCACTCAGCGCTGGAGGGCGAGAGAAAGACTACAAATTGTGGATCCTGTGGGTAGAGCAGCTCGAAAGAGTAGTGCAATCCAAAGGAGAGTATACAATGTGCTGGCACCGAATTGTTTGTGGAACATGGACTCCAATCACAAACTGATTGGTTGGAGGTTTGTGATTCATGGCTGTACTGGTGGCTACAGCAGAACAATTATCTATCTGAAGTGTGCAACCAATAACCTTTCAGCTAGTGCCCTTCAATATTTTCAGGAGGGTGTTAGGCAATATGGTCTTCCAAGCCGGGTTCGAGGCGATCGTGGAGTTGAAAACCATGCATGATGTAGCAAGGTTCATGATTTCAAATCGTGGCCCAAACAGGGGAAGCTTTATAACAGGAAGGAGTGTTCACAATACACGGATTGAAAGGCTGTGGATAGAAGTTAATAGAGTGGTTAACAGTTACTACTCATCAATATTTAAGCACATGGAGCATCATGGAATTCTGGATTCTACCAGTGAAATTGATTTGTGGGTCCTTCACTATGTTTTCCAGCCTCGCATAGCCAGGTCGTTAGACGAATTCATTGCACAGTGGAACTACCATGGATTAAGGACTGTTGGACATAATTCCCCACTTGCCCTATATATGGAACTGTGGTATGGTTTCTCACAACAGTAATGATGTAGGAGACCTTTACAGCTATGGTAGCAGTTGACGTATGACCGGATTCATTTTCGAAAGTCTTTGATGTTGGCTGACAAAATGGCGACCACTAAGCAAGACACTTCTGCGAAGGCGGGAAAAAAACAACGGAATTCTGGGTAATAACCTCGTTTCCGTTCTTGAAGAAAAGTGCCTGGGAATGGTACTCGCTAAACTCGCTAGCGAGAAGTTAAAAAACTCGCTAGCGAGAAATCAGAAACTCGCTAGCGAGAAATCAGAAACTCGCTAGCGAGAAATCAGAAACTCGCTAGCGAGAAGTGAAATACTCGCTAGCGAGAAATCAGAAACTCGCTAGTGAGAAGTTGAAAAAACTCGCTAGCGAGAAATCAGAAACTCGCTAACGAGAAATCAGAAACTCGCTAGCGAGAAGTGGAAAACTCGCTAGCGAGAAATCAAAAACTCGATCGCTAGCGAGAAAAAAATAAAACTTTCTCGATGCAACTCGATTATACCTTTACATAAGTGAGCATGTAGCTTCTATAACTCAACAGTGTTCATAGACGTTTCAACCACTAATAGAAAGTTGATTGACTTTTGGCAGCAACGGCTTGCCATACCCGGAGCCATATTCACGCGCAGCCATTCTTTGGGGTCGCTTACAATAGGTAGCTTTGCATAATTAGGCTGTGTGTGCCGGTTCTCGGAAATGCCGGTTCTCGGAAATACAGTTTCTCGGAAATACAGTTTCTCGGAAATACAGTTTCTCGGAAGCCGATGTTATTTTCCTAGAAACGTATTTTCAGTCTACACTTGTATTCAGATATATCCTGTCGTAAACTCAGTGCAGTCCGGCCTTATATCCGTATAATTGCTTCGAGATTATCGCAGGAAGGAAAAGGTAAGCCAAAACAAATTCAAGACAGATAAAAAGCGAAGTAATATGTAGAATTCCGTGCTATTCTGTTATTCGTTGTTTGCCATTATATCAATAGATCAATATTATGTCTGTTATTAAAATTTAAAATATATGAATGCAGTTGATCGAATTTAGTGTTCATGTGTTCTTTGATATATATATATCCATATGAATTTGAACTTGACATTTATATATATATATATATATATATATATATATATATATTGTTCATCCGGAATATTTACTGATGTAAATGTGTAAAAGGGTTTGGGGAAAGTGCGAGTCGCATTTGCATAGCGGTAACTAAATTCATAATCATCACACAGACTGCTGCCGATACTGAAAGGTGAAAAAACATTACCTTACATTAAAATTGATGACCTTAACTTTGAATGCTGCAATCTACGAGGAGACTGCGTCTAGACTAGTATGTCAAGCGATCAGGCAAGGCATTGCACACGCGCGAATGTGCGTTTTGCAGTTAGGCATTCTCGTGATTGTACAGGATTGTTCTGGATGGCAAAAAATATCTGACTCCATTTATTTAGAGGCCTTGTACGAGATCGGTATTGTTATTATCAAAACCTGTTTGTAAATGCTATTTTTCACCTCCAATCAATTTAAAGATGGCTTGCCATCCAGCATCCATGGCAACGCCTTTCCCATGAGGATCACGAGCTCAATTCATTCGGTAATGAAGTATTATATCAGCACGTCACTGTTAGCTGCAAAAGGCCAATTGATCAGATATCACCCTGCATTTCCTTTGACAAATCGCTCACAGTCCCCCAGCTGGCCTTCATCTCTCAAAACCTTGCATTTTATTGAACCCGATTTGGTTTGCACTGACAAAGAATTCCATTGTTTCAGGGTTGCGATATGAGGAGCTATGCGATCAGCATTTAAGTTAATATCGATTTTGCCGTCGGCATGTAGCAAGTGTATAAAGACGTTGCCTCGATAGATACACTTGTTGTTGAGTTGCATGAAATGAGCAACCTCGATTTTAGAGCGAACGAACCCACATTGTATACATGCATGGTAAAGTAGAGCAGCCAAAATAGTTCTCTTAGCATGACTACGCTTGACACAAACATTCTTCGATTGAATGAATGCGTCGGCTACGATTACTAATACATTTGTGGGAAACGAGAGGTTGTGGTCTTGTTTATAAGCAGTATTATATGCCTGTAGTTCTCTCAGCCGTGCGTCGTTGAAATTCTAGGTTATCCGTTGGGTTCATACGATCGAGATCGCGTTGATACTGAGAGCTATCCGGACCTACTATACGCAACCGAGTAGCAACGTCGATCGTTTCTTCACTTAGTTCAGCCTCTGAAACAAGGCCACAGGTGAAACATATGAATTCAGTTCCTATCACTTTCATTGGACATAGACATTCGGAGCACGTTTCCGGGGGATTGATACGTAGCTGTGGGGTGATAGGATTAATATCGAATGTATATGGGCTGGCACCAAGCAAGCTAAGAGGATCGTCCATACTAGTGGTGTATGCTATAGGTCTATCTATTATCTAATTGCTCGTCGATATATGGAAAAAGAAGGAAGATAGACTGGTAGGAGTGGGATACCAATTTATCTTCTTTTTTTCTTTTTTTTCCGCGATTTCTAATCATCTATGAACGAGTCTAACTAAAGCTAACAAAACTCACGGCCCGCCATGAAATATTTCATGTAGGCAGCTTGGATTTAGTATTGGTTGAAATAATAGGGAGGGTTATTGGAAACCACTACGTGATTCCCACGTGAAGTATTTACCGGCCCGCCAAGCCTGTTGCGTACGCATACTTGAGAAAATGGTCTATTCGGGAAAATAGTGCAGTGCATTTCGGGATAGGATCTAGCCGCGACCTGATGCTACTCTGTGTGCTATAATATTACGAGTTGTAAAGTTCGAATGACTATATAATACAGTGCAAATACATTACGACAGTAGTAGGGGCATGTCCAGCAAGTTTAATGCATGATACTCTGTGTGCTACAGTATCACTACCAGTTGTAAAGTTCGAATGACACACTGTAATACAGTGCAAATACATTACGACAGTAGTAGGGGCATTCCAGCAAGATTAATGTATGATACTCTGTGTGCTACAGTATCACTACGAGTTGTAAAGTTCGAATGACACAATGTAATACAGTGCAAATACATTACGACAGTAGTGAGGGCATGTCCAGCAAGTTTAATGTAATAAGATACTCTGTGTGCTATAATGTTACTGCGTTTCATAAGCGAGTTGTAAAGTTAGAATAACACAACGTAATACAATAAATTAAGGCTTTTTCTACTTTTTGTCTTTGTTTGCCTGAGTATTAAGGTAATTCCGTTAAAAAAGAAAAGTAGTTATAACACTCTCTATGGCACAAATCCAGCCTCCTGATTGGTCGAGAAAAGGGGCGGGGCTATGACGTCACAAGCGGCCCGCCGCGGCCCGCCGAAGGGGGGCGAGGCCAGTATAGAACAAACCCGGCCTCCTGATTGGCCGAGGCCAGTATAGAACAAACCCGGCCCCCGGAGTGGTCGAAATCAGTATAGAACAAACCCGGTCTCCGGAGGGGTGGACATTAGACCCCTCTCATCAGGGAGTATAAAAAAGTGAAACTCTATTATAAATTTAGTGTGAACGATGAAGCCTACTTGCTTTTGTGGGTGCTACACTAAAATCGTGAAAGGATTGGACGGAACGCCAGAGTGTGTGTACAAGTGTGGGCAAACGGTCAATTACAAGTCGCAACCGCAAGTATTGGGGTGCAGCTTTTATTTTTCGGGCCAGGACATTCCTTTGGTGAAAGCGGCTATCCCGGACGGAGTTTCGTATACCATAATTTGTGGATGAAAGTAGGGGTGAGCCGAAGCGATAAAAATCCGAACCGCGTGTTTTTTACGTGTACGGCACCAGCGCCCAATCCCAAGTGTGCGTTTCCTCTTGGATTTATGTGGACAGTTCCTCCCGCTACTACAGCTGCTTCGGCATGGACACCACAGGGCCCCCCAAATCCTCCACCCGTCGCTTGGACCAGTCCCACCACCACCACGCCGCTACGGGGCTGCCCGCGGAGACGCCCCAGGGACCCCCGCTGGGGACTACGTCGATCTATGCAGTGACCCCCCTGGAACCCTCCGTACCCCCTACTGGTGTCACGACCGGGGGCCCCCCGCTATCCCCTCCGCCTATGAGCATCCCGACAGCGCCATGGATCCCCTGGAACAACAATCAGGGACACGCGGTGTAATGCCCGGGAGCCAAGAAGACCCAGATTTGGGGGACATGCCGGACAACCGGGATGAGTCCACCACAAAAGCCGGGTGGGCTTTGTACAAAACGCTTTACGTCATGGTGTGTGTCCTGGAATGTATGAGACAACGTACACGGGACTGCGAGGGGTGCGACCATAGTCAACAGAGCCAACAGAGTCAACGCTACCATTCCTGCGCATGGCCTTTTATCGAGGAAAATAATACGTTTTACACTGCGTTGTGATAGGTCCGCCGACAGTCTCAAAGATACCAATTCTAGCTTGTTTGCGACTGTCGGTGACCCATCGCAACGCAACGTAAAACGTTTTTCCATGAACTCGGTCACATCGCAAACAGTTTGTGACTATTTGTGAGTTCTTAGGTTTATACGTAAAACAGCCTTAATTAGGAAATAAAAGAAATACCCATCTGTAGAAACCTCATTAATTAAACAAATCTATCGCAACAATTAATAGTCTTCTAATGGCTCTATCAATTCCTAACCTGCCCATCCCACCCCTTTGGCATTTGTGGGGCATTTGACATTTTTGAATCAGAACCTTTGTGGGGTTAGCTAAGCTATTGAAATGCCCCACCGTGGGCTTAGGAACGAGTGCAAATCTCATAAACACTGATGTAGAATTTGATTTCTTTGACTCGTTTTGATGAATTACCCAGCCCAACTTTTCTTTGCTGGCAAATTCCTCAACCCCGGGACAGAAACTCGGTCAAATCCCCACGTATGCCCGGAGCCATATTCACGCGCAGCCATTCTTTGGGGTCGCTTACAATAGGTAGCTTTGCATAATTAGGCTGTGTGTGCCGGTTCTCGGAAATGCCGGTTCTCGGAAATACAGTTTCTCGGAAATACAGTTTCTCGGAAATACAGTTTCTCGGAAGACGATGTTATTTTCCTAGAAACGTATTTTCAGTCTACACTTGTATTCAGATATATCCTGTCGTAAAACTCAGTGCAGTCCGGCCTTATAACCGTATAATTGCTTCGAGATTATCGCAGGAAGGAAAAGGTAAGCCAAAACAAATTCAAGACAGATAAAAAGCGAAGTAATATGTAGAATTCCGTGCTATTCTGATATTCGTTGTTTGCCATTATATCAATAGATCAATATTATGTCTGTTATTAAAATTTAAAATATATGAATGCAGTTGATCGAATTTAGTGTTCATGTGTTCTTTGATATATATATATATATATATATATTGTTCATCCGGAATATTTACTGATGTAAATGTGTAAAAGGGTTTGGGGAAAGTGCGAGTCGCATTTGCATAGCGGTAACTAAATTCATAATCATCACACAGACTGCTGCCGATACTGAAAGGTGAAAAAACATTACCTTACATTAAAATTGATGACCTTAACTTTGAATGCTGCAATCTACGAGGAGACTGCGTCTAGACTAGTATGTCAAGCGATCAGGCAAGGCATTGCACGCGCGCGAATGTGCGTTTTGCAGTTAGGCATTCACGTGATTGTAGAGGATTGTTCTGGATGGCAAAAAATATCTGACTCCATTTATTTAGAGGCCTTGTACGAGATCGGTATTGTTATTATCAAAACCTGTTTGTAAATGCTATTTTTCACCTCCAATCAATTTAAAGATGGCTTGCCATCCAGCATCCATGGCAACGCCTTTCCCATGAGGATCACGAGCTCAATTCATTCGGTAATGAAGAATTATATCAGCACGTGACTGTTAGCTGCAAAAGGCCAATTGAGCAGATATCATCCTGCATTTCCTTTGACAAATCGCTAACAGAAGTCCCCCAGCAGGCCTTCACCTCTCAAAACCTTGCATTTTATTGAACCCGATTTGGTTTGCACTGACAAAGAATTCCATTGTTTCAGGGTTGGGGTTTGTATTGTTTCAGGGTTAGGCATTGTTTGGATAGCCAGTATTAGTGTATACCACACATGTACAAGGGTAAAGTGCTTTTCGCGCGCTCTGATATCCTTTGCTATTTACCTCCGAGCGAAGCAGCGATCACCTCGCGCGAGTTTTTTGTCCATTTGACAGAAAATAAAATAACTATTTGGCGCTGGCTATTCACTTGTGTGGTATATGCTAAACATTTATTCACTTCAGTATCGGTGAATAGTGGTGGATATTTACCGAGCCGCGAAACTTCACTGCTTCGCGGCTCGATAAATATCCACCACTATTCACCTCCACTTCGGTGAATAATTGTTCACTACTCCAGGTTCCGAGGCGATGATGGCCCACAGAAGTATATCGACGTAACACCTCTTTATTTAAATATTTACAACAATTTTCCAGCCTACAAGGTCATAAATCGAATTGATCTACGTACATTTTTAGCTTACGACACGGAGACTGCTGGCAGGTAATAATAATAATTACTAACGATAATCATAGAAATAATACAATCACTAATTAATTAATTAATTAGTGTTGGTATGTAGCGAATAGCTAATGAAATAAAAACAATATAATGTGTTGATGTATGGTGCAAATGAAGTTCGGGGGGGTTAAGGCGTTTTTTCCTCGCTTATTGCTTGGTATTCCGAAGATATTTTGCCAACACAAATGGGTATACCATTTACCGGGGGATGGGGGTCTAGGAAATATTGGAATGTAGCACATAGTTAAACACGATGGCAAAACATTACCACTTGGTATATAACTTTGTATAACTTAACAACGTTAAACCCACATGACTTGAAACTTGGAATGCGAATAGTTCAAGAGAAGAGAACATCAAATATGGTTGTTTGAATTTAGTTGTTGACAATGTGACGTTACTGCGAACGTTCGAATTTCGCGCCAAAATTTACGATTTTAACTTGGGTTTTAAAACTTTGTCAACATGTTCTACACTTTAAAAGGCGCGAGGATTAATTAAGTTATAACTCAGTAACGATGTTCAAATTTCCCGCAAAAACAAAGGAATTTTAAGAAGTATTTTTACTAATATAGTCAAAGTTCAGGTTATTTTAAAGTAGAACACGTTAAACTAAATCTGAAGGATACAGAGGTGATCGTAAGTGAAAAGGAATTTGTAGATTTTTCAGTTTACGACATGGGTATTGTTTCACATGACGTCATATCGACGTAATTGTGACGTATACGTTACGTCTAAATTACGTCATAGAGTATTAAGCATATAGTCCTAAGTAAAAAAAATATATATATGCTTGTTCACATGCAATATATTTATCACTACCTTGATTTAATTGCCTTGACAGGGACATACCCCTAAATTGGACTTTATATGGTAATGAGCAATTAAATTTCAAAACCATTTTTTTCCTTATAATTTTAGTATTTATAATTTTTGGGCAAATCAAACCGAGTTTTCAGTTTTGTGCTTATCTTAATAAAGGCAAGCTTCTTCATTCAAAAACGCCTCACTATTTCTTATTCGTATGTTTGCCGCGAAATTCGAACGTTCATTGTGACGTCACATCGTCAATCACTAAAATCAAACGATCACAGTTGATGTTCTCTTGTCCTGAACTATCCTCACGCCAAGTTCAAGTCTTTAAACTTATTTGAACGATATGGCATACGCGCTCTTGCCAAATAATGGTTTCATTCATATCTACATAATAGAAGGCAAATCGTGTCTATATGAAGTGCAGCTTCTGATAAACTGTGATTTCATGTGGAGTCCCTTATCGTTCAGTACTTGGTCCTCTTCTGTTCATGATATATATCATTTAACGATATGAAAACGTTCTTGACTTCCACCTATTTGCTGATGAAACTAATATTTTCTTTTCTAACAAAAGCTAGCCTGTCAATTTCAGAATCAGCGTTAAATACTCATCTAGATTATATTGGCATATGGCCAGCCTGCAATAAATTATCACTTAATGGAGAAAAAAACTAATTGTTATGTTCCATCCTCCACAAAAAAAGTTACCCTTTCATATCGAAATAAATATTAACCAAAAAATAATCAAACATGAAAAAACATCGGGCAGAATGACGCGACACATCCGGGACTTATCATACCACCTTAATTAAGCTACCAGCGGCAAATTCGAAAGCGAGTTAGTCAATCGTAACAGAGAAAACGGCCCCAAAAGCTGAAGTAGTGTCAGTGAATCCTCAAATTTCGTCAAATTCAGTTAGTTCCATGACGAGATAGATGACAGTAATTGACAGGTCCAAGAGCCAGCATGGGAATGAGGTATTCCCAGAAGGATTCCCTAGCAGCCAATCACAAGCGCTTGGCTGAATATCTAATAAGGCGTATCATAATTATTCATATCTCTCTTCTCATTAGCGGTCGAGAGTCGATGTCGCCTAAAACAATGGGATTCTACCCGATCAACATGAAATATTTGGGTGTTCATGGTTAAGCGGAACGGAAAGCACAACTGCCCTAGCGAGACAACAATAACTTAATTTCGCGGGAAATTGACCTGGGTCTTTCGAAGGTCAGCGAGTTTTACTTGTGTAAACATCAAATATTTACACTTTTACCTCTTCCTAAAATGTTTCGATGTAAAGTAATAGTCTTCTGAGCCATTTTCATTAGGTTATGCTATAATACTTTGACAAATTTACACGCCGGATTGATATTAAGGCTGAAAATTTGGCGGGGAAAAAGTTAAAAAATGCACATTTTCAGCTATTTCTCACAGGCCTCACGCTAAATCATTGAGTAGTGCCAATCAATACTTTGCAGATTTTTGATGACAATTGTGCAGGCTATTGAAAAATGATTTTAGTAATAAAATAAACTACCGCACTTTTGAGAAACAGCCCCTTAAAAATGACTCCATTCTGGTGATTTTCGTGATAAGCTAAAATACCGAATATTAAAAAGAAAGAATTTCACCGACTAGAGTTTTGCAAACGTGAACATGCTATTTAAATGGTAGATAATACACACAAAATGTAGCATAGCCGTCAGTTGTGCGTAGTGACTTTGATAGCCTTTCAAAGTTAGCCCAGATTTGACTGTTTAAAAATGGAGGGGTGATCAATCTCAGAAACAAAAAGACGAGTGGAACTTTAAATACCACCGTTCGTAATCTTATCAGGTACCTACTAAATGCTGAAATTATTATGGGAATCGGCCGACCCCCATCTTTCGGTTCTGCCCGGTTTTCTCAGACAATGACTCTTAACACAACTTATCACCCTGTCTTTTTTGGATTCAGCATGAGCTTTTCAAATAGCCAGCTGACAATGATGATAATTGGTCTAAAACAAGTTGTAGTCGCTCCTCGCATGCTTTGACTTCCCTCAGTATTCCTCTAATTTAATTTCTATATAAGCATGGCTAAACATGGTACAACATGGCATAACATGGTTCAACATGACTGGGTTATGAGCAGTATAAGTAGGGGCTTGCCGACTCTCTTGTAAGTTTTGTACCGTTGTATCGACCATGCTGTCTAAACGGATCGTATTTTCTTGAGATCTCCGCCCCTAATTACCCCCTACGGACGAATGGGCTCATTCTTTCTCAGAATACACGTTCTAGGCATGCACTTGAATTGCTGAACTGGGAAAACCTTGCCGAGAGAAGGGCGGCGGAATGTAAAGCAACTTTAATGTTTAAAATCGTGAATAATCTCGCCCCAGCTTCTCTGCAAGAAATATATTTTACTACAGTTGACAAAACAACTCATTACAATCTTCACAACTCAAACATAAACCTATTTATACCACGCCTTAAAACCGAATATTAAAACAAAAACGTTTCAGCTATGATGCACCAAGTCTTGGAATAATCTGCCTAACGAAACTGACAGCAAAGTGCTTCTTTAGCGGGTTTTAAAACGAAATTGGAATGTATTACCCTCCTCAACTGATAAGAGTTAATATGTAGCCTTGTTATACATTTCTTTCGTTAGATTATTCTATTTAGTTTTTAATGATACTTTACTTTAGATTGATATATACACATACTTAAACATGTACGCGCATGTATATTATTATTGTCTGTTCATATATTACCTTACTAAATAATTATATTGCTTTGACACTTAGTGTAATTTAGTCTTTTTATCATTCAATATCGGTGTTTGTATGTTAGATTAATTGCCAACGATTCAGGCGAGCTAAAATGGGAGGCTGATGAGACGGCAGATTATAGAGCCGATGCGCGTAAATTATCGCGATATGCTTATGGAATAATTACTTAGAAATACATTTACAATCCATGAACAATCTGCAGTCATTACAAAAAAATTAAAGTTCTTCTAGTCACTCTGGTGGAGAATAGAATAAATTCAATTTGTCTCTGGGCCTCAACTTGAAACTTTTGTGCGCGGCACGTGAAGCATATATCGAAAGAAGCATATCCCCGTTTAAACATTCGTGTCTCTAGTAGCCATTTCCTGGATGGGACCGAGTATGTAAGTTTATTGGAATTAAAAATTATCAAATTAGTGTCAAATTAGCTTTGGAATAGCAAGCTTTTAAAAGTCACAAAAATAAGAGAGCTTAGTATGATTTGGGGGGACGGCCGTTCCTTTCTTAATTTTATGATTGAAGACCTTTATCACGCACCGGCCATTTTAGCTACAAACAATAGCTTTTGCACTTTCAGCCTCGTCTCTGTGTCGAGTTTGGAAGTGCAAGAACAAAGGATTTTATTCTCCTAGGACACAACATGGCCGCTGCATGCATGTATGATAAAGGTATATTCAGTTCTTATTAACCTGCGCCGCTACGCAGGATAGCTCATATTTACTCAAACATCTTCAATATCGGGGTTCTACTGAAATCGGGGGCCTGACAATTGCAGAACGAAAACAAAGCGTTCCAACTTACGGTTACTTGAGCCAATCAGTGTCGATTATAAGACAGCTGCATTTCGGCTTGCTCTAGCTTCGATTCAGTAAAATGCGAATTTGGTCGACTCAGTTCAGACATAAAACCGAGCATGCGTTTGCCATTACGACAAAAAATGAAGATTTTACAACACTTTTCAGTCCAATTTTAAGCATTTTTGGCGAATGAAAAGCCATAACTTTGGCATTGATTATCGGTTTCCAAAATTCATGCTCGATTTTGTGGAGAACGTGGTCAACAACATTTTAACGGGAAAAAAGTTTGGTGTTTAGTGAAAGCGCGCAAAATGTTTAGGATTTTTAGAAACCGGAAGTTAAGAAATTAACGCATGCGCAAAAGTGCCTGTTTTGTGGTCATGAAATAGTCGCAGAACTATTGTTGCAGTAAAGTCTACGATAATTGGTCGAACAGGACGTGCATTTTCTCCTATTTCCTCCGACAATGGCCAGTTTTGGGGCTTGGCTGAATACTCCAGTCTGCAATGAGCTAGCTTGATTGTCTGCAATGAGCTTCGGACTGTGTGGCACATGCCAGGAACCCATTTCGCGGTAAACCGAAGATCCAATAGAAATCAAGCTAAAATTAGACCGAGATTCGACAACTTTCACTTGAAGTTAATCTCGTGGCGCTCACATCAGTTTGTTTTCCGACATCAAAAATACATTTTTTAAGGATGAAAACTGACCTGTATTTTAATTTGTGGCACTAAGGTTCAATCACAACTTTACCATGAACCCAGAAGCATTATCTGGAGACAAAAGTGTGCATGTTTGTGGACGATTTGAGTTGAAAACCTGCCGGTCGAAAATCACTCGACTCCGGCTCGGAACACAGGACCGAATTATTGGAAATCCTTGGATTTTCTCTCGAAATCTTCGCTAAAAATACTTCTATATGCTGTTTCTCACTTGGAAGGCGATGATAACTGTTATTTTTTTAGTATCTCGAGTCATTAGAGCAGCCGAAAGCTATACGATAAACCAAAGTAAACTTTATCCCGGTATGTGATTTTAGGGTTCAGGGCCCCTTTAACATAGTCTATATTCCTTGTGACGTAATTTATCTAGCATTCCTCTTTCCATTCTCTGTTTTTAATGAGACTTTAACAGGCTGGGGGATAACAGGAAAACCTCGCGGTATATATTTAGGCTCAAACGTGTTTTAACTTTAGCTTTGTATCTATATTTAATACCTGGATATTTTTATTCACTTAACTTTGTCATTTATTCTTTGTCTGAGCAAAATAGAGATTGTTGTTGTTGTTATAGAACTAGGTTTTATTGTTTTATAGACTGTAAATTATTTTGCTAGAGTGCGAACATGAACGCATGAATGAATGAACAGGCTATTATCTCCATCGTTATTGATTTCTTTCAAACCAAGAATAAACAATCGTGGAAACAATCATTTAGGAAACACATTTATTCGTTGGGGAAAAAATCTATAAAAAGCCCAAGGTGTAATAACACCAACGCACATATATAGTACATATGGACGCTCAACAACGTGCATCGAGGTAACCCATCTTTATTTAAATATTTACAACAATTTTCCAGCCTACAAGGTCAAAAATCGAATTGATTATGTTTAACTTACGACACGTAGACTGTTAGCAGGTGATCATAATTATAATAATTAACAATAATCATAGAAATAATACAATCATTAAATCAATAATGAATTAATGTTTGGTATGTAGCGAATAGTTAATGAAATAAAAAAAACAGCCTATCTTATGTAATTTCGTGCAACTAAAACAATTGTTCATGTATTACTGATGCAAATGAAGTTCAGGGGGCGTTTATTTCTCGCTTTTTGTTTGGCCGAGCGGGGCCTGGGTAACTGTTGAACTTTAATTCTGTAGTTCCTTTTAGAGCTTGAAATCTTAGAAACCGATCAGCTTTGTTATGAATGATATTCCGAAGATATATTGCTAACACAAATGGGCATACTATTTCCGGGGGGAGGGAATATGTGTTATTCATGGGTTGGAGGTGTTAATGTTTGGTATGTAGCACATAATTAAAGGGAATAAAATCCAGCCTATCTTATATACGTAATGTCGCCCAGCTAGGGTATTTTTTATGTAACACTCGCGCAAATAATGTCCTGGGGGAGCCCTTTCGACTCTCATTTCCCACGCTAAAAGTTGATTTCAACCAAACGTAAAGGACCCTCTGCAGTTTTCTCTGGGTAATATTTTGGTGAAAACCCAAAAATTCATCGCCATTTTCGATTTGACCGGAATGGCTGCTGGAACACTGTTAAACTTTGTATTTCCCAGTTCAGAACTGGCTTAAATGAAGTTTCATTGGTAAGTCATTGTTCTAGCACGATATATGCCAAATGCAAGATATATATCGCTTTAGAATTTGGGATAGATTACAATAGCACGACTCAAACTCGCGCGTTTATTGGCTAACGAAGCGTTTAATATTTTGTGGAATTTAATTGTTTGAAAAGCTGTATTCAACGATGTACAGGAAGCCCGCGCGTAAATATTGTTATTATTTTTATTATCATGTTAAACTTACAATCCAGGATATTCACAAAGTTAACAATAGTCTAGGAACGTGAAAATTATCTTCTTTCCGTTTTTCACGAGAAATGTTTTGGCGATGTCCGAGGAATCGACAACAACTGCACTCTGCAGCAAACGTGTGATTTTGAACGGAAAAGCTGGGGCTTTGTGGATTTGTTGATTTAACAGATTTAATGGGCTGTTATCGCAGTTCGGCCATCTTGGATAAAACAATAGTTTTGGCCCCGGTAGCCTCGCACTGGTTGGTTTCAGAACGAGTTTACCGGACGAAAACAAAGGTCTGGTTTTTATTCTCCTGGGACTCAACATGGCGGCCGTGCGATAAAAGTCCATAGTCCAGTTTCGTATTCATAAATACCAGCGAGAAGGTGGGCTATTCGCAACTCTGTGTATTGTTGTAGTTTCGCGTTTTGCACGGTCTTCTCGTTGGTATTTAAGAATGTTTAACTTCAGAATTAGGCTAACCCTGCGTACATGCGTCTGTAGTCATTGCATTCAGCGGTAATGTTCGAATACGAAACTGGACTACCCATGTAGTATCCACACACAGAAGCTTAAATGACTGCCTTCAAAGAACACGGCTACAAAATGCTACTAAAATCGTGGTACAACTACAAGTACAAGGAAAATGCTGGAAACGAGTGAACTGAACACAACATTCAACAGTTTAAAAACAAGCTTATTTATTGTGAGACTGAGAAATTCAGCATTCAAATTCGGTAATTTGCTTATAAAATAAGGAACACTTAATACTTACAAGTTTGTCCGTATACTTGTACAGCTCTTTTTGTCAGGATTTACAGTTTCACTTATCGCCATCCCGGCAATTAGCAAGTGATTCAACAGAGCGTCTCAATGGGGTGGTGGCTTTTACGGTTAACGGTTAAAATTTGGGCTTTTTTACGACTAACGGTTAGTTTTTTCCCGTTACGGTTAACAGCTTCTAAGAGTCCGCCATTTTGAAAATGCGCTAGAAAATTCACTTTGCATGATGGGAAACTGTCCGAATAGTAGCCTGGGGACGAAGCTGCACCGGTGTGTTACCGACAGGACGCGCACAAAATCACAAAAGCGGCTTATTGAGACTATTGACAAGTACCATGTGTAGCCGCCTCAAGCATGTTAAGGCATGGTTTTTGAACCGTTCTGATAAAACATTCAAAATTCGTTATCTTTGTTATTTATGTATGAAATACCCTATAACTTTGGAATAATACGGTAATCATGTGTCTTAACATTTAAGTATCGGTATTTTGGTGTTTTGAAGGTCACGTGATCTTAAGGCTGATAAAACAAAGAAATCAAAATGGGGTGGCGGAAGTTATTGTTTTGTTTCAGATTTTCGATTCGAAATGTTAAGCTTGTTATGGGAAATGAGACTGTGTCCGGAATGGTTGACTTTTTATCACTGAAGAGGATATAAATGGCGAAAAATGGTTCCAAGAATAGGTCACGTGACCTGTTTTCTATATTTTCGCCTTAAAGACCCTGTGTCCGAGCCCATGGTGCTTTGCGCCAATGTTATGATTAGTTTGTTTATCAACGGCCGCATAAATTAAAGGCCAGCTTTTAGGCGAACTAAAATGCTCTCGATTGTTTATAAGTTTCATAAAAGAAGTACCCATATACTTTGGATAACGGTATTTCATAATTTCTACCGGATTAGAAACCCAATCGAGCCCACGAATTTTCTCCGGATGCTTCGAATATGATTTTAACAGTACTCGGCAGGAAGCCAGTTGTTCTGTCTTTAGATTCTAATTAGGTTTACGAGTGCGACTTTTCACAACTCTACAAGCAAACACATACTCTTGCTACCTTGTTATCATGTTTCCAGTATTGCTTAGCTGAATTTGAATATCTCTACTTTCCTTGCGAATGATATATTTTGAGTGTAAAGTGAAATGTCGACTCGTACTCGCACTCGAGTCAAACTCAAGCGAAGTAACAGCTGAACTCGGCAGATTGGACTTTGACCCGCGATCGTAGTTTTGGTAGCAAGACTTTCTGGACTTACTGGAGGATGAAAAAAAAGGTTAAGGACATTGCTTTCTCTGCTAATAAAAATGCAAAACATATACAGATACGTCGTAACAACTCAGTGGAGCTTAGCCATGCGAAATTATAATTACGAATGATCTTGATGCCAGAAGTGGTTGCATGCTTTGTGCTTTGTATTTCCAACGAAGCCCGCCGGTCCATTAGTGCAGCAAATCCCCGGGAAACTCACGTAGTAGTCCTTTTGAACCACAAGTGTTCTCTTGTAGATCTAGAGAAAGTAAATTGTGGACTGCTGAAGGATTATTTGTCGAGTCGCTTCGCCTCGCTGTCTCGGTCCTTTCTCCGCAATTCCTCTACTCGCCACTCTAGACCGGGATTCGAAGAAATATTCGAACTAAAGTTTCATTTTAAAAAGAATATATTCAAAAGTTAAGATAAAAGAAAGTCAGTTAAGCATATATACCTATGAATAATTACACGATGGCCCAAACTAGGGATGGATTTCGAAAGATTCGAAAGTCACATAACAACAACAACGATCTTTCTGATTTTCGTAGCCTACGGAAATGATTTGCGCGCGCAAAGCACCATGGGCTCGGACACAGGGTCTTTAACAGTCTATCATGGTCAACCATTCCGGACTGATCTTTAAAGTCAACCACAAGTATAATCAGATAAACACAAAATCGTTACTTAAAATATAAAACGCACCACCCCGTTTTTAGTTTAATTTTCAACTTTTTGTGATCACGTGGTTGGTCACGTGATAGACATTTTACCAAAATTTTATATTAGGACGATTAAAAACGCTGAGATTAGTTATAACCACCATTGTTCCAGGATTTGAGCAAATTCAAGTGACTGTATTCAAGAAAATAGCTGTAGCCTCGTTTTCATGTTCAAACCATGCCTTAACATGCTTGAGGCATCAGCCACGGGAGACAGAAACGCACAACAAGACACACAACAGTCAGGTCTCATAGGCCATGTTAGAATATTTCAGTTTACGGTTAATTTTTTTTACGACTAACGGTTAAAATTATGTAATTTTTACGCCTAACGACTAGTTTTTTTGCCGATTTACGGCTAACGGTTAACCCCATTGAGACCCTCTTCAACAGGCCGCCGGTTTCAGTCAATTTTGTCACCAGTTAATGTACTTTCGCTTCCTTGGTAAAGATTAGAAAATACAGGTATTTTCATGCACAAAAATGCTGTTTTTATGTCGGAAATCGGGAAAACAAATGTTGTGAGTTAAAGTTGAACCTCGTGTGAGCCGGTTTCAGTCTAATTTTAGCTTGATTCCTATTCGCTCTTCTGTTTACTGCGCGATGGGTTCCTGGCGCGTAGCGGCAATTTCAGCAAGACTTTCAAACTGATTTTTAATAGTTTTACTATTTTCGTAAATGCCATATGGGATTCAAAGAAAATTCATTGCACGACTCGAGAATTCCACGTGAAATTTAACGTGGAATTCCCTCGTGAGACAATGAATTTACCTATAATATCTGCAAACCTTACAAAAATGAGGGGGAATTAATGAGTAGAAAAACGTATTTCCTGTCAACTGACAGTGCCCTCCTCATCAGTAATGGATCGAATGAAGTTGCAGCGTTAAAATTATAGTTTCGTACTAAACACGATGAATGCAACAGGTTGCGAATTTGGGGTGAAATTTTCGAACCCAACCAAACTGAGAGGGGAGGGGTGGAATATAATTAGCATTTCCTGTTAATAAGAGCAATTGTTTTAGTTATTACTCGCACAAATGGCGTTCAGGGGGGTTAAGGGGGTCGCAGTTGAACTGAGAGGAAAAGGGTTACAATTGAGGATGGAATAAAAGAGATCATATCGGATTAAAAGCAGACACATTTGATGTCTACCTATTATCATGAGCCCATTACCAGGAGCGTGCATCTCCCAGATTAGGTCTGTCCAACAGCATAACAGATGATGTAGCCATTTTTAGCTTTGTATTTCCCGCGAGAAGAAACCAAGGCCGTCATTTTTATCCAATCAGGATGCACTTAAAAATTGTAATTAACATGGTTCAAACTGCTAAAAATACTACAGCGCAAGAGAACAAAAGACAACATAATCGCATACCAGAACTTCGCGACTATAAATAGATACCATTCTTTACTCAATGCTATTTCCCTTGGATGTAGGAAGAATAAAATCCTTGTAAATCTCGCCATATACTGTGCAAAACTACAATCTGCGAATCACAGCGATCACCCGAACAGTGTGGCGTTTCGGCAATTTATTTTGTTTGATTTTCATTGGATGTTACACAATACAGCTGTCAATTCAATGTCTGGAGACTGTGACATGCGCAGTACCGTGACACAGCGCCTTTAAACTCGCCACTGATCTCAACCTTCAACAATGATAACCTCAGTACTTCTTTCCAACTCTTGGTGTGTGCATTAATATTGATATATAAGCTTGTCTGCTATCAATCCGATGTGATCTCAAGTGGATATCGAAGAGACGAAGAACTAAAATGAAAGTTTAAATTAATAAGTAATAGATGGATATCAAACACATGCATTTCACGCTAGAAATTTCATTACTCGCGGAAGTACGCAATGTTTATACTAGTGGCTGTTTACTAGTTTGCACTATCGGCTGTTATGGACTGGAAACTTACTTTCACAGCTAATATATATGTTGCTGTTGAAAACTGCCATATCATTTATAATATGACTTGAAAAGTTGCCATGTGTTTAGTGAACTCTACTAGCCATCCAAACCATCTTCGCTTCTGGTTGGAATGCCAAAAAGCGTTTTTCGGCTGCTGTATTCAGAGTACTCAGTGGCGCGCCGGTAAGCATCACTTATCCTTTTTGTTTTAGTTGTGTTGCAGTCTGCAACGACTAATTTTGAATAAACTAATAACTAGGCTAGGATGAGTTCAAAAATAACACTGATGGAAGTCGATTTAAAAATCGATATTTCACCGCTCTGAGAATTTCGTTCCGGGCTAGAACATTATTTAAAAATCATCAGATTGTCACACATGCGCAGTCCTGTGACAATTAGCACCTTTAAGTTTGGTGTGTGTTTCATTGAGGCGCATAAGTAGAGTCCATGCACCTAGTCAAATTGTGTCTTGGCAGACATTGGTTGTTTACCATTTACACAGAAATTCCGCTCGGAAATTCCGGTGTAAATGGTACACAAAAGTTCCAAAACGGAATTTCCCGATCGGAAAAACGTTTACCATTTGTACATAAGCATAAGGCCTGGAACTGGTACGACCGACTGGGAATTGTAAATGGTACACGATTTCTCGGTCGGAAATTCCGATTGGGAATTTTGGACTACCTTTTGAGACGTTCCATTAATTTCGGAAAATTTTCACTGGACGAACCAAAAACACGTTTACCATTTACATTCCAACCGAAATTTCCGGCATTTCCGTGTAAATGGTAAACAACCATTATAATTAAAACTAGATGTTTCTAATAGAAAGTGAAGTGCTGCGAGGAGATGCATAGAGCTACTGTCTAGTGATATTAGTAATGATTTGCAACTTGAATCAACTAGGAGTAATTATAGATTATGGCAAGTGCGTTGGACAACTTTGAATATGAAACAAAGGTAACATAATAAACAAAGTGGAAACAATATACTAGAGCCATAGAGGTATATTTTTAGTTTGCCCAACTCACACTCGCCTTTGCTCAATCAGGGCCTAATGGTTCGTTAGGTTATTAGACAATGTATATTTTGGACAAAATAACACAATAGCGATAACGGAAATATAGACAACGAGTAACTTAGTATAGATATTTTATTGAAATGTGTGAACAATCATAAATTAACATTAATTTGCTGTATGGTAGAATTAAATGGGAGTAAAGAAAACACTGACCCCCAGTATATGGACTCCCTAAATGTACTGGGAGCCCAAGGACCGGGCGTCAATGTTTTCTCCACACCCAGATACAACGTCTACATCAACAATAACATCAACTCAAAGTTAATATTTGTTTCCGAGTGATGTACTTTGTAACATACCAATGCTATAAAACAACAATTTTCATGTATACACTCATTACAAAAAAATACCTAGGAATTATGGGGTAAACCTTATTTCTGATGGGGACGATTTTTCATTTGTTGGTGCCATGTTGGGCGATTTGTTTGCTACCCGAAAGGGTTCGTCTCTTATCCCGAAGGACACTTTGTAAGTGTCAGTCTCCATAGACCAACATGCCTCATCGTCTGCACTCTGGGATGAGTCGATTGCCAAGCGCATCGAGATACAGTCGGTATCTCGTATAGGATTGTATCGATTGTCAGAGGTCCACTGCTGTAATTGTTTAGATTGGGCACACGACAGCGCTGAAAAATTCATAAAAGATACATCACGTCCTAAAACGTTTGTGACCCTGGTGAATACATTACTTCCAGCTATGGATAAGCGGAGTTTGACATGATAATTTTATAAAATGGTACTTACCCGGCAACTTCAAAACACTGACACTGTGTTGAAATCGGCGAAAATATTGATGCCGTTTGCTACACCCGTGATTTATCCTCTGAGACCCAGGGCGTTAAAGCGAGGCGATCACCAGTGACCATGAACCCAAAATATTTTTCAACGTCAAATTTAGTGCAATTATAACTACTTCTTAGAAACCTTTTTTGATAGTTTTTAGAGAAGGTAGAATAAAGCTATTCGACATTTTCAATGTTTTACTTAGCAACAGAGTCGCCCTAAATGCTTTCCACAAAAAAAAAAAATTCCATAATTATCGAGATACACAAAAAAATAAGCGCTTTAAAATTCGCGTGAATCCAGTGAAAGTTCGCAGGATAAAACTTTTAATACTATTTTCCGATCGACAGAGAACGCTTGGCTGCAGAGGACTGAATAAAAGGGAATATAAATTCAAACTTACCGCGTTTGATAAACTACTGACAAACTCGCCCAACATTTCTTTGTAAAAATGTTACTATAGAAAGTGATGTTGTTCCCGTATTTATCCCATCCCCGGCATTTATCAACCAAACCAGTCTATACCTAGTCACCCCAGTGCAAGTAAAATTTCGTCTGGAATTGGGGCTATTAAAAACCTTAGATAATTTGTCGATCGAGACACTCTTGTATCGGTCTACAATACTCTAATTCAGCCTCATTTTGACTATTGTTGCGAGGTTTGGGATTTGCTGGGTAAAGGTCTAAATGAACGTATCCAGAAACTTCAAAACAGGTCGGCCAGAGTCATCATGAATTTCAGAAATGAAGCTGGCCAATCAAGTTTGTCTCTAAACTCGCTTGGGTGGACATCTTTAGACGAGCGTAGGGCACAAATGAAGGTTAGACTCGTGTACAAAACGATTAGCGCCCCAAAGACTGTGTAATATTTTTCAAACTTTAAACTCAAAAACTGATTAAAAGCTAAGTGGGTCCTCAACTAAGCTTTTTATTCCTAGACCTAGAACATAATTTTTTTAAAGAGCTTTAGCTATAGCGTAGCTCAAATATGGAATAAGGTATCAGAGGGCATAAGGGGTTCTAGCTCATGAATCGTTTTGCAACAAACTATCTTCCTCAGGCTTTACTTTTAGAAGTTAGTAAACTATATAGTTATTGTGCATAGAAATATATTATTTTATTTTTTATAATACCATATAGATTACTTTATCAATTATGTATATTAGGATAAGTATTAGTAATTATAATCAGATATTGAGATGTTTATAATTTTAATGCACGCCTCTCTTGGAAACCAGCTTTTAAGTTGAATGAGGCCAGCGTGTTTAAATAAAGTTTGATCATCATCATCATGTGCTTTGAGCACAAGCAATCTATCAGTAGTTACTCCGCTGTTCTGACTATAGGCAATTAATCTAGTCACCCCGGTGCTCTGTACGCAGGTACAAGAACCCGGGTTAGAATGAAGCCACTATATAGGCACTAAAACCACCATGGTTCCACAAGTCTTTAAGGATGGCCTGACAAATCTCTTCAGGGAAAAAATACTTTCTGTAAACATTCTTGGTATGCAGCCGCATAATCTTTTAGGTAAGGCATACTATCGTTTTCTTTGGTCCAACGACGAAGAGAAAGTTCTCCTGAGACTAAAATCAGTCTCCTCCATTGTGCTGATGGCGTCTAAATACAGGGCACAATTTATCATTTACCTGGCTTGAATACAGGTGTCAAGTAAAGTCATTAACTTTTATTGAGATCTGTTATTTATTTCTAAACTTGACAGTATATGCAACGCATCGTAAACTAACAGGTTGCTAGTGATGATAGAGAAGCCATTTAAAGGTCTTTCCATCAGGGTCAAAATTCAAAAAAATCTCCCGGGAAAACTCGCTTACGCGACATCCAAATCACAACAAAATCTACCGGCAAAGTTTGTAACTTATCCTCAGGAGGATAAGACACTTCAGTTACCACAAGATGCTCGCCCAACCCTTGCGCGCGAAAAACTTTAAATCCGTTCTATAATCGCGGTAGAGAGGTTTTGAACTTTAAAGCAAGTGCTGTTACCAAGGCAATGTTATTTATGAGAGAACGGAAGACTGGACTTTGTTAGGTTCGCAAGGAGTATTGTGGACATCGTTTCCACTATGTTGGATTCGGCAATAACCCTTGAGAGTAAAAATCTGCAAATATCGTACTCAAGGTCACAAACGATCTGGAGATTTTGCAAAAATGTAGTGAGATATGAAAAAAAATCCAAACTCGCAAAACCACAAGGAAACAAAGCCTGGAGTCGAGGCTAGGCAATTGTTCCCTAAATTAATTGTGAGGTTGTGCAACAAATAATGCTTTAATTCCTTTTGTTCTACATCTGACCTAAGCACTTTTGTGAGAAGAAAACAAACTTTGATACGCCAATACTGGGACTAAAAAAGGGAAATCTGAAAACGGTTTCTTATTGCTCCTTTAATTGGATTGAAGTAATGTCTTTATATTTGATTTAATTTCAGTTTTGTTTCTTTGACAATCGCGTGAAACATCGTCGTGAGATCGTAAGAAAAGGACAAAAATCATGAAACTCACGGCGGGATCATGAGAGTTGGCAGGTCTGATGTACACGTGTCTTAGTTTGTGAAATTAAGGTTACCGTATACCTTCGCGGGTGTCTCTAGCAAATAAAATCGCATGCGCATCATTTTAAAGGAAAGTATAGAAACCTAAATATCACTGGAAGGGTTATATAATGTAGAATGCGCTGAAATGTTTTTTTGCACAAATATTACATTTTCAGTAAATGCTAAGGCAAGAAACGCAAAAAAACGAGTCTCACAGAAGTGAATTTATGTCCCTTCGCGTTCGCGCCTACGGACGATTCCGCTGCATAATGTCAATTAGCACATGATGGCCTGTCAAAGCATGTGAGCGTTTTTTAATATTTTACTTTGTTCAAATGCAATTCATCTTCAAAGTTTCAATCGAAATAGTTTCTGTGTTTCATCACGGCAAGTACTCTTATAAGAAAAATAATTAAAATATCGCTAAACGCTCACACGCTTTGGTTCATATGTAGCTCCTCTAACACTAGGCCAAGTTTCATCAAGATCTGACAAGTCTTCATACCCTATAAATTCACCCAAAGACAGTGAATACGCATAAAAATCTATCGGCGTTTTTGGCTTCTGAAGGTTAGGAAACACATCACACCTCACCAAAGCAAACGTCAACACTTAAACCAACCAGCCAATTATATGAAAGGATCCCCGGAGCTTATGAATCAAGTCCAGAAATTCGCGGGAAATTAGTACGTGGCTCAAATTGCATAAGAAACATACATACTAGTGTAATAAGTGTCGTGTCACAAATATTCAAAAGAGCGTTGTGTTATGGCCAAAACTAGAGATAATGCTCAAAAGGGGAAAAAGAAAGGTAAATCAACGGGTTGTACCAAGAGGGGAGAGGGCCGGATATCGAAAACTAAATCGCGTCGAAAGGCAACTCCGCAAACAAGAGCGAAGGGAAAAGCGAGTGGCAGGCAACCTCGTGCTCCGAATGTTGATGTTGATCCTAAACCTGCTATGTTAGCTGCGATGATTCCTTCAGTTCCGCAAAATCGACCGGCTGAACTTCGCTCAAGTTCACGATTTAGAACTCCTGAATTGACCACAGCCCAGGTTGGAAACTGCGAGTCACCCAAGACATTAGAATCGGAGTCGGATGCGGACTCGCTGATACTCTCTAAATCTTCCGTCTCTTTTCTTGTACCTGGCAACAGTTTAAGCCTACTAGCTGAGCAGCATTCCGTCGGAGTTGTAGCAGTACTAATAGAACTCGAAGTGGGAGTCGTCGAACATGAAGGCTGTTCGAACCACGAGCCGTTTGTCGCTTTCCGCGAGCATCACTTTCTTCTCCGTATTGAAACTTTGCTCCTTCTCGAGCTCATTCTCTTGAATCTTCTTGGGGCCGGTATTCTTTTTTTACCTTTTATCCAAGGATTATTCTTTTCTCTTCTGGACATATCCACGATCGATACACCGGTAAATTAAACGCTATAAAATCACTGAACTCACGAGTCACGGTTCACTGCGAGTCTGAAGCTCCGGATGTATTCAGCGGGGTGCCTGTGGCACGTAATGGATCAGAGGGATTTATCACGCCTAAGCGATTTATTTACTTTCCTTCAAATTACGTTTATTTCTAATATCTCGCAAACTTTTGCATGTTTAAAAAAATTTTTTTCGGAAAGGTGAAGATCAATCCATCAATTTCAAAAGAATTAAAATTTTTTTTTATATAAAACATGCCGCGAAGGTATACGGTAACCTTAAGCAAATCTAGGGTCGTTTGCTGCATGACACAGTTGGTACTCAAACAATAATTTTCTATCAAATTCTTTACAGGTCAAACTCACGTGATAAACCATGTTCCTGGTGGACGGCATTCGGTCGTTGCTTGGCATAGACACTACTCCACCTACCACACGACGAAGATCTGATTCATCAACTGAAAGTACCGGTAGGTAGGCGTTGAAGAATTGAAAGGAAACTGTAAGAACGAGTGAAAGTCCGCTGGAAAATTTGCAGGCAAATGTATGGAAAACTGAAACCACGACTGCAGGCTTCCCAGCATAGCCTCGAATTTGATTAGTTGATCTTTTACCTGGAATCTTACGTTTGCCGACTGCATATTTCAGAAATTCGATTTTATGAAATCGAAATTATTTGGCATCGGATTCCCATACAAACACTGTATTTCGCGTCATGTTTTCACCTTAGTCTATTCGTGATTATTCTGATATACGTGAAAAGAAACGTTATTGGCCTAATTTTTTTGGGGGGACCTAATTCAGTATCTCGAATTCATATTTCATGACCCTAAATTTAATGCTCGTTCAATAACATTATTTATTATATGGCATCCCCGTGAGAGGTCCAGATGAAGTCCAATCTTGCAATCTGATTGGTTGCTCATAGGTCTGATATTTTCATCTGGACCTCTGGTGAATTCATCCGGAGCTCTCGTGAATTTGTTTTCAAGACGACATTCAACCTGAATTATAATATAATAACAAGGAAAAGCGCCCCAAAACTATGGAGAAAAAAACAAATGACAAGGAAAATGAGTTTGACGATTTTATCTCGGCTGAACAGCCCCAAAATACAAAACCCAAATCCAAGTACGACTTCAACGTTTGGAGACGGTTTTGTCTGCTCAAATTCGCTCACAACTCTTCGTAAAACGCATTCTCAACTAAAATTAGTTTTTATCATTTTGGGAAATTCCGCAAAAATGCAATGAAAACGCGATATTAAGAGGAATGCGCCCGCTAATAATGCAGTTTTCGCATATAACCCAGACGTGTTTCCCCCAAAGCATAAAAAAATAGACGTTGTTGGCGGACCACCGGTTTTTATTTCACCAAATAACTAGTATTTTGACGTTACCACAGAAATTACTAGATACTCTATTAACATTATTTTGGCGGTCTGGACATTTTTTTTCTAACGGAAAGGCATTTTCATGCAAAACGTAAGTGTTGTTTAAGACTGAAATAAGCGAAACACAAAAAAATACAGAGAACTGGGATACCAAATACAAAGTTCTGGCGGATAAATTGAACTCAAAATTCCGCACTGCGGAATACAAGCATTCTCAAAATATCACAAAAATGATCAAATCTGGCGGACAAGTAAACCCCGATTCCGCACTGCTTTCTCAAAATATCGCACAAGTGACCAAATTTGCTGGAAACATCCAACATTCAATCGGTCCCGATATCGTATAAATATTAGACGGGAACAGAAAGATGATGCATTGCGGGAGGAATAAACACTTAAGCGAGTTACTTATAATCGTTTGTTGTCAACGAAGAAACATTCTGCGTACGAACGTTTCACATATCAGCCTCTGTTCTCATCTGCTGCAACAATTTTCTGTAAAGAGAATATATTGGATACGTTTATACATTTTAAATGTTAGGCATTTAAGAGTGATAGGATGACGATGAACGGTAGATATATGTCAACTAGTCTACACAATAGTATGAGTAAACTAAGTCAGATATCTATTTCTAGCGATACGAATAAAGCACGAAAATTATCACAGCCGGTGGCACAACCTTTCGAGTTTGAGTCTTTAAGCTAGTATAATGTTTAACTTATGATGCAAAGCGAAGTCTTTCGTTAACACATCACTAAATTTGTGTACAGATAAACTCCGTAAATTGCGGTTTACGAGGAAGGCTGTAACTTCTGCATTGAGAACACAGAATACATTTTGAAGTCGTCTCATATCTTGATTTCCTCGATTTTCTTTTTTTCTTTTTTCATAGCCATAGCGTCCGTATTGATCTTACAAAATTTGTCCTCAGAATACGTCGTGACTTTGATTTTGCTTCGCTTTTAATTTTGAGATACACAACTGAATGAAAAGCAACTCAGACGCCGGCAATGTCAGTGAAGTGAAAGTAATCTTGATCTAAATTATACATGCTTTCTTGGATGTAATTTGCAACCTGAATAATATATAAATGCTGCGTTTATCACTCTCATAAAAATACCTACCTTCAATATGTGTGTGATCCTGAAGTTTGAGATGAACAACAAAGCTTGTGTGCGTATAAAAGCACATGGCGACGTGTAACTAAAATTGAAGTGACGCTAATTTATTATTCGGCTTTTGGCAGTATTCAAATTTTTGCACGCCTGAAATAACACTAGTCCTTGATCCGATAGGTTAAAGCTGAGACTTCATAGGCACCGGGATATTCAATTTCATTGTATGGTGTTTTCACATGTAGGTATTATCCAACCGCTAGCGTCATCGGCAAGCTTTGAGTTCAAATGAACCGTTCAAATTATATTGAAGTAATAAACCTATATCTCGATCTATCCTGGCGGTTTTATCCTGTCAATCGAAACCGATAGTTATGAGATGGCAAGAGAACAAATACATGGAGAAGTTGTCCGGGAACTAATGCTTTTAGTGTCTCAGTGTGACTCCCGATCAATGAAAAACGCCGACTGCGTGATGTACCAGTTGAGAATATCTTAATACGGTTCACTTAAAAGATATCTTATGCCGCGTCGCATCAAGAGGATTGTATCAGCACATCACCTAAAACCTTCAGATGTTTCTACTTCGAATAATTCTGTGTAAACCAAGGCATGTAGCACCGAGAATTCCTGCCGAGAGAGAGATATTAGCCCGGAGATGCAATTGTTGTTGAATCAGTAGCCGTGAGCCGAACCCAAGCTTACTAAAACAACCGAAACATTTCACTTGAACAATATGCATCCAATCTAACTGATCAGAACGACGCATCTGAGTTGTGAGCAAACATTCCCATGCGTTTGATGCAGCCACACGACTGAAGAAAAGCTGAGTAGATTGAACAGGTAGACTTACAAAAACTTAGTTTTGAAAATCAAATTAATTAATATTGACAAAGGTCTTCCAAACGGAGTAATCTTTTTAGACCTTAAAAAGGCCTTTGACACTATTGACCACCAAATCCTGTTGGAAAAGTTACAATACCTTGGCATTTGCCAAAAGCCACTTAAATGGTTTTCCTCATACATATTTGAGCGTAGTCAATCTAGGTATGTTAACGGTAATTTATCTGATCCTCTAAGAATGCAATGTGGTGTTCCTCATTGTTCGATCTTAGGGCCATTACTATTTATAATCTATATTAACGATCTGTCTGCTTGTAGTCTTTATTCCAAACCAAGGTTATATGCTGATGATACTAGCCTTTCTATGGCATCGAAAGATCCTATTGTCCTTGCATGAGCAATTAATGAACCATGATATAAATGAGGTCCAGGAATGGCTCAAGGCCAATAAACTCAGCCTAAATGTCGTAAAAACGAGATACATGATTATAGGTAGTCAGTACAACATAGCGCACCTTCAACACGAATTTAAAATCGAAATTAACGATCAAGATATACTAAGAAACGAAACCTATAAATACCTGGGCTTAGAATTTGACCAAACTCTATCTTGGGAACACCACATTAACTCTATCTGTAAGAAAGTATCAGCTGGCATTGGTGTTTTAAAACGTGTAAGGTATCTGGCTCCTTTCGAAGTATTACTCTCCATGTACAGAGCGCTAATACTACCATATTTCGATTATTGTAGTACTGTATGGGGTAATCTTGGCAAAGGACTATCCGACAAACTCGAAAGACTTCAAAATCAAGCTGCCAGACTAATCACTTTTTCTCATTATGATAAAAGATCTGCGGAGTTACTTCTAGAGTGAAATTGGCCTGATCTCGTAACCAGAAGAGCCCATCAGTTGGCAATTACTATGCATAAAGTGATGTAGGGCTGTCTCCCATCCTATCTAAAAAAATATTTACTAAAATTTCCAATATACATTCCCACAATCTTAGGAAATCATCTACTAACCTTTTTATCCCGAGACCCCTAAATGAAGCTGCCAAACACAGCTTCCAGTATAGAGGGGCAGTTCTCTGGAACAATCTAACTAACGAGGCAATAAACGAACAAAATACTAATGTTTTTAAAAGACTTGTACGCAAGCATATTTGATTATCTTTTATAAGTAAAGTAATTTTACCTAGCATCGTATATTAAATATTTACATAGGGCCCATTTTTATCAAGTACATGTATTAATATTTAGAGTCGAAATTTATAATTGCAGATAGTGTATTTATTATTTAACTTATCTTATATTACTTACATATTTTCACACGGCTTCCTGGAATAACCTGCCAGATGAGGCTAAAAGAGCCAAATCTTTACGGCAATTCAAGAGGAGTGTCTGTTCCTGATACTGAGGTATGCTGACAGCAGATTTCAACTGATTTTTATCAATACATATATTTATATATTTATATATGTACATATATTTATTTTTACTCCCCACGTGTAAACCAGCTAACTGTTGTAGTGGCTAGCGTACGGAAATAAAGTTATATGTATATAGACAATGTCCAACTAATGTTTAATTCTTATATCCTAATTTTAAGTTTTATTCCCACAAATTTATGAAAGATCGGCTTGGACAGATTTGTTCGGGTACACTTTCGATCGTCTGTGAATCGAGTCTCAGTTCTCGTTTGCACTGCATGCTAAACAAAATTAAACTGCCAAAGAAAGAGCTGCTAGTAAGTTTAAAAATTAACTGGTATGTGAGGTTCAGGGCCTTTGTTGAGCTAAAAGATAGTTGATTGGTTTTAATAATTAGTCTAATTACAACCAACTGCAACGGTTTTGAAATTTGAAGTAGGGCCTTGAAGCTATCTCTGTCTAAACCGATTTTGTAGGCAAATGATCCTTTTTTTCAACGACCCTTGCATCAGATGTGTTCTTGTAGGATATTTCGAGAAAACATCTATTCCGCAGTGCGGAATCGGGGTTTAATATTGTCCGCTAGATTTGGTCATTTGTAGGGTATTTTGAGAAAAGTTATATTCCGCAGTGCGGAATCGGGGTTTAGTATTGTCCGCTAGATATGAGGACTTTGGTTTATTGAACCTCACATATTATTTTTTGCGTATATTATAAACATGTCCTCCATAAATGCTGTTTTTGTGATGGTTTTGTTTTTGCACTGCCAATAATGGCCACAAATTAGAGGAACAAATTACGCTGCCTTCCGAAAAACATTGTATTTAGTGGCAGTGATGGGTGTACAATGTAGTTATAGTATGCATTTTAACTAATGGCTGTACTGTTTTTTATCGTGCCTATAACATGTACAGTTGGTTGGCATATATCTGTCAAGTAACTGTACCTTTTGTATATATGTCACATATACGTACAGTTATTTGACATATATCGATGAAAAAGAACTTCTTGTCTTGCATATATGTTACATATATGTACAGTTATTTAGCAGATATATGTAGCATCCACAGATATGCACAGGACGAAAATAAATGTTTCCGTTGACAGAAATACGACGGAATCGTATGGAAACGTTTAAGTTTCCGTTGCCGTATTCATTAATATCCGTGCACTTAATCATATGTTTAAGTCACGTTTCCGTTACACCGTAAACGTCGGAAACGAACTAAAACCGCACTCTGTTTCCGTCATGCGTTTACGGTGGCAGAAATTCAGGTTTACGAACAAACGTATACCTATGTTCACGGTAATGTATACATATGTATACGTGACGTTTAAGGTTAGCTCTAGCGTGACCGTAAACTTTAATTTCTGTCATCGTAAACTCGTGCTTTTTGGAATATATGTTTTATTAACTTTGTGACTTTCTTTTGCTTCTTCATTATCTTTTTTTTGAAGACCATGACAAGATATTTGAAATATATAGCTAGATATTTCAACATCAGTAAATACACAAGATTTTACATAACACTTCATCTTTTATTATATCAGGAAACAGTTTTATCATAAAACATTAAAAAGACACTAACAACTAATCACTTTATAGAGTTAGTTAATGCTATGAACAATGTTCATGGTAACGCACGTGAAAACAAAAGCGTGATCGAGGAAAAATAAAAGGTAACATTTGGTTCAGGGTTGCCGTGTTAAAATCCTATTAAGCTTTAAGACTGCCATTATTATATAGCTGGACTAATTGGATTATTAGAAATATGACGGTATTCAAAAACCTTTACTACTTTTCTAAGGTCAGCTGTATCGAATCATCTCTGCCAAAATTTGTTTTTGTCACTGTTAAATCAAATTTGTTTACAGAAGATTTGGTGTCCGGGTTTTAGTGGGGCAAAAAAAAACGAATTCCGGATTCAAGACGACTCAGCAAACAAATGACAGTTATTAATGAAAGGTAATCTTATTATGGACAGATATAAATCGCAAACATGAAAACCGGGTTTAGGAGCAACTTTTCTCTCGCAAAACTGGTTTCGGTTCCATGGTCACACATACCTAACCACTCATCATATAAGCCCTGCTGGAAACTAACATAGCTGACTGAATGATCACAATTTTCTGCAAAGCGTGCACGTATTTCTTAATTGTACGGGAGATATTATGTACTGCTTATATTAATATTTATATTATGTTTTTCGTGCAAAGCATTGTTACTCCGTCCTATGTACGAATAACTAATTGATTTAATGAGGATTTACCAGTCGTAAGAATTACATTTTCTTTCTTCGCGTTCAACTACAACAAAACAGTTACCAAACTGCAATTAAACAAATTAGATTTAAAGTGCCAATGAAATGAAAGAAATGCTTACCTTAGTCACTTTGTGAAATTAAAAATCAATTTGGATAGCGCGAACATATATTTCTTTCATATTGAACTCAAAACTTGCCGATATCAGACGACAATTTTTATGCCGTTAAAGCATGCTAATCACATGCGTGACGTCATTTGGTCTGCGAATTGATATTCGTCTACATAAATTCGTCTACATAAATTCGTCTCCATAAATACTACAATATAAATACATTTTTGCCCAATTTTCATTCTAAATATGTCTTACTTAGAGAAACCTGGACGTTGACCATATTATTTTTAAATAAAAACTTTGCCGTTGGACATGTATAAAATACGCAGACTAAGTGACGTCACGCATGTGATTAGCATATATTTAACGGCATAAAAATTGTCGCCTGATTTTGGCATTGAATTTAATAAAATAAAATAAATACGGGATCGGTTTTGTTCATTTCATTGGCACTTTAAGTGTTTTTATTATTTAATGTAAACTCCTCAGTTGTTGAATGTGAGATTATTGAAGTTATATAGCTATCTAATATACCCTATTTAACTGCTGGATATTCTAGTACCATTTTGCAACCCAAGCGGGTATATTTTGTGGTTTTAGGCGAGTTGATTTTTTTCTGAAATAACTACATTTTACACGCGCAGCGAGCCGTTTTTGCGCTGAGGTTAAGTTCTCTTTTATCTGATCGCCGATGGCCTAGCTTCTTCAGTGATGTTATAGAGTTTAGTCCTCTCCCAGGCCAAACGACGAAATCTGCGGTTCTTTGGGACTGGTCCAGTTGACACTGACAGCTTTCCTCGCTTGACATACACTGTAGAGCGAAATTTGAATCGAAAATGTTTTTGGCTTCTTCTCAGTCATTTCCTGACAGCTGTGTCGATGCCAAAGCCTTTCTCCTTCTTGCAAGCTTCTGTGGAAAACGACCATAATTATATTGTTGTTATTAAAGATCAGGCATGAGTATTACACGTAAAAAGAGACAACCACATTCAACCCTTCTGCAAGCCGGGAACGTATCTTTCAGGATTTTAAGACATGCTGTAACTACTTAATGATTTTAGAAATTGTTGTACCCAAATAAAGAGGTTAAATGTTTTTCTGAAAATCTCTCGCAATTTTACAAAAAGACTTTCAAGCTAGAGGTCGTTTATATATTTATTTTCACATTATATTCTTTGTTTGCTTTTGTTTTCTCGCTCTATTTCAATAATATAATCGTCATGCTGGTCATTCTCTACCCCAGACCCTTCTCTTATTTCTTACTGCGCATGCTCGACGAAATCGTAAGGCTCTGGACAACTCCACATATGCAAAAATGAGGGTTATAGCCCAAATCTGGCTACAGTCCTCACAGCGCATGCTAAAAACTCCAGAAACGTAATGGCGGACAACTCGATGTTTGAACTGGCGTTAGAGTTTGTTATTAGAAAGGCAGCCGGAAAGACTGTATTTTCAGTAGTTAGTATAGGTAATCAAATGGGGACGAGTGAAATTAGGGATAAATTTCACGCGTGTTAGTCAAAATCGAAGTAATTTCCCGAGCCGCTTCGGCGATTTATCCATAATTTATCCATAATATTATGGAAAGCAAATTACGATCCAGAAAAACATTATTTTACTGAGCGCGAGTAGGCGGCGTTTGAAATTTCACCTCTGAAATTACAAACTACGCGTGAAATTTCAAGTTGAAATTAGGGATTATGAACTTATTACTTGACGAAATTATTTGACCTAACTTCAGACACGCTTGTGTTCGTCTGACATTTTGCTTTCTTCCCTTCAAATGCAAATAAATTAATTACGCACGCACGTGCTATGTCGTCATCTGTATTGTTTTATAAAACACCAATCAGGGCTATCTAAATTCTGGTGTTTCCCAGAACCTTACTATTTCGTCGAGAAGGGTCTGGGGTCTAGAATGCATGTTGGTATACTTACTCGCTTCATGCGCTGTTGAGAGCGTATAGGCTGTTCCTGTGGTCCTGAAACTTTTGATTCTTTCTCCTGGCGTTGTCGTTAATTAATCAATTAATTAATTATTATTTAAAAAGCGTTAAATATTACAGAGAAATTAAAGGTGATGGAAATGTCATTTTACCTGAATGCTATTCGGCCGCTCAAAGACGACCAAACCGCACCGACTAGCTACCCGCTCAAAGACGGATGGCCCGTCGAAGACATAATTTCATTCCCTAATTGTTAAAAAGCGTGAAATATTACAGAGAAGGGTGATGGAAATGTCATTTTGCCTCAATGCTATTCGCCCGCTCAAAGACGGCCAAACCGCACCGACTAGCTACCCGCTCAAAGACGGATGGCCCGTCGAAGACAGAAATTAATTCCCCTAATCGTTAAAAAGCGTCGGCAAATATTACAGAGAAAGGTCAGTGATAGAAATGTCATTTTGCCTGAATGCTATTCGGCCGCTCAAGGACGGCCAAACCGCACCGACTAGCTACCCGCTCAAAGACGGATGGCCCGTCGAAGACAGAAATTAATTCCCCTAATTAGTTAAAAAGCGTCGGCAAATATTACGGAGAAAGGTGATAGAAATGTCATTTTGCCTGAATGCTATTCGGCCGCTCAAAGACGGCCAAACCGCACCGACTAGCTACCCGCTCAAAGACGAATGGCCCGTCGAAGACATAATTTCATTCCCCTAATTGTTAAAAAGCGTCGGCAAATATTACAGAGAAAGGTCAGTGATAGAAATGTCATTTTGCCTGAATGCTATTCGGCCGCTCAAAGACGGCCAAACCGCACCGACTAGCTACCCGCTCAAAGACGGATGGCCCGTCGAAGACAGAAATTAATTCCCCTAATTAGTTAAAAAGCGTCGGCAAATATTATAGAGAAAGGTCAGTGATAGAAATGTCATTTTGCCTGAATGCTATTCGGCCGCTCAAAGACGGCCAAACCGCACCGACTAGCTACTCGCTCAAAGACGAATGGCCCGTCGAAGACATAATTTCATTCCCCTAATTGTTAAAAAGCGTCGGCAAATATTATAGAGAAAGGTCAGTGATAGAAATGTCATTTTGCCTGAATGCTATTCGGCCGCTCAAAGACGGCCAAACCGCACCGACTAGCTACCCGCTCAAAGACGGATGGCCCGTCGAAGACATAATTTCATTCCCCTAATTGTTAAAAAGCGTCGACAAATATTATGCAGAGAAAGGCGATAGAAATGTCATTTTGCCTGAATGCTATTCGGCCGCTCAAAGACGGCCAAACCGCACCGACTAGCTACCCGCTCAAAGACGGATGGCCCATCGAAGACATAATTTCATTCCCCTAATTGTTAAAAAGCGTCGGCAAATATTACAGAGAAAGGTCAGTGATAGAAATGTCATTTTGCCTGAATGCTATTCGGCCGCTCAAAGACGGCCAAACCGCACCAACTAGCTACCCGCTCAAAGACGGATGGCCCGTCGAAGACATAATTTTATTCCCCTAATTATATTAGTTATAAAGCGTCAACTATTACAGAGAAAGGTGATAGAAATATCATTTTGTCTGAATGCTATTCGACCGCTCAAAGACGGCCAAAACTCGTAGTTGGCTTGCTTTTCATTATCCTTCCCCACAGTTCCATTTTACACTTTGAAATGTATCGTTTTGTGACAGTTCAAGGTATACCTTGTGCACGGATTTCTGTAAATAAGTGGAATATAAAATATGTTAGTATTAAATCCATGAACATAAAACTTTATTCGCTGCCGTTTGATTTAAAGAAAACACTGGCTTTTCTCTCTCTAAAGATAATACAACTTGAATATTACTTCATTTCGGTTAATCGCGCGAGCGAACTTATGATCTTTTAGCCGTAAAATGAGAAATAAATTCTGCGAGTGCTCTATATTATTGATATCATCAATCGTTTTATTCTTGACATGATAAGAAATCCCTTCCTACCGTGACTTAATTTCTTCGTTGCTACCTCATTAACTCGTCATGTTCTCTATCTTGACAGGGCATTTTGTCATATAAGATCATTCGGCTCTTAACCTTGATAAATATATTGCTACTGTGACACCAGTTTTCTATATTAATGTCTTTACCAGTTATGTTTCTGCCGGTGAGATGAAGTACTCTATACCTTCAGGAAATATTAGTTTTACTGATTAATACCCTTTTTCTTCATCTTAAAAATATTTTGTTATGAAAATAATGGTTAGCATTCGTTTGACCCTAGATGACATTACACTTGGCCAGCGAGAATAACTCGTAATAATTCGCATTAAGCTACAGCAAGGTATTTTCAGTCGTAAAGAACTGTCATTTTTGAGTCAAATCGCTATTCGTTGGAATATAACAAAACTAAGTTTTTATAGCTAAGAGCAGTGCAAATTCGCGGGAATCAAAGCGACATATAAAATATTAAATGGCGACGAACGTGAATATGAGCGCCAAAAGTCGAGGGCCTACATCATGGAATTGAATATAAGTAACTATAATTCACTAATGACACTATTGGTACAATTACCTTAGCTTACCGAACAAGCTGTGTCTATTTCTTGTTTCTTGGCTACACTTTCTAGTAACTAACGCTTTTGTAAGTTCTCAGGCTGCTCACATCGTCCCTCAACTGGCTCAAGCTTTGTAGTTCTTTAATTTCCTGCCGAGACCTTCGATTTCGTTCATATCTTCATTGGCCGACTTTAGCTGCTTCAGGTGTAAAGAATGTCTCATGCAGTCCCGGCTTCAATCCCAACCATATTTAAACGGGCAAGGTGAAATAAAACAATGTTCAAAGACCAAAACTACGAACGTAGTGCAACGCGTACTGCATGCAGTCGACACGGCTCGGCGAAGATAACTGATTTTCCCGCTTTTTTTGCAGAGGTCAACGTCATTATGCGGTAGAGGGTAATACCAACGAGTATTTATTTTCGGTACCCTATAACATTTCCGATCCAGGCCCACGCGGATACAACACAATGGTTCACTGATAACAGTAAACTTCGATCATCAATTAAAAAATTTCTTGAACAGTTTGAAACAGTTTAAAGACGTACAATTTTAATGCAAAACCGTTTTAAACCGCACAGTAGCCTTAAATAGCGGCACAAGGGAGTAGATGGGAGCGGGCTCAGGCTATTTCACAAAAGAACAGTATTAATATTTGCGTGAGATTCGCTAGAGTAATAAGGGAAGTGATCGGTTGACAGTTCATGTTTAACAACCTTTGCGTGATCTACTCGCCGGAAGCAGCGTTGATAGTCAATCAAAGAGATAAAACCTTATTGCGTTTGCCGACTTACTGCCTTAGCATATTTTCATCCTATAAAAATGTATTCGAGATCCATGCGCTTCAAGCTGATGAAAATAGACTGCCGTTTTACAAATAACGTAGGCACTGCAGAAAAACCTTAGCAAACAGTAATTTTATGAGCACAAGCAAAGTTATATGCCCAATGGCAACACATCTTTATTCATACTCTCTCTTGAATAGTTACAAATTAATTAATATAATTAGCATTGTTCAAGTACTTAGATACCAGAAGTAAATTAAAAACGAGTCTGGTATCCCGAAATAAATTTATATAGACAGTATGCTATTGGGTCACGGAACGAAAAAAGAAAAAAAGTGAGAAATATATACAACAAAGTGTGTATTATCACACACAATACAAATACCACTCAATACTTATAAGTAACGATTACAACATACAGGTAACACAGTTGGGGGATACAAGATTTGGAAGAGAAGATGGGTATCAAAATAATAATTAATAGTTCTCTATGAGTTGTTTTTGTAGTCTAGATTTAAAGAGTTTTTTTGACTTCGGAAAGTGAATTCCAGATTACAGTACCTTAATATCTTAAACTAAATTTACCATAATTAGTTCGAACAGTTGCAATATAATATGATGATTTTGAGGCAAAGATATTTGGCTCAAGATATTTAGCCTATGTGTTTCCTCAGATTACATCAAACGTAATCGCAACGGAAATGTCTATTTCAATGTTTACGTCGGTATTCGACGTATACAAAGACGGAAATTTAAAGGAAATACATTTTCTGACAAAACCCATTTCCGTATACTTAAACGTGACGGAAATTCGACACGAGCAGATTTACGACTCAATTTCCGTTTTCGTAAATTCATGATTTCGCGCTGTGATGTCACATATATGTCACATCTGTAGTTTTGGTAAGGCCGGTTAACAGGCAAAGGCTTGCAGGTGGATCTACGTTGTTCAATAAATGTACGTAATGTATACGTCCCTAAAGGAGGATTAATTCAACCACCTCCATTCTTTGGTAGTTAGAATCCTGATGGTACAATTAACATGAGGGGTTGTGGAATTTAAAAAAAGAAAACAAGGAAAGGGAAAGGACTCATACTAGGTAAAAACAGTCCATTCAATGAAATCCCAATATTAGGATACATATTGTAAGCTTTGAGAACAAACCATTGTCGAATATAGACATACTGGACTGGATAAGGAAATTACGGCATCTAACATTTTAGACGTGTCTTTTGCCGTGACAACCTACCCAAAATGATCCGACGTAAGGAATGTGGTGTTATCAACTTAGATGCGCAGATTGGTCCAGGCACACATTAATTGGGTTTGTTATAGAAGTATAGATAGTTTTACAGAGTACTTTTGATCCATTCGTATTACCCATACCCAAATAAATTGAATGGTATCTTTTGGGTAAGCAAATAATTTATAGTGGTGATGAGATTCAAGAACGGTAATTAGTATTGTGTAGATACTGGTGTATATATTATTTATATGAACGTCAGAAAGGTATACCATTGTTGGATGTACAGTAGTTCACAACCCATTGTTTCATATGAGTAACCAAACTGTTAATCATAAGTTTTTGATAGATTGTTTTTATCTACTGTAATTATATAGAACATGAAATCTTATTGTGTCAAAGAAAGGAGAGTCACTGGTTGTGTCGCAAGTATAGTGAACGATATGTGAAAGCTAAAAATGGTAGACTAATGTTAAAGTAATAATAATGTACGTATAAATTTATATAGCGCTTAAATTATGTAAGATATTCAAAAGTGCTTTACATTAAGTTAAAGGAGAGTAAATATTTGTATGTACACACTAGCAGGCTAAAAAGGTAAACGTTTAAAACGGATAGAATATATGCTATTATAGTGCTACGATTTAAATATGATAATGATTAATAATAGCTAGGATTTATATGCCTGTCGCAGCATATGTAGTACAACCAATTAAGGCGATCAAACAGAAGAACTACGACTGACATACAAATCCATAATGTAAATCCGTATTGAAAGAAAAAGATATTTAAAAAGTTCAAAATATTAAAAAGTTCAAAAATGACGATAAAATGCTTTCTAAAAAGATAGGTCTTCAATTGGATCTTAAAAGAGTCAATGTTACTGCAGAGTCTAATAGTCAGGGGTAGAGAGTTCCATACTACAGGGCCTGCATGGGCAAACGCCCTGTCAACAAAGTTCTTGCATTTTGTTCGAGGAGCCAAGAGTAGATGTGTACTTGCGCTAGCTGTGGGGTTTGTCAAAGAAACAGAAGTTGGTTCCATGTTCCCAGCACTAGCTCCCACTGCTGGTCTACCATTAATGGCCGGAGCTGCTGCATTATCTGCAGTTCCTGGGAGTGGCTGGCAAGGCTGTCTTGAAGAAAACCACCATCGTCCTTGTATTCGTTCAGATCTATAGCATTAGACTCTTCTATCCATTTAAATCCTCCAGTAGATATGTTCTGAGACATGGCCCATCAATACAAATTATTCGCATCCAAATAGGTGATGTATTTCGAAGGCTTTGTCCTATCATGTCATAGTCCTTCATGTACTCATTGTTGGCTCAAGCATATCGATTGGATATGTAGGACACACCACTTCGCATGCCTAGCTCTATGAAATGGAACATGTCAACGTCTTTCATGAGCTCTAATTCGACACGAGTCATATTCAGCATAGCATCCCAAGATAGGCCAGAACTCGTGGAGTAGTGAGCTGGATACAACTTATAGTTCCTCAGACACGTCATTCTGAAATTCTCGAAGACATCAGCCAACAGAAGGACATCCGACTTTAGATAGAGATCATGTTCTATAGTCCGAACGTCTTCCATACATATAGAGCATGTTGGTAGGCTTCGTCTGTTATAGGCTCATCATATAGAATAATCGTTCTTGAAAGGTAGTACCTTCTCCTCAAACCTATCGAAGCTGTCCATGTAATCGTAGGGGAGACTCCTTTTCAGCACATCGATTTCGCGTTGGGAAGCTCGGTGGAGGTGTATTTCAGGCCATTGACTCTAGGATCGACACATTCGTTTCCGTTATTCTAATAACAGTTTCTATATTCCCCACAGTCGAAGGACGTCCTGTGTTTCACTATCTTCCCTCTGCTTTTAATACCCCTATGAATACACTTGTCAGGATTGCACGTATCACATTTACCACACTTAGCGATGTTCTTGACTAGGTTGTCTAGACTGCTGCTCATGAATTGGAAGCTATCAATGAAGACTATATGCTGACCCAGCATGAACGTCCTTTATTTCTCCATGTTGTTGGGGATCACGTTGATATCAATCTCGAACTTCCCTATTTCCTGAATGATGAAGTGACTGTCATAGCCTGTAAGGTTGTGGAATATGACGGGGATCTTAAGCGTCAGTCTAAGTTGGAGATTCCACAAACTGTGAGCAGAACCTCTATAGTTCCCTGTGATGTGGCAGTGATCGCGGACTTTGGGATCTGTTTCAGTGTATTCACCATCATAAATATGACATCTCGTAGTCTCTCTAAAATCTACTAGATCAAACTCCGTCATGAACATTCCCCTATCGAAGTGTTCCTTCCCTACCTTCTGACAATGGTCCACCTCTTCCAACATTTTCTCCATAAATTTATAGATAGTGTTCTCACCTCTATACAACTCCACAGGCTTACTATATCGAGCGTCATAGCAGCAAACAACTTTGTAACTAAATCCGCAATCCCTATGACTTTGGTAGGCATGTGTGTGGGATGTCCTATCTGAAGGTACCTCTCCATCGATCTTTTCTGTAATAGCCTCGAAGTCGCCATAGATGACGAAAGGTAACGTACCTCCAACTGATTTTGAAAGTTCGTGATGCATTCTAATAGTTTTCACCCCATTCACAGCCATACAGTTGGGGATATGGTATTCCAACACCTTGTCAGTACTGAAGCATTGTAGGCAGTACTTGCAGAATTGCTTCTGGTGTTGATATTGGGTCTGATTGTACATGAACCTATTGAAATCATTGATAAGGCAGTAGTGTCGATTGACCTCACGTTCCTCCTCCTTGACCTAATTCATGTTGACATATTCAACATCATTCATATTGACATTGCTCACGTCCATATCATTCATATCAATGTAGTATCAGTGGGCTACAATCAACACATTCAACATCATTCATATCGACATCGTTCACGTCCACATCACTCAAATCAAGATAACCCTCGACGTCATTCATATCAACATCGTTCATGTCGACGTAATCGTCGACCTTCTCCTCGGTGATCGTGATCAACAGTAAGTCGATATGGTCGGCGAACGCCGTCTCCTTGGAGATGTATATTGGGTATGGTTTCTTAATTCTTCTCATACGCGAAGACGCTGATACTGATACCATTCTGTCTCTCGATTTTGTTATAATGTTTCTGTTCTACTGGGAAGGCGATGCCACTATAGTCTAATTCTTCTATGTGTTTTGTATGGTGTGCCACACGCTGTAAATTCTTCTGCACGGGTAACTTATGAGCTAGATGATACCATCTAAAGCATTCGTTGTCATCGATGTTGTTCACGACCATCTCTTAGAGTTCCTCAATTCAAGAGGTAGTTCCATGTAGGACGACCCCTTCAATGGCTCATATTTCGCGAAATTCAGATAATGGTTGTCGATACTCGAGATCGTCCATCCAGAACCTCCTTTGAGCCACATCTCTATTGTGGCTAGGATTCCTGACCCATCTTCATGAATCCCTCGATTTCATTATCATGGACTATCGTCGCTCTCTTCGAGTTGAAATAAGGTGCTACATATTGGAAAGTACCATCCTTTATATCCCTCGCTAAGGTGATCTCAAAGGTCTTGATATATATACTGATTGGACCTAGAAGAGCAATAAGACAGACTCTATCGTCTGAATTGGGTAAAATGAAAGGTATTATATATATACTCTGTAAACCTGTGTGAAACAGTCCTGTATATAAACCGAAGTCAAAACCTAACTAGGTCCGCTCATTCATTTATTATATATATAATACCTTTCATTTTACCCTATTCAGACGATATAGTCTGTCTTATTGCTCTTCTAGGTCCAATCAGTTGATAGAGTAAGTCTCATTCAGTCTTGACCTTCTCCAGATGGTCCACCTCAGCTAATACTTCTGGCGTTACTATTTCTAGTAATTATGGTGCTCACTCTTGATTTCTACCTTATAGGACTGCAACTACCCTTTCAAAGCTCTAGCTAGGTGAATTATCTTCCATACCATTGGCTATGAAGAAGGAGGTGTTGGCTCTGGTGGTTGTGGAGGTGTTGGCTCTGGTGGCGGAGGAGGTGTTGGCTCTGGTGGTAGTGGAGCTGTTGGCTCTGGCTCTGATGGTAACTAACTCAAGTAAAGTCAACAATTCGTTTCTTCTCAACTTACTGTACCCACGAATCCGTTCTACCCTACACCTTGTACGAAGTTGTTTGACAGTAGGTGGTCGTGGAGGTACTGACTCATTGGGCATCTTCATTAGATCTACTCTTTTGAGTTTAATGTATCCCCAATTACCGCGTTCTTTCGCTTCTAACGCGTAGTTGCTTCATTGTTTTACGTGAAGGACGATCTTTGAGATAGAGAAGAACAATTTCTTCTATTTCCAGTTCATCATTACGAAATGATTCAGAAAGCCCAGTGTGCTTCATGAACTACTTTCTAATGATCTCTTTCATAGCGGGTGGAATTTCTACTCCTAGAGAATTACCATTTTTGAGGATCTTGATTACGAGAGCTTTGTCGCCAGCTGTTATAGCATCTTTCAAGGACTTACCATCAACTTTAATGGTTACCTTTTTCCTGTCCCTGATGTGGATGCTGCGGCTTGGTCCTCTGCAGATTGTATGTGGTGTTCCACCTTCTTGATCTGTGGTGTTGAGATAGGCCTCTCGACTCGTGGTGCTGGAGTCAACCTATGAATCTCAGCTTCTAGCTCCTCCTTACGAAGCTTACTATATGTAGTTGGTCTAGAGATTTGTTTGATGAGCTGCAATGTAAGAGCATGGATCTCATCCCACAATCTATCGTATTCATTCGGCTTCCTGTCAGTAGGTAGGTCCATGATCTGATTCGCGAGATGTATCAGACCCATACCCTTGAATAGACGGTAGAATCTGTATTTACCCAACATAGAGCGACCTCTAGATTTCAATTCGTTCTTGATATGTCTATAGCGAACTCTGAAAGCGTCATATTGAGGAGACGCAATGAAATCGCTAGCATCTCGACCTATCCATTTATGTAGAGATTTCCTCATCCATTTCTCTCACACTACTGATTTGTTGGATTCGTAGTACGTCTTTAGCTCTTCCGGAGAATTCAAATTTTGATAGTCAAAGACTAGAGAAGTAGATGTGTCTTACATATAGGCCAAGACTCTTCAATCGAAATGCTCCGATTGTAGACAATGTAGATCTGAGGTTTCCGACAACGCCTCATTACATATGAAACAGTTCGTTGTACCCACCTTCAGAAGGGTTACGTGACCCTCGATCGGAAGTGCATAGACCACTGTACATATCTATCAAAGTTTGGAGATCGCTAGGGAATTTACTAGGATTGGCGTGTCTCATCATTTCGTCGACATGGAATATATATTCTCCATCTCTATATACTATACGAAAATATTTCGACATAAAATGACCTGCAGGAAAATTACTACTTTCATATACCCCCACAGCACACCTGCGAACATTAAATATACAATAAAATTAGGATACCCTAGTAGCACATGTGAAAGACGATGGCGCCTTATCCGACGCTGTGCTCGTACCGCTATGTTCTATACTACTCCAGAGAAGGCACCTAAACTTCAAGCAGATACTGCTGCATTACAAGAGCCAGTAAGACATTCTTAGAGAACACCCAAGCCACGCCTTATGATGAACTTATAAGAAACTGTTATAGACATTGACATTTTAATTTTTGCTTTGTTTATGTTTGATTGTCATACAAACATCTCTCCATGGAGGAGGGATGTTATGTATTTGAGTTACCTGTGTAATCACCTAAACGCTTAGTGGCTATCAGCGAACACGAAGTAAACCAACATGGCAGACTTGGCCATTGATGTGTTACAGTTTTATTCCTGGCTTGTCCCATTGAACCTACTTGTTTAGGACAAGTTAATTCTGGTGATTGCTTGCCGAGGTATTCTCAGAATTGGTCATGTTGACAAAATTAGTCATTTGTTTGTTTTAATAATAAACAGGAACAATTTCAAAAATGTAACTGTTCAAAAGAACTGATAGACTGCACAAGTATTCCTCTAAGCATTTTATGTTGTTTCATCACTACAGCAGTACCATTTGGCTCAGGCATTCAAAACCAATTACGTGCATAAGAATCAAATACATAAAAAATATTTGCTGTTTTCATATAAGAGCCATAACATACCCATCTAGTGTTAAAGTGCATATATGATGTGATGTGCTTGTGAATTAAGCTATTTTCTAATTTAGATTCATTTTTGTAAAATCACTTTTATAAACTTCAAATATAACTTAGAATTTAAAAATAGCATGCTTTTGAATAATATGTGATGTCGGTGATGACATCACACATTAGCATATTGGAAATATAAACCTTCATCTCTCGTAGAAGTAACACCCAAATCAAGAATATTCTACCGCTGGACTATTCACTTCATGTACAATCGATATCAAGTATAACTAATTTGGGCTTATATGCACTTTAAAAATGCATAATTATGAACTGCAAAAGTAGTCATCAGAGCTGAATGCATGGAGAAGTATGGCTCAGTATACCAACATGTTCTTGGTAAAATTTAATAAACGATCAGCGGTGTTTTATCAGGTTTACAAACGCGAGTGCGCAGCCCGAGTTTTTGTAGATCTGATAAAACACTGCTGAGCCGGACAGGACTGAGCACACAACATGGCTGAAAAACTCATAAAAGCACATTGTTTGCCCCTCTAAACGTCACTAAAGCATTCGTGGCCCTGATGAATACTTTCTGCTTTAAATAAACTGGTGTTTGGCATGATAATAAGACGAAAAAAGAACACTTACCCGCATGAAATTTCCATTCGGGCGCTCCAAAGCCAAGAGCAAACATGGGCAGCCTTCAGACAACATGCACAGCGGAAGACACCATGATTGGTTCCAGATTCGCGCTCGCCCAGGTCAACATATTTCCAAACCGGCAGAGAGAGAAACCGACGCAAACGCACAAACCGATCTCGCTTTTGGATCTCATGCCCGGGAAAGAATATGTTGCTGCTCGCTACACTCGCAGCAATGATTAATTACAAGTTCTTTATAATTAGAGAGAAAGAAATAATTGTATAACAACAATAACTTTGTAGAAAAGAAGAATAAATAAAATTAATATACAATGTATCGTATGTAACAAACTGTAACATGTACTGTCGCCTGAAATAACCAGGAGGCTAATCGAGTCAGATGACATCCTACAGAGCCACGTCGGGCTACCTGTGTTTTTCAGCCGGGACTTTGGAAGACAGGAGATTCCCGCAATTTTTAAATCACTGATCTTTACAAATACATTCTACATTGACACGTAAATCACGTTTAACTATCAATTAATACTACACTAACTACTCGAAAAAGATTCATTAGAAATTTGCAAATTAACACTTATAACAGATTAGCTAACTCAATCACCTTCTGGTTGACATGAAATTGTTGTGAAATCATTATCTGTCTGGTTTTTCAGTCGAAGTTTGCACACGCCAGTTGAATGACCTTGTGAAGGACTGAAAATTCTCGACAATTTTGACAAACGTGATGCATGTTGCTAAGGAACTTATCGACCAATCAAGTGATCATGCCTTTAATTAAGAAAAATGCCGTCCATTTAAACCAATCTGAACAAAGAAATGTTACCCTCTATGTTATAAAGAAATAGAAACGCCACTTAACTTTGATATTACGAGAATACAAGGCACATCCTAACAGAATAACGAGAAACATACATGCAGACATACATCTGGACCTGGTTGTTCGAAGCAAAGGTAAGCGCTACCCCGGGGTTAAAACGCTAACCTGAGGTTAAACTGTACAGAATACAATTACATACTTAGCACTATCCTAGGGGTAAAGTTGCCCTGGCTTCGAAAAAAAACGGGGTCAGCTGTTTATTTGTCAGTTCAGTGATATGATCTGCGATAGCTGGTGCTTCCATTGTTCGATCATTCAGACTTCATTTGGGGAGATAAGAATAACACTACCCATATGAATGCTCTCCAAATCCTACAACATAAGGCAGCCAAGCTGATATTAGGCGTTCCATCATACTAATCTGCTACTGAAGCACTAGAAGTCTTGGGTTGGAGAACACTCCATCAACGGCGTCAAGCCCATCGTTGTATTTTTATTTTTAAATGTTTGAACAATCTTATATAATTTGATTTTAATCTTACACAGAACAGTGAAATTCATGGTTATAATACCAGAACCAAGTCAAACTTACATCTGCCAAAGCCTAAAACAAACTGGGGCAAACAAAAACTTTCATACCATGCATCAAATGACTTTAATAACTTAGATTTAGATGTTCGTACTGTAAGATCATTATCTCTATTCAAGCTCAAACTCCCTTTATGTAATCAATCGTTTTAAACTCTAACCATACACGTTTAATACGTAACTACTATTCTATTTGTAACTTTTATGCTTACTTAGTATTCCATGTATTCCATTTAGTTAGCTTTTCTTTTTACAGGGCCTCTCTGAAAAACACTTCGGTGATGAGAGCACCCTGTCAAAATATTATTATTTGTGTGCAAATCTTGCAGGCTTGAGAATAGATACCACCTCCTGGTTTAGCTCAGTTGTTAAGCTCCGGTCTATTGAGTCGGAGGTCGCGGGTTTAAACCCCGGCCGGACCAACACTCAGGGTCTTAAAATAACTGAGTAGAAGGTGCTGCCTTTGTGAAACAACTGCAGATGGTTAGACCTTCACGTCTTCTCGGATAAGTTACGTAAAATCGTAGGACTCCCGTCGGCCTCAAGTTTATCAGTCTCATCAGACTGTCACGAGTTACCGACGTTAAATAAAGTTGCTTTACTTTACTTTTACTTAACAAATAAAAGATGGTTCTCCTTGTTATATAACAAAATAATGCACGCTCGAGGTCTTGAAAAACTGCGGATGCAGGAGCGGAAATGTTTTATAATATAAACTTCAATGCAGACGAAGGAAATAAAGCTATCTTTAGAACCGCGTAAAAATCTAAAAGGAAACTAACGACAGCGAAAACTCCATTTTAATGTACTTGACTTGTTTACGACTTTTTTCGTCGCTGATTGGTTCAATTGTGACAGTTTGACATTGACGATCTGAAAGCTCGTTTCTTATTTGATGAAGTAATCTGCTAAGAATAGAACGTGTCAATCGATAAAAGTGAAAGACAGAAATAGTGCAAGAGCGGGCAAATGAAATGGGTTGTAATGTTGTCATCTGGTCAAAACTGTTGCAGGAAACAAAGTGCTTTCTTTTTACAATTTCTGGTCAGCACAGGAGAGGTTTATGTGCACATTGTGTTAGTGCAAGGCGTTGAAAATGCCTGATGAGTGATGGAAAAGCATTCACAGAGAAAGCGTTAGCGAATTAGCGTTGGACACATGAGTTGAGGATTGCCGACTATTTTCTACAACAACTGCATAGTTGACACTGATTCTGTGGTCTTAACAAGGAATTTTCTTTATCCCAAGGAACAGTGTTGTAACTGCTGCTCTGATGGCCGTGTTGCGTAGCTTTTGAGGCTCTCCATTGGCATGGCCGCTAAACACATGAGTCATGAATGAAAATCTACTCTTTTGAAATTCTGTCAGTTCTGGGTTACGTTCTCTGCAAGTTTTATCGCCCGTTTTTCATTCAGGAACATTCAGGAACCTCTCAAACGAATTTCTACATGAAACCAGAGAAATCCCATTGTATTCTTCGCAATTCACTGTTCAGGTTTCAGCATAAAGCAGGCTTATTACAGTTATCGTCGAGTTATTGGTGAGTCATGTCTTGTTGTCACTTTCCTCTCGTTTTAATAATACACCAGGCTGTTAGAAAAACCACATTTTTCTTAAATTCAATCATTTTTTATATCAAACTCTCAATGAGTTACACTGTATTAGAATGTGTACATTGCTTTTCTCAACTTCAGAGTTTTAGCATCCCATTTTGTGGTTGCTTAATAGCGTACGAAGCCGATCCTAAATTCCCTCGCCGATCATTTTCTTTTAGTTTTGGGAAGCGACGTTTATTTTCCTGTTCTTCAACACACCTTAACAACTCAAAGTCGGACATGTTTTCTTCCCAGTCCATGAAATTATCTCCGTTAGCTATATACACTCGCGAAAAACAATCACACCGATACGTTTTGTTTTGATTGGATTCTCAGCGTGCTTGATGTTTTCTTGAGCGTGCATTTATAACAAAATCAAGCACGCTGAGCATCCAATCAAAATCGCACGTTCTTAGGATGATCCCATAATTTATATTATAATTTACTTTAATAGAACCATTGAGGAAGACAGCCTTGACAAATGAACCCTGGAGGAAGACAAAGGGTTGGGATCTGAGGTGAGTTAACTTACCGCCGTCTAAGCATAATGTTTTGCCTGTAAGTTACTCAGAATCGGATCCAATGGGTGGGTTCTAGGGGTTGCAAACCCCCTATGACTTCTGGCGATCACTGTAATTTCAGAGTCTCCAGAGTCCCCCCTTATGACTCGCTCAAACCTCCCTTTCACATACTCCTGGATCCGACGTATGTTATTCATACGTCGTTATACTGCGTTAGCTGTAGCTTTGCTGCTGATATTATAACAGTGAGTTTTGTTTCCCTGTGATCCTCACTGTTATTAATAATTGTTTTGTTATATCTTCCAAGTCAAAGGATTTTGGTTGGTCATTAATGAGTGCACAAAAGGGTATAGAGTGCACAGTTGCACGCTCTCAGCAGATGTTTGCTCAGTATATTATAAACAAAAAAATCGTGATTTATGGGCACTGAGTGAGTAGTACAAAAGGGCAGTTCTGACTCGCCGGTGAAACACTGTATTTTTGGGGACGGTTTGGGAACACTTTTGAGACACTATTTGGACCAGTTTTTTTCGGACTGAGAGTTCTGACCCACTAGTCAAAGACTATGTTCCAGCAGTATACATATTCGGGTTTTGATCCAGCAGTATACAAGTCGGGTTTTGATCCAGCAGTATACAAGTTAGGGTTATGATCCACTGGTCAAACACTCTATTTCCCCCTAGGTTATCACTCCTTATTTGGATAGAACATTTAACTCGGGGTAACGCTTTTTAAGAAAATTGGCATAATACCCCTCAGGGGTTTCCATGGATATGTAACCCCCACTCTTCATACATTTTCGAATCTTCTGAATCTTAGACTAGTTATAGGGGAGTGGAGGTTAGATAACAGGTAACAAATCTGGGCTAGTTGCTGCATGAGGAAGACACGTGCGACTTCATCATCCTCATCCTCATCCGCATCACCACTTTGTTCCATTGTAGTGGAACAGGTTCTGGCTTTGTGTTTAGGACTTCTTTTCTTATTTCTTCAAAGTGTAGAGAACCTATAACACTAAGAACTATTAGAAACACTCCAGCAATCACCCACTGAGACTCAGACTCAATCAACTCAGCCTATGCTTCCTGTTTTTCTTTATATTTCTTTCCTGACGCTCAAACCTCTGGATGACGTCATATACACTACTAGGGGTTGATTCAAGAGGGTTACCTTTCTTTGGATTCCAAAGCTTATACAATCGAGTGGCGCCAATTCCAAATCTAGTTTTTACCTCCTTTACAGTAACCTCACCACGGAGATCCTGAATTTCTTGTAGTTGTGCTTCAGTAAAGGCCTTCTTAGTAGGCATGCATGGCTGTTAATTTGCTATAACAAGGTCTATGTACAACAGGTAGTTCCACAGGTAGTTTTTTTCCTAGGATATGTTCCCAAGTTCTAGGATTTTCCCAGGATTTTTTCCAGGTTTCCCAGGATTTTCCCAAGTTTTCCTGGAAACCTGAGAAACCTGGGAAAAGCCGCGCTCCATCACTTATCGAGACTTCTGGTTATGGACTTCTGATACTACTGAGTGATATTTTAAAAGTTCTCAAATTGCACTCCCATGAAGGCTCGTGCAATTATCAGAACTATCAAAATATCATTCAGTGCCCATAAATCACGTATAGCATTCGCGTTCATGCGATTTCTCTACTTATTCTACCATTTGAAAATCTAAACATGAAAAGCGTTAAAAGGTTGAACAAGAGAAACACGTAATTGCGCGACAAAACACTTTTCAGTCCGGCCCTCCTATTCAGTCATTAAATAATAGGTACTTATCGACTGACTAGGAGGGCCGGACGAGAACATTCTCAGGGGCATTAAGGCATGGGTCTCAAACTATTCCAATATGGCCGCTGCAAATCAAGAGGGGGTGGTCTATCTCTTTGTTCTTGTTAGATATAGTCTCGACACTTTTACAGATTCCATAAAGTCACAGCCTTAAGACATTTTGTGACAGTTGCCATGGAAACGTGTAATGTGACCTTTGAACTCTAACTTTAAGGAAAATTGGGAAAAGCCTCCTGGAGGTCGGTAAAAGTTGTTAATATAGTGGATATTTTCATGCAAGTGAAACAAGGTTAATGCACACATTGCTGCTACAATTTGAAAAGTTGGTTATTTTAAGGGGAAGGCAATTTAAGGCAAGTGTGAAATTTGTTATCCTCAAGTTTCCACCGAATTAACGAACATTCCAATAATAATTGGAGCACCGAAGTGTGTCCTAACCTTGATTTATTTACATGAAAATATCTACTATATCAACAACTTTTACCGACCTCGAGGAGGCTTTTCCCAATTTTCCTTAAAATTAAAGTTCAAAGGTCACATTACACGTTTCCATGGAGACTGTCACAAAAATGTCTTAAGGTTGTGACTCTATCAAATATGTTAAAGTGTCAAGACTATATCTAATAAGGACAAAGAGATAGACCACCCTCTCTTGATTTGCGGCGGCCATATTGGAGACCCATGTCTTAACGCCCCTAAGTTTGGCTCGAGGTCATGACGTACGGACCGAGCGCATGGCCGAGAGCCAAATATCTTCTGCTCCAGCCCGACCTAACTCAGTCAATAGGTTTATTATAATATAGCCATTTTTTTTTAGATCAAACAGCAAGAAAACATTGTGCATGGCCGGCCGACTTTTACCGGCCCGCTCACGCCATACACGTCCGGCCCTCATCATGTGACTTTTGTAAATGGTTTTGAAAGGAAAGCGCGCGGGGGGGGGGGGGGGGGGGGGGGGGGGGCGGCGTACGGGCCATATGTTGACTATTGTTACATAGCCATACATTTTTCAGATACATCGCACGCTCTTATTGGTTGAACCGGTGTCACGTGGCAGTCGTCAAAATCCAATGTCTCTTGCGCGGGATACAATTCAAATGTATCTCGCCACGTCATCACATCGTAACACAATCTGCGTTTGTTCTCACGGTGGCTTTTAGTCGAGGTTGACTTAAACTATATGTGCTTATATAGAAGTATAAGCACACAACTTCGTTGCTCGGTTCTCGCGTCTTCGCTGCTCGGTTTGTCGGCGGGAATAAAATAACCTCTGGAAACAGGGTAGCTATTCTAGCGATAATTCGGAAATAATTATTTTCTATCGTAGTTGTAATTTATGGGGATAAAATCATTTATATGATTGCATGTTAGAGTATGCCGGAAAGTTAAGATTGTGAAATGTTTGACTTTCAAATTACGCACTTATCAATTGAAATCCCTTCCCACTCCCCCCTCCCCCGGAATTAGGTGTAGATTTGATTTGAAAAAGTCCCCAATGTAAGAAAATCCCCACCTCCCTTCGGACCTTTATGCAGTCAAATGGGAACACATCCCCACCTCTAGAACACTTTTATTTATTGCAGACTAAACCCAAAGTGAATAATATTCTATCTGAGGCTTGATTACTGACAGTTCTCATGTTTAATGAAACACAACACAAAATACCGGTGTCCATTTGAAACACTGTTAAATTACTTTGCTGGCAATTTAATTTCTCAAGCATGTTACGTCCTTGTTCATTTAACGGAAAATACTTCAACGTCAGCACGAGATGCTTCAGCACGAGATGCTTCAGAAACAGCGACAACATCAGCAAGAAACAATGTTGCTAATGGCTTCAGCCATCAGAAAGGGTTTCAAATTACCAAGGTCGGTATTACTTGCATTTGATGGTGATCCTTTATGTTATCATAAATTTATTAAGAACTTTGAAGCTAATCTTGCGCGGGAAGCAAGCGAAGACAGAATGAGATTAGTATACTTGGTGCAGCAATGTACTGGCGAGGCAAAGAGGGCGATAGATTTTTGTGTAAACATCACCCCTCCGGAACAAGGATACGCAAGGGCACGAGAAATTCTACTCAAGAGATATGGCCAATCATATCTAATGCCCATTGTCAAACATGGACATACTGGATTGGGTAAGGAAATTAGATATCAGACATTTTAGGGGTGTATACAGCCGTGACAACCTCCCCACGAAGATAAAAAACGAAGAATGTGGTGTTGTCAACTTAGACACACAGATGGGTCCACACATTGGGTCTGTTATAGGAATATAGATGGATTCACGAAATACTTCGACCCATTCGGCCTATCCATCCCCAAAGAGATCAAACGGTATCTGTCGAGTGGACGTAGGGGGATAGTATGCAGTAGTGATGAAATCCAGGAACGGTCTTCACTATTGTGTAGATATTGGTGCATATATTATCTATACGAACGTCAGAAAGGCACGTAATTATTGGATGTAGTTCACAACCCATCGTTTCATATGAGCAACCAAGCTGTGAACCATTGGTTTCTGATGGAGTATTTCAATCTGATGTAAATCATATACACTGTATATAGCCATGAAGTCTTATTGCGTCAAAGAGAAGAACGTCACTGATTTCGTTGCAGGTAGAGAACGGTACGTGAAAGCAAAAAATGGTAGACTAATGGTAAAATGTACATGCACCAGCTGTGGGATAACGAAGTCTAAATTTGTTAAAGCGACAGAAGGGGGTTCCATGTTATCAGCCCTAACTATCACTGCTGGTCTACCGTTAATGTCTGGAGCTGCTGCATTAGCTGCGGTTCCTGGGAGTGGAACTCCTTGGTAAGGCTGCCTTGAAACAGCTCACTTGATCATGTCAAAAAAGGGAGGTGCTATAGACATTCATTAGTGGATAGGTCGCCTCCCTAAACCTAAAGGTGGTTTCACCCCTGGGGACTACAAGTAGATGGGTCCTTACAACCCCCCTCAAAAAGCAATTAAAATACGATAAAGACACAGGGGAGGTCACTGAATGGTACGTCCAGCCTAAGATCAACCTGGATAAGATCGCAGCCGACCATGACATCTGCTATGATATGGGGAAAGACAAGCCCTGGGGGACCACTGCAGTTAGGAATATCATGAATACGAAACAGAAGTTAGGTCTGGCTGTTTCAAAAAACGGAAAATGGCGTTGAGTAAGAACTGGCAGCAACAGCGAGCAGATGAGTTGCATAAACCCATTCGAAGGAACTTTACTTGACGCCGTATTATGGTCTACTACACCGATGAGATATGGAGAAGTGATCTCGTTGAGATGCAGAGGTTTTCAAAGTGGAACAAAGGCTATAGATATCTCCTTGTGTTCAGCAAGTATGGTTGGATCATACCCTTGAAAGACCAGAAGGGTGCCACAGTGACTTCTGCTTTCAAGGCCCTATTCAAAGAAGGTAGGATCCCAAAGTTGTTATGGACGGACAAGGGTAAAGAGTTCTACTTCAAGCACTTGAAGGACTTACTGGACAAGCATGACATAACGTTATACTCCACTGAGAATGAAGAGAAGAGCAGCAATGATGAACGATGGAATCGTACCATGAAGACCAAGATGTGGAAGCAGTTCACAGCTCAGAATACCACACTGTACTTAGACATGCTGCCTCAACCTGTGAATGAGTACAACAACACCAAGCATAGGTCTATCAAGATGACGCCAGTAGAAGCCTCTGAGAAGAAGAACGAGTGGTTGGTCTTCCTCAATCTGTACAGTGACTTAGAACCGTCGTCTAGGAAGTCCAAGCCCAAGTTCGAGGTCGGTGATAGAGTACGCATCAGCAAGTACAAACGAAAGACGTTCGACAAGGGCTATACACCCAACTGGACAGAAGAGTTGGTCATCGTTCATGAAGTCAAATACACTCGTCCAATGACTTCTAAGATAAAGGACATCAACGGTGAGGACCTTCTATGAGTCTGAACTACAGACAGCTAGTAAAGACGTCTATACAATCAATAAGGTTATCAGACGTGACTACAAGAAGAAGAGGAAGAGAGCATTAGTATCATGGTTGGGCTATCCCACAGAGTTTGACTCCTGGATACCTCTTGCTAACTTACAATGAAATTAGGTGTAGTAATTAATACCATCCTCCAATATGTGACTCTTGTCATTGTAGCATGAGAGGGAAATGTTGTTGAGCTCCTAACTCCCCAACTGATGCTTCTTGCTTCTGATTGTCTTCATATTATGACGTACTTGCAGGCTGTTGAATAGTACGCTCTTGTAGTACTCAAGGTTGAACCCCTTGACAACGACCTATTCTATTATTGTTCTCAGGTTTGGCACCATTGTGGTAAGCGTAATTCTGCAAAATTAGAAAAGGTTAACGAGAGGGCCCTGCGATATGTTTACAAAGACAAACAATCATTATACCAAGAATTACTCAAACGAATGAGCACTCAGACACTAGGAAGACATGTTGATTACCATAAATAACTGTCTAAGCAACAACGCCCCATTATGTACTAAGGACTTAGTCTCATTAAGACTTTCTAGATTTAATCTTAGGGGCGATAATATTTTGACTCTGCCAAAGGAAAAGACAACGAAATTCGGCTTAAGATCATGGCGATATTTCGCGGTTAAACTAATTAGAACGAACTACCAAACGAGATCAGAGCCATGGCTGGTACAAATTTCATGCAGAAATATATTCGCAAACTTCAATTTTAGTCTATTTTTATATTATATTACATTTATATTATAGTGCTTATTACAACCTTTTTAATCTTTTAACTTGTATATATTTATCGAATGATATAGTCTTTTAAATTGTTAATCTTTAAATTATATATTGTGTTTTTTGAATTTGAATTTATTTGTGGAACATCTGTAAACTAGCTTTTAGCTAAGAATGTCCTCCACGTTAAATAAAGTATTGTATTGTAACGACCCTCTTGACCCCCTTGGCCGTCTTGCTTTCTACGTTGTCGTCCCGTCTGTAGGCGTACATCTTACTCCTAAGTCCAGCGAATTCTACGACAGGGACTCCAGTAGTTTTATCCTTGAATTTCCCGATCACCTTCTTGTTCGTCTTGTTGTAGTAAAGGGAGTCCTCAGGATAGTCTGAATTGTCGAACCTCTCTTTGTCCACCCACAAATCCTTGTAGAGATCTTCAGTCTCATTTCATACATCAGACTATCTGTGTCGGTGTACAACAATCTAGCCTTACCTCCATATTTATCAAGGATATAGTTGTAGTGGAAGTCCTGTATCAACGTCTTGGACAGATCCAAGATACACATCCCTACGTAGGTGGGTTTGTTGAGGTATCGACATTTTCAGCCTATGGATAGCTACTAAATTCTCATTGAATATCTTACAGCTCACGAAAGATGGTCTAGCAGCATACTGCAACAACTTCTTTTCACTCGTGACCAATTTGACATCGACCCTCTTCCTCAAGTCTCCATGGTCTTGCCGAAGCTGAGTTGCTCATGTAAGCAACGCTTGCAGAAGTGTTTTCTATGTTTATGTTTGGTCTGATGGTACATGAACTTGTTGAAGTCCTTGATGAGAACGTAGTGTAGCTTCAAATCGGTCTCCTCGTTCTCATCAGGGGTGTTTGTAGGAACCTCTTCGGAGGGGGCTTGTAGGGATCTCCTTATCCCCGTCGGAGATGGTTGTAGCAGCACCTAAGACAACCTCGAGATCCTCATCACTCATGACGATCTCGATGTCACCATCGAGATTATTCGGGACGATTGTAGCAGCTTTCTTAGACTTGTTCTTCTTACTCAACTGTTCATTAGTAATCCGCAGCAAATCCATCTCGTCAACGAAATTCTCTTTAGAGATGTGGATGGGCATAACGAGTTAGACGTTCTTAGGAACCGATATAAAAACCGATATCCCGCAGATATGCAACAGGATATCTGTTGCAACTCCGCGGGGTTTCTACTAGGCTGTACAGTTTGGCCTCAAGTGTCATAATCTCCAAGTGTGAAAGTACATTCGAACCTGAATTAATGATACATTCTATCATCACTCGGGCAGCCTGGTTTAAATATAGCTATCATTATCGCGATCGAGCCGCTCGTGTCGTGTCCGAGCAGAAATAAGTTTGAGGCGCAATAACAAGGCTCTCTACGGTAAATCGCTTACACATTGAAACCCACACATACCGCCGTTGCTGTCGAAAACATCGATCTAAAAGTAGAAAAAAGCTCCTAAAACCTCTCGGCTTAGTAGCCAAACACACACTTCGAGTGTATATGAGTAACGCTAACGAGATTCGAAGCAAAATACCAAAATACTCGCCATAACCCGAGGACGACTAGTGGACTTGCACGATGTCCGCGAAAAGCGCTCCGATGAATAATAATAATAATAATATTTTGACAGGAAAGCTCCACTCACAATTTGTGATTTTCAGGGAGGTCCTGTATTAAACATATATATTTCACTAATATATGGAAAACAGAAACGATAAATGGTTGAAATAAAATAGTTAAAGGATTATTAAGAGTGGATGTCAGGAAAAATCAAACATATCGCGGCAAGGTCGAAAATTCGATTTCTTTCATATTTCAAAGTCAGATAGGCTAAAGTATAACCAAAAGCACTGTACACTTTTTTAGGGAAAATATCTTTTTATTTCCAAGCAAAATGCAATTAACTAAATTCAGTCGAAATGACTGTTTGAGACGCCAAATTCTGACACGAGTTTGACGGTCTCGCGTACCAAAACTAACAGTCATCTAGTCTTAAAAACGCTCAAATCGTGTTCTAGTGTTATACATTTGAGAAATATTGTATTATTCGTCACACGAAAAAATATTTTATTCAGAAGGCATACATTTCACGTTGATAAAAGTATCTCGTAAATAAAAATAATTTGCACCATGTGCTAAACCTTTGAATGGATCATACTTACCTTGAGAGATCAACTGTCTATCTACGGGTCCAGCGCATTTATGCCTATTTCACGCTTCTTAACAAATTAGACGTTCAGAAAATACACTAAAAAGGTCATTTTAAAACGTTCTAACCTTATTTGTTGTAGAAATCAGATCCGGAGACTGTTTCTGTGTTGTCGTTCTCTTGAGTTGCCTATTAATACAAGAGAAGCTGTCAATGGTTGAATTGGAACAACAATCTATGTCTGACTTTCGACGTATTTCAACATCACAACATCCAATTCACAGGTTAAGTCATTTGCTAAATGTTCTTCGATTTGGAGTGCACTCTCGTTATAGTTTTGAGACCTTTAAACTGCTACAATACGACCAACGTGTCGGCGTTTCTTCCCGATCCCAAGTTCCACAATCTTAAAACAATAGCAATTATGCTAATTACTTAGTGTGTTCTGATTTCGCGAAGGAGGGCTTTACGTCAATCATCAGAAATTTTATATATACAAAAAGTATAAGTTCGAGTTAGGATTTCTAATAGAAAAGGAGCCTGTTAATCGTTTAAATATATTGTTGATGAAATTCTGGTTGCTTTGAATTCCGGCTAAATATTGATTATATGCCGTAGAGACAAAGCATGCACCTGAGGGTGGGATTGTGTTACGATTTAGAGTATTTGGGTATTTTGGGTATACCCCCTCCCCCCAACCTCCCTGGCCGATGCTGCTTGGTCTACTGCGGACTTTCACATTAATTTGAAACATTCAAGCTACAATTTGACATTGAATTTTCAAGAGGTACAGTCATATGACTTTCTAAGCGCTATCCTCAAAGTTTATTATAAATAACACTAACATAATATATTTCATTACGTGGTCAATAAGAGGGCATACCACTAAATTTTAACGAGACCACAAAAACAACCACTAACAGCGGCTGATGAAAGTCAGGACCCAGCTAAACCACAGATCAAACTGATTGGAATTTAGCGTATTGGCTTTTGTAGAGGGAGGAAAATCGGAGAACCCGGAGCAAAACACTCGGAGCAAAACACTCGGAGCAAGGGCGAGATACCAACAAACTCAACACGTGACCGGGGCTCGAACCCTGGCCATAGTATTGAGAGGAAAGGCGCCACCACAGCTCCCCTGATTGATGTGAACAATTTTGACCTTGAGATGACGAAAAACATGGGCAATAAGAAGTCATACTACCGTAAACTATCGTAATCTCTTTTACAACAACAAACGAAAAATAGTCAAGCGGCAGAGCCTTGAAAATGAGGGAAATTGTGGGTCGAAATAATTCTTGCGCGAGCGATGACGCAATCCGTTGTATGTCCTCTTATTTCCAATGGTAATAAGCCAATCTGAAAATTAAACGAGAAACTGCGCAGTTGTTGCAAAATATCTGATCCCCCGAAATTGATGTTACATTTTCATTCTCTCCTTCACTGCTCTCTTCAATGTCCCAACTAAACATCCCCCTCCATTCTCAATACACAAACACAAATACGTATCTCTGCTCATTCACGGCGGGATGCCGGTATATTATTGAACTATAAAACATCACCAAAAGAAGACTTACATGTTCAGTTAGGTTATATAAATCTTAAACAATGAGAAACCAAACAGAGCTGTGGGAATAATAATAGAACTTGACGCGTTACCAGGTAGTGAGGGGCCCCGGAAAATCTTGTGTTAGGAGCGTCAAAAAAATTGGGATATCTACAATTCATCCAGAATCAAACAAGTCTTTGATATAAGTATTACCTGCTTTATAAATTGTGCACCCCCCTCTAACGTATACTGCTTTGAATGATCCCCCTTTCGCATGGTTGAAATAAATAATGACCTGCATGTCTCTTAATGGCAAAAAAAAAGAAAAGAAAACCATGTACGACACATTAAAGCAATCATAAAAGCCTAGCATATATGATGTTTGAAAACCATGTTTGACCGACCCATTTATATATATTGTTTTTGTTGGGGGGGGGGGGGGGGGGGGGGGGCGGGGAGAAAAAAAAGACAAGGTTTAAAACCGACCCAATTTTGGGGAAAAAGTAAATAATAAAAAAGATTGAATAATATTGGTTAACTATACTTCTTTTTCGAGCTCTCTACGTATTAGTTACTTGCCTTTCTCGTGAAAATTGTCAATCCACAACAAGTAGAAGAAAAAGTGGTCGAGGAATACATGAACATTTTTACGCGAGTCTTCAAGCCGACTTGGTTTTTTAATTATTATTTTAATTTAATTCAATTTTTTTAGCGACCGACCCACCATCACGTGTCGGAGGGCGATGGTAAACGAAACATTTTATTGAGATGGCCTAACAGGCTTCTATTTCTGTGTAAATTCTAACTGGAACTGATATATCTGAATGTTATGATTATTTTCTTTTTAACTTGATTTAGCCCTGCGCAAGCAGAACACACTAAGAAATTAACATAATTGCCATTGTTTAAATATTGTGCAACTTGGAAGAATTGGATATTCAGTGTGATGTTGAAATACGTAGAAAGTCAGACAAAGATTGCTGTTCCAATTCAACCGTTGACAGCTTGTAGTAATTGGCAACTTAAGAGAACGACAAAACAATCACACAGAAACAGTCTCCGGATCTGATTTCTACAACAAATAAGGTTAGAACTTTTTAAAATAGCCTTTTTAGTGTATTTTCTGAACCTCTAATTTGTTAAGAAGCGTGAAATAGGCATAAATGCGCTGGACCCGTAGACATACTTGACCTTGAGAGGTCAACTGTCTATACGTTTTTCAACAGACTTTGGACAGCTCTAGCGTCACGCACAATTATTTGCCCAAAGAAATCTTTACAGTAACCGAGAGATAATCTTTCTATAATTCAAAAAAACTGAAGCTTGATCCATTCAAAGGTTTAGCACATGGTGCAAATTAATTTTATTTACGAGATACTTTTATCAACGTGAAATGTATGCCTTCTGAATAAAATTATTTTTCATGTAAAGAATAATACAATATTTCTCAGATGTATAACATTAGATATTTAGTTATCGTAGAACACGATTTGAGCGTTTTTAAGACTAAATAACTGTTTGTTTTGGTACGCGAGACCGTCAAACTCATGTCAGAATTTGGCGTCTCAAACAGTCATTTCGACTGAATTTAGTTAATTGCATTTTTCTTGGAAATAAAAAGATATTTTTCCTAAAAAAGTGTACAGTGCTTTTGGTTATACCTTAGCCTATCTGACTTTGAAATATGAAAGAAATCGAATTTCCGACCGTTGCCGCGAAATTTTAAATTTGTCTGGTTTTTCCTGACAATTAAGTTATGTCCAGTAAGATTTAAAAATTGATAATTAGTTGATTGTATAACTTGTATAAGTCTAAAGAGTTCCAGTCTAACAGTGCATGGTAGGTGAACTTCTGTTGTACCCAATTCCTACGTGCGAATGGTAAATGAAGATTGTGCTGACGGCGTGTGTTATATGTGTGAAAGTCGTGATTCTTCTTTAATTTAAAGTTGAAGTCCACCATGCTATTTAAGCATTTTAAGATAATAATACAGCGTTGATAGCGCCGTCGAAGATACAGTGGTTTCCAGTTTAATAGTTCGAGTGCTTGAGGTGCAGAACAGCTTGAGGGAAAGTCGAGCATAAGTCAAATCTTAAAGTGTCTATAAGCCCTGGCCAATTATTGATTATTTTAAAGTTAAAAGGTTCAAAATAGTATTTTCAAAAGAAAAAATAACCGATTCGAGTTTTTCATTCTTTCTTTTTTGCCGCTGAAAGTCGTGGGTCCGATCATTTAGAAAACCTGGGAACTAGTCCCGTGACGATCTGGGTAAACGAGAAACTATATAGAACACAGACCTAGTTTTTCATCGCACATTTGAAAAATACTGTAAAGTTGTGTTCCATATCCCAGAAGCGCTGAGGCATACGGTGATGCCAGGACTTCAACCTGGGTGAACCAGAAAGGATATGGAACAAAGACCTAGTATTTTATCGCACATTTCATCAAGTTTCTCAACAAAATAAGTTTTAGATTGACTTCTAGAGTTTGTCTATCAGGCTGATGCAGCTTGGTCTCCCCCGCTGCCCCAGCAACTGCAACAGAAAGGTTGACTTGATAACCTTGAGGACCACTGTCTGGCAAGGGCTTGATGTCTATTGCCTTTCTCATACAGCAAAAAACATTTTTGTAACAGCCTTAACTTGATTCTTGTTGAGACGGATTGAGGGTGTCAGTATTCCTCTAAATAAATAAAGAAAAAACAATCATAATCAGTCGCATGAAATTCAAAAACACCTTCAATTGTGTAAGTGGTAAGTGTCCACAACCTAGATCAGTGGGGCAAACCAGAAAGAACACTGAAGAAGATCGAGGTTGCTTTCGGAGCCCTATCCCAGGGACTGATAGGCAAGAACGGGGGCAGACAGGTAAAAATAAGGGGGTATTTGGCAGGTTGAATGTATTTTAAAAAAAATCCTAGGGTCGGGATGATACAAATATATCTGAATTCAAATCCCACTGTCTACCCCTCTATCCCCCTCCCTCCCCCGCTCCCCACTGCAGGTTAGTATGCCGTGGTAATAGGTATGTAAGCTGAGTATGTATCAGACACAATTTAATTCATCTCAATAAAAAATATTGAAGTAAAATTTTGCTTACCTGTCATCACGAGATCGCTTGTGAACGTTCTCAATTTCATCTCGAAGGCATGATACTTGGTACATGACAGCTTCGAGAGCAACTTTGAGCTCGCTATTTTCTTCTTCGAGTCGATCTAATTATAATGGCATTCCTGGGACAGTTGTTGACGTTGACGTTGACGTTGCCGATGCAATTGTTGTTTCGAGTCGATCGCCACAAAGTTTTAATGCATTGATATGTCATCCACCAACCAGCTGTATTATCTTGGGTTTGAGTCCAGTTTCTGTAGCAATATGGCGTCACGACCAAGAACACCAAACGTTATATAGACAGTATTGAGGTAATGCTCTGAATGCTTTGAATACTCGTCGATCATAAAGCCCGCCATTTTCAAGATTAGATAACTGGACTTTGGCTAACTCTTCGGGATAATTAGCCACTTAACAAGTCTCCTTGACATTGATTTTTCAACAGGAATACCGCAGATCTTCGAGTTGAGAACATATCAGTTCTTAGAACTACAGAATAAATCTTCCAACCGGAGCCGGCAACGGGATGATGTCAAAATTTGATTCAAGTCCAGCCTCCAAAACTAAACAGGCATGCATCCTCGCACCACAGGCGATCGCGCACGCAATCCGATAAAGTAATTAACAGACTATGTTATAATAAAACCGCAAATCAAATACAACGACAGAAATTTAGCGGGCCTATCACGTCACTCCATGGCAACCCTACCTCGCGTATTTTTGAATATCCGGTGATCTCTGGCTCGTGATGTATGGCTGCCTCTCCTCATATCCGAAGATGTTGATTCTAATCTTATTCTGTTGTTCGATTCTCTTATGCTGCTTTTTATCCACCGGGAAGTTAATGCCGCTGTAGGCTAACTCCTCCACATGGTTCTTATACAACGTCACGCGCTGCGGATTCTTCTCCACTGGGAACATGTGAGCTAAGTGACACCATCTGAAGCATTCGTCGTCATCAGTGTTCTTGATGTTGATGAGTCCTTTCTTAGGGTTCCTCAATTCAGGGGATAGTTCAAAGTAGGACGAACTTGTCAATGGTGTATATGTTGTGGTTCAATTATTACCTCTGGTACAAATATATTTGAACCAGTACAAATTTCTTGAACCAGTACCATTTTTTGGAACCAGTACCATTTTTTTGAACCAGTACAATTTTTTTGAACTGGTTCATTTATTCAAAATTCTAAAAAGGGATTTTATAATTTTTGGGGATTTATAAAAAAAAGGGGGTTAGTTTTTTTGGGGGGATTTAAAAAGAAAAAAAAATTCCACCCACCCCTCCCCTACAAAATATTTTTTGGTCAACCCTCCTCTCTACTTTCTACCGTCCCTTCCCCAGTCCCATCCCCGTTTTCCCTTGCCCCCCTTACGCACGTTACTGTTACCACTTACCTTAACGGTCACCCATCCACTTACTAACCTCGCCCGATCGGGCTTAACTTGAGACAGAATCACGAGGAACGCCTGGTAGATGATGATCCAGTCGATTAACGCACTGCGCCACAGAGTAATCACAGCTGCGGCTGAGCTAAAAGAAAGCAAAAGAAAAGCGAATCACCTGACTACCATTGTATCTGGAAGAAGACTTCTACGAAAGAGCTAATAAAGAATATCTTAAAGTATTAAACGAGTGTCAATGATCTTGAAGTAACCCCTCGTACTTGTTAGTCAGCTTACCAAATGGAATAAAACACTGACTAGAAGTAGAAGAAAATGCGAGTACGCAAACAACATACTTCTAACTAATCTACAGATCAAATTGGAATTCAGCGTATTAGCTGTTGTGGATGGAAGGAAGCCGGAGAAAAACCCTCAGAGCAAGGGCGAGATAATATGGCACCATGCGCCACCCCGACTCAAAGAAATGCTGTAACTATTTTCTTGTTCTCTCATTAAAGAATCACCCACAGAGGATGTGAAAGGATGCAAAAATGGATAAAGGATCAAGAACTACACAGAAATAACGCAAAAAAAAATACAACATTTCTGTTTCGCTTTGCCGTTCCAAGTGGAGTTCACAAGGGCCAATAACAAGCAGATTTATTAAAGCCAGTTAGCACTCCTCCCTAACTCCAAGCAAACTCAGTCATTCCTAACACAATCCAAGACCTATATAAACCGAACGTTAAAAAAAATAACTTCGGTAAACCCAAGTGCTCAATAATTTAAAAACACCCTAACCATCAACAACGGGTGCTCACTTATTTAGGGTTTTTAGAGCTATAGTCACTAAATTAGGGCTAAGTCACTTATAATGCTTCTTCAATGGTCCAGAGAACTAATCCAAACCCTTACCCTGCATTTAAAAACACCCTAACCGTCAATTTAGGGTGTTAGTTGTATAGTTTGCTGTTTATATTCATACTAAAATACATCACTGCGCAAAGTAACTGTGTTACCAGTACATTCCAGCTATAAAATAAAAGATGAACACATACCTATAAAGGTATTTTTATTCCAAAATACTTCTGTAGAACTTACTATGCTATTTTCTTACATGTATAAGCCTATCATAAACATTACCCCAAACTACAAGTTCACACTTGTAAATAAAATTTGAACTGGTTCCAAAAAATGGTACTGGTTCCAAAAAATGGTACTGGTTCAAAAAAATGGTACTGGTTCAACAATTTTGTACTGGTACAAAATTTTTGAACCAAAGATCAAATTGAACCACAACATATACTTCAATATATTCATGTAGTGAGAGTCAATGCGTGAGATCGAACAACCAGATCTTTCAGAGAGCCATACGTCAATCAATTCCAATATCCCAGCCTGTGATGATTCTACAGCCTCCTTGATGTTGGCAGTATGGATGATCGTCTTAGCCTTGGAGGAGAAGTTATCCACCTTAAACGTGAATTTATCCTTCTCCGTCCCTTTTCTGAATGCGACATTCAACACCTCTAGATACTTGACACCTATCATCGCATCTAGCTCGGATGATATGATTCGTCTCATAGCGCTTCTAGGTCCAATCAACTGATAGATTAAATCTAGTTCCTTTTTGACGTTTCCCAGCTCGTGGAACTCCAATGGCACAGCTCGATTTACGTTTCTCACAAACCCATCTGATGGATGGAGTGAGTCGAAATCGTCTTTAATCTCTATCGCGTACAAGAATTTGCGTACCCTTTTATAGCTTTATCTAATAGTGTGATCCTCCATGGTTCTTGCCCATCTTCAGGTTCGGATTCAGGCTCAGGTTCAGGCCTCAGGCTCAGGCTCAGGCTCTGGCTCTGGCTCTGGCTCGGGCTCGGGCCCATATCCCTTAAATAGACGATAGAATATGTAGTGGACCTTCATCGAACGTCCCATAGAGCTTAAATCCGCCTTAATGCACATATAGGCGATTTGGAAACCATCGAACTCTGGAGACATGATGAAGTTTGGACCCTCTGGGGCGCCTAGTACCATATGCTTTCTAACAACCTCCGGCTTGTTGGACTCGTAGTATGTTTTGACTGCTTCTGGAGGGTTGTGTTAGTCATAGGGAAACACCATCGCGTGTAAGTCCACTCCGCACATAGGACACTTTACTTCACCCGCTTGCTTGTACTTGGAATGGTCTGATTGTTGGCATGGTAGGTCCGCGGCCAATGGTTGATTACATACTGGACAATTACTCAAATGCTTACTCGTAGCGATATTACCCTCGGGGTGCACGTCTGAGTGTACATCTGCATCATCATCTGCCGTTCCTCGGGACATAAATTAGGATTGAGCTGCATCATCCTTCTCTCAACATATGGATTTGTTTCCATCTCTCTCTATATAGTACAAAATAAAAACGACACGTCCACGATATAGCATATGCGTCGTATACCCATATCATACCCTCTCTTCAAATGGAAAGGCATGTCCATATATGGTATGGTGTGACCGTCTCAGCAAGTGACACACACATACAAAAAAGTGGAGTGGAAGACTCCACAAAAAAGTGCTGGTTAGCTCAGTTGGTAGAGCACGGGCTAGAGTGCGGAAGGTCGGGGGTTCGAACCCGGCCGCGTCCTTGGGCGGGGACGTTTATAAGCCGTTGGCCTTGTCTCCTTCTACTTCTAATCAGTATTTGAAGGGGACGTGAAAGAACCTGTTGTACTACTCGAAAAAGAGAAGGGGATTGTCACCCGGTACAGCAGCCTGGCCATTGCACTAACCACACACTCAACATTGTAAACTGCGTGGCTGCCATTGGCGCCGAAATAGCAGTCCGAAAAATTCACTGACGGGATATGTCAGTAAAATGTAAAGCGCCATGAGACTGTGGTGATATGGCGCTATATAAATATGGCCTATTCTTGCAACTCGAGTCTCCCACCCCACCCCTCCACGTTTTTTGTCTCATCATCATCCTTACTTCAGGGTAAACACCGCCAAGTTCATCTTGTACTCTACAGTATCCTCGTTCTCCAACCATTCGTGATCCTCTTTCAACAGCTCCTGCAATCGTTGCGGGCACCAGACCATATACACCTCACCCGACTCATTCTCTAACTTTATAGTTACAGCAGGGCCACGCATTGTCTTTACTTCACCTCGATCCCCTATCAGATACACACACTGAGGACGATCCACCCACTTTATCACAGTCGGCAGCTTACTCGAAGTCAAACCTCTCCATGCTTGAAGAACGCTGGAATTTTTCTACATAATGATGCCATCTCTAAATACCATACAAAATTAAAACGGCACGGTTCTCATCGGCGACATGCTGGGATGCAGTTCATCTCGGACTGTTTTAGATTGACAGCACACGAAATCGTAGTTGTTCATACAGGCATTTCTGGGGTGTCTCGGTGCTGTCGGTGGTTATTGTGCTGGTACCGCCAGTTTGTATACTACTTCAATAGGTCAATTTCTAGACGGACTCAACTGTAAGCAAGAATGTTTCAGATTTTTGTCGCAAATAGACTTGCAGTGATACATGATAGTTGGAAGCCGTCTCAGTGGACGTACAAAGTCCAATCCAGCAGACCACGCCTCCAGAGGTCTAACCACTAGCGACCAACGGAAGATCAAGCATTGGTTGGAGGGTCCAAAATTGTTGTGGGAGAATGAAAGCTACTGACCTGTTCGTGCAGATGGACTTAAAGAGCTGCCTCATGAGCAACTGGAATGGAGGAATGGTGCTCAAGTGCATAACAAAGAAGCCTTAGTAGGCGATGCTGCATGCTCGAGTGAGAAACGGAAAGAGGAACCTCTAGATTCAATGTTCAAGCGCTATTCCTCGTGGTACAGTTTGCAGAAAGGTGTCGCGTGGCTCCTACGATATTTACGTTACTTCAAATACCGTCATCCTAAAGGATCAATGGAGTTAATAGGCTTCAGCACTACTACGAACGGTGAATGTGTTCAAGGACCCCTGAGAGTGGAGGAAATACCGCAGCAACGAACAGAATAGTTAGGTACATCCAGCGCTAAGGAACTCGAAGCACTCAAAGCTGCACGTCCAGACGTCTGTCCTAGAAATTCACTTGAGCTGTATCCTGTAGGAAGGAAAACGTACTACATACACAGACATCAGTAAGATGTAATCATAGCAAACGCTTAACTGTTTGAAAGGCCTTTTCATGAAGTCCGCCAGACTGGGGGTACCTTTGACTGGTTGTTGTGTGCACAAATTAGTATTCGTCTGCAAACTCCTTGTACTCTTTCGATGAGTATTGCGGCCCGTTGTCTGATACTACCTCCTCCGACATACGATATCTGCTGAAAACTGATTTGCTCTTTCTTATGACCGTCTTAGCACGAGTGTCCCGAGACACAATGCCCTCTATCTGGCCAAAATATGCACTGCCTAGCCAGGCGTTTAGTTTTCTCGATCCCCTGATGTAACACCTGTAGTTTTCTCAGTTGTGTCCTTTATATACAAGACCGCCTTGTTCCGTTAGTTCTTCTCTGAACGCGTGATACTCTTTGATTTCTGTGCGGACCTGCTGTTTGGTGTCAGGCCAAGCGGTTCGGATCCTCTGAATCAGGATCTGCATTGCTTCATCGCTAGCAATGCTCTCTTGATTTCATCCAGTTTGCGATCCGTGACATAGCTTTCCTGTGACATGAGGTGAACGTACTTTTCTTCCTCAATATCCAACTCAAATTGTTCTTGCGTGACCTCCGGCGGAAATGCTCGCGAGAGTGAATCTGCAATGTGCATTTCTGTCCCTTTCTTATACACTAGTGAAATGTCATATTCCTGTAATTGTAATTGCATTTTCCGTAACCGCGATGGTGCTTGAGATAATGATTTGCAGAAGATTGCTTCGAGGGGCTTGTGGTGGGATTCCACAACAATTTGTTTCCCGTAGACGTGCATCCATAAACCACCGCGAGTAATTCCTTGTCGATCTGAGCGTAACGTCTTGTCTGCTCTTCGGCTTTGTGTACTCAAGAATTGCTTTGATCTTGCTCTGGTCCGGTTTAACGCCCTCCTCGATGAGTGTTTCTCCTAAGTAGGTAATCTCGGTTGCCCCAACACTTCTCTTTGTTTAGGATCATGTTTATTTATTTGACCCGCTCGAGTACACTTTCCAGGTTCTTCGTTTGACCTATCCCAGACTAGGATATCGTCAATGTCCGTTTCGCAGCCCGAAATGTCACTAATCATTTCGCTGACTGTCCGGTGAAACACTTCCTGGGCGAATACAATCCCAAACGGGACAACTTTGAACCTGTAGCGCCGGAATGGTGTGTTGAACGTTGTAAGATTTGAGCTTTCCTCTCTTAATGACATTTGCCAGTAGCCGGAAGTGGCGTCAAGTTTGCTGAAAAACTTGGCTCCAGCGAGGCGGCTTGTAATCTCCTGTTGCGTGTGAAGTTGCGTGGGACGCGTCGGACGTTGATAATGTCCCCGTTGTATGACTTTGTTTAGGTGTCGCGGGTCGATATATATTCTCGGTTTTCCTGAGCGGTTTTCGTTCATGACCATTGAGTTCACCCATCTGGTCGGCTCGTTTACTTTCACGATGACTCCCTTTCCTTCCATGCATTCTAGTTCGACCTTCACTCGTTCTCGCAAGGCCGCTGGGATTTTCCTTTGCGGGTGAATGACAGGCGTGACATCTGTATCAGACCTTCAAAGCATGGCGAGTATTTCGAGAAGATCTCTTCGGAAGATAGTCCCGTTAATCTTTAGACAGCAGAGTCCGAAGGAGTGCGGATGTGTTGTGACCAGCTCCTGAGAATCGAGAAACGAGATGCAAACTGAGCTAGGAATTACTAGTCGCAGACACTCTGCTGAGAAATAGTTTGATATGTGGGAGTTTTATGTTATATATTTACTAGTTGTGTCATAGAAGGTGAAATATACATCAATCTAAAATTTGAAGATGGCGGGCATACAAGAAATGAAGTATTTTCTGGACAAGAAATTTAATCCATTCATCAAGAAGTTTGAGGAGCTAAATAAGAGTGTCGACGATACGTTAGATCCACTATCATTTCTTAGCGAGAAATATGACACTCTGGTCGCCCGAGTTAACTGCCTCGAAGCCCAAAATGCCGACCTCGTGGATGAGAATAGCCGCATGAAAAAGGAAATCTTTGACGTAGTTAACGATCTCAGAACGACAAGTGACATTCTAAACGATTTCCAACAGTACTCACGTAGACACTGTCTAGAAATAAAAGGTATCCCGGCGACGAAGGACGAGAACACTACAGATATTGTGGTCAAAATTGGCGCCCTGATGAATGTACAACTAACTAAGGAATACATATCAATCTCGCACAGGCTTCCCGCAGTGAACATGAACCCCAGAGCGCAGCAGGAACGACCCGGTGTCCATGTCAATACGACAACACCAACAATCATTCCTAAATTTACACGAAGGGATGTCCGTAACCGGTTCTATGCATCCATAAAAAACCTCAAGGACAAAACCGTCGCGTATATTGCTCTTGGAAGGCTTTCCAACAACAACATCTTTGTCTCAGAAAGTCCCAGCAACGAATAATTATTTAAAGCATGTCTTGGTTTCAAGCGAGACCACAGTATAAATTTATCTGGACGCACGCGGGGCTAATCTACTCTTACAGTTCTTGCATCGTAGTAGAGTTTTCCCATCTTGTACGCGTACGACATGAAATTCTATCACGTCTGTTGTGTTCTTGTTGTGACATTGTAGGAAGCACTTTCCCAGCGTAGGAACGCTGTGGCCTCCAAATGCCGTGAGGTTTGCTTTACTGGCTTTGAGCTTGTGGCCTCTCTGTTACGGCGATTACAGTACTTCTTGAATGCACCTCGTAGTTCTAATGTTCAGTTCTTCGCCAGGCTTCGACACCTTCAACAAGCTCCACTTCTGGTGGGAGTGTGATTGTTTTGTATATCTCTCTACCCCTTTCGCCGATACATAGAAGGAAGTAGGAGCACTTTTCTTCTTCCGTCTATATTTTCAGTTCTGATTTTTCGAACACTATCCAATGTTCTTCGAATCGTCAATAGTTTTCGCTCAAGTTCCCATCGATACTCAACGCACTGGGCGCTGCCCATTGTAGATTTGTTGCGGCCATTAAGGTGATCGATCTTCAGGCGCAACCACTATTCTGACACTATGTCGTGTTGTATGTTTAGTACAAGTTCAAGCATATGTATGGACGTAGCAACTACATTTATTGTACTCTGCTCTCATAGCCGATTCCACAATCCTCATTTAATACATGAGCCATAATAGATTGACATCTATTACAAACAAAATATTGTAGTCATAGTTTCTAAGCTGAAATAGATAAAAGGCTTTAACCTTAACTACACCACTCATCATTCTCCCTGTTTCTATTAAACTCGGAGCCGCGTTTTTGATATACTGATTTCATGGTCTAAGTCACGTGACAGAACACGTGACACGTTTTAATGCACACTAACTACTTAAGGGAGTGAAGCATGACGATATCTATTATCGTGAGAAACTTAGCGCACTTACCGTACTCGGCTGTGCTCAAATAATTATATAGAAAACATTTTTTATCCGAAATTTGATCCCTGAACCATGCCTTAACATGCTTAAAAAGTAGGGTAGAACCACACCCTCCCCCCCCCCCCCCCCCCCCCTCAGGCTGCTCTCCCTCCTGTAGTCTAACACACTGAAAGTGGTCGGAACCATTCTATTCTGTATCCTAGATTGCCACACGCAATCATTGCACTTATAATTACTTCATCTGGTTTCTGGCACATTAAAAGTACGATTTTAAGTGAGCCACGCTGGAACTTTGATGGTCCAGCTGCTGAATAAGAAATACGATATTTCCCAAAGTATACGACTTTGTACGTAAACGAGAAAAACGGTTAACATGCCACCCCAGCCACGTCACGGCCACATGGAATGAAGTAAAGATGAGCTGGGCTCCAGTCAAATTCCCACCCCCTCTCCAACGAACTCTGACGGTACATGAAGCAAATCAAATCAAATGCCCGACCCACTGGGGCCACAAAAACTGGTCAATTACCATCAAATTCTACACATATCCCCACCTAATCCCCGGGGGGAGGTCGGGATTTCAATCAATAAGTGCATTGTTCTCTCTCTTGTTCTCAAGTTTGCTTCACTTGTTTTTGTTTAGTAATTCCAAAATCACTTCGGCCTCACCTTACGGCATGTTACGAATTACGCGAGGATCATTTCGAGGTCAGTCTGGCAAATTTTTGGGATCATTTTGGGTAGGGACTAGGGATCGTTTTTGCCAGAGGGATTTAGAGGAAACTCTGTTCGCAAAGTATCCTTCAATATAACCACAACCCTAAATCTGTCATCCAACAACTTGTTATTGTGAAACCTCCATTGCTTTTGTTTTTCAATTGTACCGGTACGTCTAGGTTGGTTTCGAGTCTGAAGGATGAAATAGCTAACTACAAGCCTGTAATACAAGTGAGACAGCTGAGTAGGGGGAGTCGTTTTCTGAGTTTATTTCAGAAAAGAGAATATACTGACCAATTCAACATCCTTCTGACTGGTCAAATTGGTGCAGGCAAGTCAAGCTTCTTTAACAGTCTAAACAGTATGTTCCGTAAACAGATAGCACACAAAGCAAAAGTGGGAAGAGCAGCTCGCAGCCTTACTAAACATGTAAGTACATTACGGGCATCTCTCACAGGAAATTAACATTATTGATATCAAACTGGTTAGCGTCTGTCTGTTTGGTTACATGAATGCGTCCGTATGTTTTTGATGACTGCAGACTAAAGCTATGATTTATTACTTATATAACAAGTCATTGCCTATAGCATTAAAGTGCCTATTTGTTTTATCATTAAAATCGATTCCACATCGAGGAAATAGGTGAATAGTAAAATATTTCTTAATTTGAGTGTGGCGTTTAGGAGTTATAAATGTGATACCACATAATTAGCATATTACCAATGCAGCAAGGCGACTTGGTGATTGTATAGACGGATGGTGCGCCACGTTCACATTGGCCGCTTGCGCGAATAAGCGAGATGTTTCCCCGGGACGACGGGAGGGTGCGCACGGTCGAACTGTAGACACGCAATGGTACAATGTTGCGACCCGCTACAAAAGTATGCTTGCTAGAAGCTTCAGCGGCTGCATCCTTTGACATATCATGATAGTCATTGGTTCATGGGGGCGGGGAGATGTTCTTTCCAGTGAACTGATGAACTGTTGTTATTGGGTTCCCTGTGTTATGGGTTCCCTTTGGCGCCCCAGAATGCCTTTGGGAAGACTAAAACGTCGACTCAACGTTGTTGGTGTGAAGAAGTACTGGGTCACATGGTTTATGTTTTTGCATGAGCTGTGCAAATCGTTAGGTTTAATAGGAAATAAAGTATAAATTCCTGTAGCCTGCGGGAACAGGCTGAGATAACATTGGTAGGGAGATACCAGCTGACAAAAACACAATAAGACGGTTCGGTGACTCCTGCGCTATGATTATCTGTATATTTAACAAATAAAGAAGCCTATCATAAAACACGACGGGCATTTGAGAACATGAGAGAAATGTTAAAGCACAAGCCGAAGGAGCTCGGGTGGCGCAGTGGTTAAGCGCAGTAGTTAAGCGCTTCGCCTCTCACCTCTGTGGCCCAGGTTCGAATCCCGGACGCGGTGCCATATGTGAGTTGAGTTTGTTGGTACCTCGCCCTTGCTCCGAGGGTTTTTCTCCGGGTTCTCCGGTTATCCTCCCTCCGCAAAAACCAACACACTAAATTCTAAATTCCAATTCGATCTGTGGATTAGCCAGGATCTGGCTTTGATCAGCCCCCATGGTTGTTTCAGGTCTCGTTAGAAATTCAAAGTTTTTTTATTTATAAAACATGGTTTAAGGCTTCTTTATCTGTTATATAATATAGATTAACGCGCGCGATGAAAGGAAACCGCCAGTTGAAAACAATAAAACACGGCAAACCATGTTATATACTCTGATAAAACATGGCTAAACAGCCAATCATGCGTACTATCGTATCTATATTATAAAGGCTGATATAACATTGGTAGAAAGATACCAGCTGACAATTACACAATAAGACGGTTCAGTGAATGCTGCACCATGATTATCGGTATAGGCTGAGATAACATTGGTATATAGAGAGATGCCATCTGACAATTACACAATAGGCTGCGCGCAACTACATATACCTAACTCTCAGTCAATCAGATCGAGATCATGACTAAAATGAATAATAGTAATAGTTAGTTAATGATAAAGTATCAAGATGTATACCGCATTTCTCTACGCTTTCCTCCCCAGTTTATCAGTATTAAGGACGGTGCCTACCAATTACAAACCATTTTTTTTTCTAAAAATCTATATGGCTTGTTTGAACCTGACTGGAGTTTTCGAAATCAGGAAAAATTATGGGGTACCCATTAGGCCTGAGCGGATTGTACTCCTAAAAGTGGCATATTATGCCGCTAGCACTGCTCCAAATTTTGTCGAATTATGCCCAAATTATGCCAAAGTTAAAAAATTATGCTCGTAGATTACACAATTATGCTCACAAAAAACTTTTTTCGAAGACGGCCGGCATTAGTTGATGCGCGGCATTTTTAGTTGTTCACACAACATTTTATAGACTTTTTAGTACCAACGGACACAGAAACCAATCAGGCGTGACTGTTCCCACGCTCTGAACAAAAGACGGCTTTTTGGCTTTTTTCACGTTTAACGCACACTCGTTAAGTGAAATTCAGGTATTTGCTTAGGAAAAAAATAGAATCTAAGCAAAATATACCAGCTAATAATTAGGAAAGGCACTATAAAAGCAATAATAGCATTGCTTTTGGCTTTAATGCTTCAAATTATGCTACAATCTGGTAATTATGCTCGAGCAGTGCTTCTTTGAAAAATTATGCTCGTTTGCTCCAATTATGCCAAAAATTATGCTAGCACAATCCGCTCAGGCCTAGTACCCATACGTTTAACAGAGATAATTAAGGATGAAAATTTAAAAAGTGCTGACTCAGCATTATTTTTGTCCGAGAATTTTTTTTTAATACGTTAGACCTACAAATGTAGCGTTCCACACAAAGGATATCAATCAAACCATTTATCTTACAAATAACTATCAATTTTTTTTTACAAATTTTGCTTTGTAAGCCTCATTAGTGACCATGAACAGACATATTTTATTTTGCTGAAATCGACATCAAGTTTCAATTTTATAAAGACAAAAAAATTATGTAAACGTTGTTTTGTTTCTATATTATAGATTACGAAAAGAAAAAAATGGGGATATCCATGCGTTTTAAAAAGTTATGGGGATAGTAGACTTCTTCTCGCTAATTTTATTTTCAAAAAATGAAATTTTTACCAAGCCCTCCCTAGTAAGTCTGAAAATTAGTTTCTTCTATTGCATTCTGGGAGATTGTCAAGATGGCGGCGGTGAAAAGAGTAAGTCCCGTCTTTCCACTTTCTTCATTGAAAATCAAACCTGTTGCTGCTTCCTTTATGCTCAAACCCCATACAGTCCTTCCTTCTTCATTCTTCTTTGGATTTCCAAGAGGTTTACCCATTTTCACAAAACGTTTTTGAACGTATAAACATTGTTCATACTGCCGAGTCGGTTTGGATTATTCGCCGGCGAAACTGACGAAAGCATCGAAAGGCCTAAGGCTAAGGCAAAGACATCAGCGACTCATGTCAGTCCAAACAACCTTCATTCAATTGAATCTACGATTCTTCGACCATGTACCCACGATAAATCATCACATTTGTTAAAGGGATACCCGAGTGAAAAACACATTTGGGCTCAAAAGCATCTTTCAGATGTACTTTGTTCAGAAAATGTATTAAAATTTGATAAAACTTTTTCAGAGTTGAGAACGAGCCCCTCAAAGTTGGCCCCGAGAAGACATGGGCGCCGCCATTTTGTTCACATTAATTCCTGTGACGTTTTATACGTCACTTCGTCCCACCGAAGTCTTGCGGCTAGCTTGTAGCGACTTGTTTTCTTTGTAGAATTTTCACACGCTCGGAATTAGAGTAGATTTTCATCGATATGTCAGAGTAATTTCGTACTAGAACAAAAATATCATGAAGACGATATTTTTAGAGAAGTTCAGAAGACTGGGAGGACGAGGAAAAGCATGTGGAAGGCGAGAATATCAGACGAACAACAAAAGGCGACTACCGAGCTAGTGCTATAGAGATTTGCTGTGTTTGTTTTTGTATGGAACTTGTCAGCCTTAAACACATGACTAAAGGTAGATTATTACAATATTGATATTGGCATTAGCAATCGAAACTTGTTTAATTTGACCCAGAGAGGTAATCAAGGTGTAGCAAGCCACATAATTTTAATTTTGTTTACCTAACTGATGTGTTGTGAAACAGCGGGCACTCGAATTGCACAAACATACCGGGCTTGATCGCGCCAATGCTTTCACACAATTTAATAAGGGAATGGAATTATTTTCGCAATAAAATTGCTCCGAGTGTCTCGTTCTTGTGTCATTGCATATATTCTGCTATGTTGGGTTTAGCCTAGTTATGATCGGTTTTTACAGGGAGGTTTTAACTTTTCAGGTGTTTTGTTTCAGTTGCACAAAGCCATGCAATCAGTACAGATCGAACCGGATAACTCACAAATTATATAGGTCCAAGTTTCGAAAGCAATGCCATTATCAATATTGTCATAATCTACCTTAGTCTTGCGTTTAAGGCTGACAATTTCCATACAAAAACACACAGTGAATCTTTACATCATAGCACAACACCAGTTTTGCACTAGCTCGGTAGTCGCCTTTTGTTGTTCGTCTGATATTCTCGCCTTCCACACGCTTTTCCTCGTCCTCCCAGTCTTCTGAACTTCTCTCACAATATCGTCTTCATCATATTTTTGTTCTAGTACGAAATTGCTCTGCCATATCGATGAAAATCTACTCTAATTCCGAGCGTGTGAATATTCTACAAAGAAAACAAGTCGCTACAAGTTGGCCGCAAGACTCCAGTGGGACGAAGTGACGTAAAAAACGTCACAGGAATTAATGTGAACAAAATGGCGGCGCCCATGTCTTCTCGGGGCCAACTTTGAGGGGCTCGTTCTCAACTCTGAAAACGTTTTATCAAATTTTAATACATTTTCTGAACAAAGTACATCTGAAAGATGCTTTTGAGCCCAAATGTGTTTTTCACTCGGGTATCTCTTTAAGATGGTCGGCTCCTTACCATTTCAACTGAAAATTGTCTTTCGTGGCCGTGTAGTTGAATTTAAAGATTTCCCAAATCGTTCATTTCTCAAGCGTATCTTTCGACCTCGTATTTTAAAATCCTTCACCGTTCTGTCTGTCAAATGACGCAATTAACACAGAAGTAGTTCTGCAAATGACCTGTCTCGCGGGATGACCCGCGGGACGCAAGATGTGCAGAACGGTGTGCGCGCTGACATTAGTAGGCACCGTCCTTAAAGTGCCTATGAACAATATATTTTTATTTTAGATATCAATTCTAAATGAAGTGAATAGTAGAATGGTAAAATCTATTTTGCTTCTTTTCCGCGCATTTCGTCTAGCCGCAATGCGCTTACACTTTATGGGAAAATACAATAACGATCTAATTTAATCTAATCTAATCGAACTGTAAACCATGTATACGTGAATAAAAATAAAAATAAAAACCTATAGATTAAATAAATATGTCTTAAGAAGAGACTTAAATTGCATGACGGACTCCGCATTTCTGATGCTGTAAGGCAGAGCGTTCCAGAGCTTAGGCGCTGAGATTGAAAATGTGCGATCGTCATATGTGCAAGACATAGACCGAGGAACAACAAGTAAGCTCTTTGTAGATGAGCGCAAGTTACGTCGTGGGGCATATGGGATAAGAAGTTCACTTAAATAAGTTGGTACGCAACCGTGTATAGCCTTATAAGTAAAAAGTAAAACTTTAAATCAAATGCGCTTAGTAATTAGCAACCAATGCAGAGCACGCAAAACAGGGGAAATGTGATCCGTGCGCTTGACTCTAGTGACTAGCCTAGCAGCAGAATTTTGAATGCGCTGTAACTTATAGATGTCAGTAGTAGGTAGCCCGTATAACAAGCTATTGCAGTAGTCGAGCTTTGAAGTTATAAAAGTATGAACTAGGCGCTCAGCACTAGGCTGGTCGAGATACTTCCTTACTCTACCAATATTACGAAGCGCTAGTGAAGCCGAACGACAGATACTATTAACCTGGCTAGACATAGTAAGGTGATTGTCAAAAATGACACCTAGATTTCGTGCCTCAGATGATATTGACACGGTGTGCTGACCAAAAGGGATACTAGGTATTTGTACTAAACGAGAGAATTTAGATGTAAAATGTAAAACCTCAGTCTTAGTAGGATTACAGGTTAGCTTATTTACTAGAAAGAGGGCAGTCTTCCTTGACATGGTGTTCATCGTTATATAGAGTTGGGAATCATCTGCGTACATTATACAATCCAAGCCGTGTGATTTAATGATATCGTGCAACGGGCCAAAGTACAGGATGAAAAGGAGGGGGCCTAAGATGTGACATGTCGGGGCTTAGACTCTGTATCGCCAATCACCACCTTCTGCGTTCGTTCATTGAGGTAAGACATAAACCAGCGAAAGACCGTTCCTGTAAAACCATACCACACAGAGAGTCTTTCCAAGATAATGTCATGATCTATTGTGTCAAAAGCAGCGGAGAGATCTAACAAAACCAGCACTACTTCATTCTTTCCACCAACAGCACGCATGACATCATTGTGAACCCGGAGGAGCGTAGTTTCAGTACTGTGAAATTGTCTGTAGGCAGACTGGAGACTGGGGTACAGTTCATTTGCCGTCAGATAATCACGTGATTGCCTCGTGGCAATGCGCTCCACTACTTTCGACACAAATGACAGATTTGTTATTGGTCGAAAGTTCGGAAATTCTTCAGGATTCAGCGACATCTTCTTAATAGCAGGATGTAACCGGCCCTCCTTAAAGGCCACAGGAAAGACGCCGCTCTGTAGTGATGAGTTGACGTTGCCCGTAATTATGGGTAATACATGTAGTTCATCGAGACAGGCCTTCAATGTTCGTGTAGGAATAGGATCGGATGGACACGACTTTGAAGGCGACTCATTAATAATTTTCCGTATAGTGTTCATAGATACGACGCTAAATTCACTCCATGAAGTACCACAAGGAGGGCCAACCATAACAGGCTTCTCAGATGTGTTGGTTGAGGCCAGGTTTTGTCGCAGTTTTGATATTTTATCGACAAAAAAGGAGCTAAACTTTTTAACAAGTTCCTCGACCGAGTCGTGGGTAGGAAGAGGAGGTACTGGTTTAACGTGAAACATTCCATCGATAAGACGAAAAAGATATAACCCTAATAATTTGAAAACAATTGTTTAATTGTTACAAAAACATTTGTATAATAATTGATGCCTCCCCTGACGTCATGTAATTAGCATTTTCGATATTAAAACCTCCTTAACTCAGCGGCACAGCATTCAAAGCAAGATATATTGTACCATTCTTCTATTCACTTGATGTAGAATTGATATCTAAAATAAAAATAATAAGGTTCATGGGCACTTTAAGTTAGTATTTGTCGTCGTTATTGTTTTTGTACTCAGCTTATATATCTTTCTATCAAGTTATCTATCTATCTAGTATCTATCTGTATATATCTAATATCTACCTACATGCATATGTCTGTAGTTATCTAGGTAGCTATCTATCTATCAATTTATCTATCCATTCTCGTTCCCAGTGCCTCCTCGTCTAACTGAAAATTCGGAGGCTCTGGTAAGATACGAAACCGGATGTCCTAGATTCTAGGACATTGAAACTGCGCATGCTCATAGCATTCTCAGTAATGGCGGACTTCATCGAAGCTATCCAGTTCGTACTTACAAAGCTAAATACAGTTTTCTTTAAAAAGTAGACAGTTGGAAGCTATTCGTGTAATTAGTTTAGATAAGGACTTTATTCTGTGTCCTTCAGACCGGTTATGGGAAGTCGTTTATTTACCAAAGTTTACCGTTTGTGTTTGATGCACTTCAAGTTCAAGGACCATCCAACTCAATCGTGGTCGTTGTATCTCCCCTGAACGCAATTATCGAGGAGCAAATTTCTAAACTCAGGGCGAAAGGACTTCAGTGTGCTGTGTTGGGGATTGCTGAGGACTTTGAAGTTACGTAATATATAAAAAACGTGAGCTAGTGTTTTACCAGGGTATCCAAACACCGAGAAAGATGAAAGCACGAGGCCATTTCGGCCTTCGGCCTTCGCTTCGGCCGACTTCTCAATCGAAAACAAAACCTGCATTCATAAATCATTAGAAAGTAATTTTTGCCTGGAATATTATTGCATGCAATTATATACTGCAAGGTTGTGATTGTTATTTTGTCACGGTCATTTCAACAAACGGCCTGATAGCATAGTGGGCAAGACAGCGGACTAGTAGTCAAGAGCAGCTATGAGGATGATGGTTGGAGTCACACTTTGGACAAGTACACCGATTTTTGTTTCCGTATTCTCCTTCACTTCTCCATGTAAAGTCATACTTATGCTGTAGTCCTTGTAGCTTAATTAGGTCCAACACATGCATGAATGATACCCAATGAGAACACAGATGTTCATCTAGTGTTTCATTGCACGGTGGGCACAAACGACCACAAAAACGGCATCAGTTCTATATTTAAAAAGTTTTCAATGCAGACGATTGAATTTTGGTAGAAGGATGTAGAATCGCAAAAGGAATATAACCTGATTTTTTAAGCTATGTTACTACCATCGTGACGTCACAATGACGTCATTTATCCATTTGTAATACGTTTCTTGCAACTGTTCATTATCTCTAAAAACGAAATGTCGTATATTGTTAAAATCTACTCGTGATGAGAATGAAGGAATCGAAAACCCGATGTCGATTGGTTAAGGAAATCAAAAGTTATGAAAGTTTGAATTTTGTCCTTTTTCCCGCCAAAATTTGGCGGGAAATAAACACCACAAAAGCATTTATAAAAACATCGCTTCATTCAATTTTTAGAGTTGTAAATATTGTTGCATGACATTTTGTCCAATCATAAAACACGTTGGTGGCTAAAATCGTATGTTTTTTGAATTTTGATTTTTTGTCCATAACCGGCTTAAAATTGAAGTCATATTTTCAGCAACGTCATTATGACGTCATACTTTTTTATACATGCCCTTAGAAAAAAATCCTTTAAGTGATTTTCGAGTTTTAGTGATGAAATGCGCTAGTCTGGCACTCAAAACCCACATTATTTTATTTTCTTGATTATTTAACAATAGGCAGCCTTATTTAGGTATGACACCTGACGTCACTAAATATGACGTCATAGCAACAGTCATTCCTCTATAACTTTTGCTATAATAGTCGTAGAACGTTCAAATTTGCGCCAAAGGAATGTGTGTCATGAAGGCCCTTTGATAGTGTAGTCTGTTTGTAACATCTATTAAAGGGGGAATTTTACCAAAAAAGGAGGCATCACTTATGACGTCACAACAACGTCATCATACTAACATAAAACACCTAAAATATGTAGTTTCATTTTGTTAACAAGTCACCAACATTTCTTCAAATTGAGACTATAAGTAAAGAAATGGTGTTAATTTTAATTATTTGTCCACGCTCACTGATGCCGATTTTGACGTACTTTATGCCCGACGTGTTGGGTATCCAGATTAATGCATGTGAACAAATGCAGCCCTCTGATTGACTAAACAGCTCGTGAATTATTAATGAGTTTGAATAGGTAATTTGAAACACCCTGAGAAACGTGCCTTGATAACAGCAGTTTAAAACAAAATATGGGTTCCGAAATCAAAGTAAGGGACCGGTCATTATTTATGAGGGGGGGGGGGGGGGGGGAGGGAAACAATAGGGGTGGGTCATGTGCATTTCCTTTAGTTAATAAGGGGTGGGTCATGTTATTCTGTGCAGTGCTAAACTTAGTTGACTATCAACACTATCGTAGATTTACATCTTTCAACTGTTCCACAGGTATGATCACTACGTACGTGGTCTCTTAGTGCCAGCCCTGCTCCACGCGCCCAATGTTGTGTGTGTATTGGGGGATCCCCCCTCTCATGGATTTTGAGAGGTAGATCACTTGTCATTTTCAGGTCTGAGGAAGGGGGGCCGGGGGGGCTTTTGTAAATGTTGTCTCTCATAATAATAAGTACTAAGTTTCAACCAAAGGTGTAAGGAACATTTATCTTCTGGCTAAAGGCTTAACTTAAAATGAGCTCAAAATCTAAATCAAAAAAGAGTTTATATCTCTGGTGGACGAACAACGAAGCTGGGATAACGGACGATTATGCTCAATGTGAAGCAAGTTATAGAGAAAAGCCTGGCGGCAGGAACAAGAAATATAACACCAGAGAAAGCATTAAATACCCAACTAGAAACGATTACGAATAAAAATGCCAATGAGCAACAAGAAACAGTATCTGTTGAACAAGAGCAAGAAGTAACGGAAACCATCGCAATGTCGGTGCCAATCGATCCGACAAGGGAGCGTGAACATGACGATCACTACGAAGAATTGGTAGAACTGATCGAGAGACTCGCAACAAGATTTAAACCGAAAAGTGGAGGATGCAATTACAAATATTATTATGAACGTAAACGAACAAAAAAACGAAGCAAAATTATCTATAGCTGATAATATTTGAAAACAAGAGTAAAGCACTCAAGATCGAGTTGGACAACAAAATTAACGATGTCAAGGAGGAACAAGAAAGAGATTACAAAAAGGCTTCAAGTGATCAAAATAAAAGAATAAGTCGCTTGGAAAACAGGCTTAAAACTTCAGAAAACAAACATAAATATTGACCCGGGTCCCTAAGTGTGTTATGGCATATATACCGCATTAAACTAGTAAACACGTGGTGGCCATATACAATTTTAGCCCACTTGTTTATTAATTATTAATTATTAATTAATTATTAACCTCTACATAACTATGTTTACAAAGAAAATAGGACTAAATTGCATTTAATTTTGACAAATAGATTCTGACTATCAGGTTTTTCATCATCAACAGGCTTTTAAGTGTCATTAGAATTACATTAAGTTCACTGCCCATAACTTCTAAATATATAAAAAGTGACAGCATTTATAAGAAAAGGATACTTTGCAGTAAATCTGGTAGACCTGCTATTTAGTATAGACATTTTATGGTATTGTGGATGGACTTGACTGGCCTGCACTGATACAACCCCTCTTTCTATGAATATGGATAGCTTTTGATTATCATGCTAACTAGATACAAGGCTCTAACTAAGCTGACTCCACTCCAGCCTCAATATCACAAAAGGCTTGGTTGCCTTTCAAAATGGTGGTCCCAGAACTATAAATAGGATTATTGTATGAACACAACTGAACACAACTTCCTTGAATAAATATGATGAGGGACACTTTATGGGGGGTGGGTGAATATATTGAGTGGGCTCTTTATAATAAATAGTTTGGTCTGTTAAAAGGGGAGCTCTTGAAAGTGACTGGGGTTACAAGAGGGGCTTGGGATAATGTTCAATGCTACAGGGGTGGGGATGCTTATAAAGCTCAAGAGACGGAAAGTGGATACAACAATTGTACACTCCCAATGTCAATAACTTCATCACCCTCCCTTCCTCCTCCCTTCCTCCCCCCGCCCCATGTCATATAAATAAACTTTTGTAAGCTTCAAAAGGGATATAAAAACTTCTAGCTCATTTGGAAAATTCATGATTTGAGATTCTATTTGATAGATTTGTACCAGCCTTTCAAGTTACCCATGCTTTATTTCCTGCAAAGATCTCTGCACTGCTAATGCAGTCGTCCTAGGTTCACAAGGATGGCATAGCCACGGGGGATGTGGGGCTAAAATAATATTTTGCACACTGGCTCAATGGCAATCTTTACCCCCTCCCCCCTCAACTTGAAATTTTGCTCTGCCGTCCCTGGTTCAAAGTAGACTCCCAACCTGTGCTTGATGTAGGCCAGTGCAAAGGGAAACTGTAAGACTTGCTTTGTACTATAAATCACTGGTACATAAAATCCATCATCAGTAAAAAGGAGAGGTTGGGCTGATCATTGGCTTCGATGAGGTATAAAGAATAGATTAATTGGCACAGATTACAAGACAATTTTATAGTTAATTTTTTTTTTAAACACTGGATGCACCTGTTTTGTTGTGCCTTTCAATATCATCCAGTTATACTAAACCTTGAATCCCTTGATGTTTCACAGACTTTTCAAACACTTTTTAAATTATTTATACTGTTTGACTGATTATATCCCTATAAAGTTACACCTGATCATGAAGAGCACAAGACGTGGATGAATTACAGAGTGGGCTAAGTGCTTGAAAAAGATATCATAATTTCAATTTATTTCACATTAATAATATTTACAGAACTGCACATTTAATATTAGCGGTTATGTTCGAATTGTACGTTGATTTTTTATGTTGGCTAGCACTTACGTATTAGCAATTCAACTCCTAGTTCCCTTTGCTTTTGCAATGGATCGTTTGCAAATTGATTTGCTGTCTCGGGAGAGTTCTTGATCAGCAAATGTTCGGTTGGGCCATATGCATCAAAGGCAACGTACCTTGGCTCCACGAGTGTGTGTTTATCAGTTTCGTTCGGCTCGTAGACAAAGAAAAACTTTATCTCTTGACTTTTGAATAAAATCGTTCTTCTGTTCAGTCATATTTTTAAACACATAACTTCTACTACTGCAAAATACTCGCTCATGCCATGCTGGAAGGGATTTTTCACGTAAAAACGGAAGAAAGCGCTATGCGCAGCAACTGTTAGATTTTTCTTCATCGCGCAGCCGATTTGGCTAGCCTGGTTTGTGTCTTACTAGAGCCTCCGAATTTTCAGTTAGTTGAGGAGGCACTGGGAAATAGAATGTTTATATATCTATCTAGACTATCTACTTATGTATCTACCTATGTATATATCTATCTGGTTCTAGTATCGCAGATACAACATACAGGAAACCCCAACGTCAAAGCCTCTTCCATTTCGAATCTGCGACACGATGGGCTTGGAGCAAGGATCAGAACTCTATGTGAGAAACATCCTTTGTGCTGTGGAAGGACATGTGCCTGACGGGTTTGAGGTGAATGTTATCTTTATTTGTTAGTTTACAGGATTATATCGCACGCTAGGTTTTATTTCATTGGGAGTTTACCAAAAATATGTTTATTCCTACATCAAGGTAATTCTGGTAATTCACATAATTAAGGCATCTTTTGTTATCTGATCAATCTTGATGAGTCCCTCACAGCTTACAAGAAGCGCCTCCTCGGTCGCATCCTCGAGTTTAAACGGACATACAACCTCAAGTATATATGGACGATTAATGGCAAAATAACGCTCCGAGAAACTGATACCTCGCCTCCTTTATGCTTTCTGAGCCACGATAAGTGAATAATTCCTCGATAAAGACTCACCTGTAAGTGTACCCGTAACGGATTCTTAAGTGTCCCTCTTAAGTGAACACTTAAGAGGAGGTTTTATGCAACCGGACCCATGCAGGGTTCGGATGCGCTCTTGCCAATGGCTCATGGAATCGTGTCGTGGTCACATCATCTGAAAATGTTCTATATGTAGGAAAGATGCAGCGTGATTGCGTAACTGCGTGACTGAGGCGATCTAGGAAATGCGTGATTGGTCGCCGGGCGCTGGACCGGAGGTCAGACATGATAAAAAAATATACGTTTTCCATTCTCACTTGATTATTCCAACATACCTATTTGCAGTTTACGGAAATTGAGGTTACCTCTAGCACGCCAGGTTACATCCACAGCCCAAGTCTGAATGAGAAGGCGCACTGTGTGGCCATCGTTATCGACGCTTCTGCTGCCAATGTCATGTCTGATGAAATCTGGGGAAATCTTAAGAGCCTGATGCTTGGACTTTCATCTCGAGGTAACTATTTGTCATTTTGTTCAGCCAAGACGAGACAACCTCGTTCCTTCTACTCATTCGTCCCATTATGCAATTGTAAAATCGTTTTTCCCCAAAAAAATGGCCGTTTTGACTCGAATAAAAAGTCTGGCAAAACCTTCGGCGTTACTCTCGCAAAGTGAAATATATGTATTTTTCGAGTCGGTTTATGTTTTTGACCTACGTAACGTAGCGACGGCAGAACATTTCAACTTAGGTTTCACACGTATATTTCATAGACCTCTCAAAATATGCCATATGTCCAGGCTTCTCGGCGTATCCAGCCGCGCATAAACGAAAAGCCTGGGGACGAAACTATACCTGGACTACGGCGCTAAAGAGAAACCAAAGCGATAAAGGAAATTAAACGAAAATATAATTATAACTAATAACATGACATATAATTCCGATTCTTACATCTAAACCTGCAACCTTTACCCTATTATATTGCCACAAACTCACACGATTGCCGACGGCTATTTAACCCCACGCTTTTCTTAACTTTACTTGGTGTCTTATCGACTGTCCTTGGTGTCCAGTGCTGAGTGGTCAAGTGCGAGTGATCCTAAGTGGTTACGTGTATCCCTTTATTGATCCTGTAAGTTAATACTTAACTCGTTCTATTGCTAGAGCGCTAAGTTTGTTTTATACAATGCCTGTAAGTTAACCCTTAACACGTTCTATTACTAGAGCGCTAAGTATGTAAAACAGAGTATAATAGTTAGTATCTACCGCGCGGCGGGCAGCCCAACGCCTCGTAACTTCCCTATAAATAGCACGTATTGAGGTCACGTGATTACCATGTGTCTCCATGGTACATTGGCAAGACCAGATTCGAGCCCCAGTGGAACACTCTTATGCCTTTTTTTCGTGTTTCCTATATTTCCCTTTTTAACAGCCCTTTAACACTAGCTAAATATATTTTCCTCGAGTCTGCCATTTGTTCTTGTTTTTGTTCCTCGTTTTTTTTTGTGGGGGGGGGGGGAGTATTGCAATTCTTCAATAATAATAATAAAGGTTTATTCACAGCCTATCCATTCTAATGAATGGCTCTTCATCTGTGACGATAAAAATAAATACGATATAACAAAATAAGTAGATATAGATAATAATAAAAAGTTATACTATTATGCAAATATAAGTATAAAAAAATAATTATAATATTTACATCATCATAAAATCTTCTAACGAGACATCCCTGATTAAGATAGCTAATAAAATTTCCGTTTAAAAATACCCACCACCCCACCTTACCCCAACCCATTTCAGACTTAAAATAAAATTAATGTCTGTCCCAACCTATTATGGGGTCTGCGGTATATAGTTTATGTACAGGATAACTAATGTAGAATAATATAACCGTGTTAGCTAGCCAAACCCCCAGGCCCTTATCTTTTTAAAGTGATTCTCTTCAGCTAATTGGGAGCTTCACTTTTATCGGCTTGTCTGCATACGCACCAGTATCTAGGGTTTTCTAAAATCACTCGAAATGGCAAGAATGTAAAAAAAATGTACTTTTTCTTTCAATTTGGCCAGGTATTCCAACCTTTATTCTTCTGACCAAGATCGACAAAGTGTGTGAGCATGTGAAGCAGGACTTTAAGAAGGTTTACCACAGTGAAAAGGTCCATGATATTTTGGATAAAGTAAGCAACAGGTTAATGGGTCTTCCTGAGAATCAGATCTTTCCAATCAAGAACTACCAAGACGAAGTTGAGATGGATGATGCCGTGGATATCTTACTGCTGTATGCCCTGCGGCAGATGGTCTATGCTGCTCAAAGTCAAATTGAAATCATGCTGCAGCACTAAAACCTGCGTATCAAAGGTCGCGATAAACATGATAATAGCGCATGCATTTTCGATGTATGCTTCGCTTGCTACGATGAAGCTCCGGGGTAAATGAAATGTATTCCATTCTCCGAGAGATAATACATTTCATTTACTCCTGAACTTCATTTTGAAACTTTTGTGGGTGGCAAGCGAAGCATATATCGAAATTGGGTTATTGGTATAGACAATAGCATGATTTGAAGCACTGGTATTAACTCAGGCATATAGACCAGTTTACGGTTCTTGTACAGTTGTACACCACCTTTCTTTATTTGGTGGAGAGGCAGATATTAAAGAATGGTGGCCTGCCAGTTGACACAAAAGACTTGAACAACTGAGCATGATCCTGCATGGTCTATTAGGACATTAGGACAAAATTGGTTATGGATATAAATGTGCAACTATGCGGAACGGAGAAACAACGATGTGATTCGAAATGGATTTGATGGAAACAATCAATATTTGTCTTACAGTTTTTGCCCCCAAAACAAACGAGTACACCAGACTTTTCTTCTACGACTGCAACAACAACAGCAACTACAAACTTAAGACTTTATTACCTGAAACTACTTGTAATTGAGATTGAAATTACAATCACTCTAGTGTATATGTATTGAGACGAAGAAAAAATGTAATTGTCATCCATTTATATGTCTTCTAGAGAAATTAGAGTCACAAGAAATTGAAATTAACATTCTGGTCGATCTCAATTGTGATGTCCATGCAACTCCTCATCACACATGACGATTACTCGAAATACGCAATATTTTCCAATATCATCAGCTTCTTGAGCAACCTACACGTATAACACAAAATTACTGCGACTACTATAGATATCTTTTTGACAAATGATACTACAAAATGTTCTCATAGCGGAATCTCAAGTATAGGTATTAGCGATCATAACCTTATATATGCTATACGAAAAGTGCCATCTCTGAAGTCCAGTCCTAAAATTATAGAGTTAAGGCAATATAAAAATGTTGATGGTAATAAATTTAGGGAAGATCTTATGTTGATCCCATGGGAAAATATTGAAAATCGTAATGATCCAAATTTGTCCTCACAGGTTAGCTTGTAAAGAAACCTTCCGTTCTTCCTTTAAGACGTACAAAGGTGCGTGCCAAACCAGCCCCTTGGTTAACTTCAGAATAAAAAGTAGATGTTTGAAAGGGATAGATTAAAGAAGATAGCAAATAGACTCAATACAGATAAACGTTATTATAAACTTATTAGAAACAAAGTTAACGATAATATTAAGTCTGCTAAAACAGGTTATTACAACTCGTACTTTAAAGAAAATTATACATATAAAACAGGCATGGAAAGGGGTCAATAAGTTGCTGGATAAAAATCTGAATACAACATCCATCAAAAAGATTAAGTATAAAAATAAACATCATACTTCCCTAGAGGAAATAAGTAATGCACTTAACGGCTCTCACTTTACAGAAATTGGACTTCAATAGCCCACTTCCGCGATATGCTTTACTTGTCACGCACAAAGGTTTCAATACGAGGCCCCGTGCTAAATAAAATTTATTCTTTTCTCTGTGAAAAGAATACATTTTATTTAGCACGGGGCCTCGTATTGAAACCTTTGTGCGTGACAAGTAAAGCATATCGCGGAAGTGGGCTATTTCACTACCACCCTCTACTAGGGAGTTCTCAGACTATGTTACTCCCACTCTTTTAGCGTAACAGATGCATCGATTAGTGAGATTATTAAACTGATTAAAGCTCTACCATTAAATAAAGCCTGTGGACTTGTCGGCATTTCTACTAGGCTATTAAAGGATGCAGCCACGATAATTGCGCCTTCTTTGACTTTCATAATTAACCTTTCAATTAGAACTGGGCTTTTCCCAAGTGAATGGAATATTCCTAATGTAACACCAATATATAAAAACGACGAGCAATCCAATCAATAACAACTACAGACTAATATCTGTTTTCCTCGCTGTCACTAAACTTATAGAAAGGATGTTTTTCAATCAATTCTACAGTTATCTGACAGAACATGGTTTAGACCCTTACATTCCACAATATGTGCTTTACTAGATATCACTATAGCTAATGATTGGTTTCTAAATATAGATAAGGGCCTTTTCAATGGAATTATCTTTCTAGATTTGAAGAAGCCTTTTGACACCATGAACCACCAAATATTGTTTTAAAAAAATGAAACTGTACGGTGTCTCGCAATCAAGCCTAGACGGGTTTACCTCCTACCTTACAGGGCGAAAGCAAAATGAAAGTTTGTAAGTGGTGTACTGTCAGATAGCTGTACCATTAGACGTGGAATTCCCCAAGGATCTATCCTTGGACCTATACTTTTTTTATATCTTACGACCTCTATTCTAAAGTACAAATGTATGCTGATGTCACTAAGCTTACTATGGCAAATGCTGACGAGAATATACTAGAGCAACAAATGACTCATGACCTGTGTGAAATACACACATGGTTAAAGGAAAATAAACTTATAGGCAGCCTAAATGTGTTTACATCTAAATATATGATAGTAGCAAGTCAATACAAAATAAAGCATCTTGAACATCAGTTCCAAATTTAAGTAAACCACAAACCCCTTAAGAGAGAACAAACACACATATATCTTGGGGTTGAGATAGGACCATGCAGGTAGACAACATTTCTAAGAACGTATCGGGTATAGGAGCGTTAAAACGGGTCAGACACCTTGTACCATCTGAAACATTACTTATACTATGTATAAGAATAAGGCTTCTTGTGTTACAGTATTTCGATTACTGTAGTGCAATGCGGGGAAGCTGCATGTGGTAAAGGGTTGTTTGATAAATTGCAAATGTTAACGTTCCAGAATAGAGCTGCCAGGGTGGTTACCTCCGACGGTCATCTGAGTTACTAGCCCGTAGCCAGACCAAAATATTTACCGAGGCACTATTAATTAATACGTCAAGAAATAATCGCTCAATAAAAAGTTAGAATTTAATAACATACCTTTTTCTATGGAAACACTACTTTTTTTACCGAGGCAACTGTTGCCTCAGTTGCATCTGTACTTGCTACGTACGGGCCTGAAACTAAATGGGATAATCTTGAGAAAGGAAATCGAAACAGCTAGCTATACTAATGTATAAAACAGTTTATGGGGGCACCCCAAATTTTTTGACTAAAATAAAAAATTTAAAAAATTATATGCGCATGCACTCCCATAACTTGAGAAATTCCCATAATATCTATATCCAAAGACCACTTGCTCATGGAAGCTGCGACATAGTTTTCGTTACAAAGGAGCCGTCCTCTGGAATAATTTACCGAATGAAACAAGAAGCCAATCAAACGCATGATCCTGTAAAACGTTTTTGTAATTAGCACTAATATAGAAACTAGGTTTGTGTAATATTTTATTATTATTATCGTATTATAAATTTAGTTTTAGTGATTATTTTAATATTTTTTTACATTACTATTACACGGCTCTCTGAAAGAACATGATGTCAACGAAATACCGTATTAAAATAAACATTTACTACTACTACTACTACATGTCCTATTCCCGGGGGGGGGGGGGGATACTCAACAAAGTTTTATACGGGGAGGCTCCGCCCTGAGGTCCAAACCCTTACCCTTTTATATACCATTTTTGACAGAAAAGGTAACCCTTTCATATACCCACAGTAGACACACTGCATCTCGTTAGGTGCGTCGGTTCGAGATTGTGAAAGGCCACCCGGGTCCTATTTCCAAATCGGACTAGTTATGGACAATTGACTGTATCCGTGACAACCCCGCTTTTTTTAAATAAAAAGTTGTGACATCTCTGAAAAAAATATTTGTAATGGCAAGAAAAGGAAGGGAACAATAAATACTTAATGACTGGTCCCGAAGGAAACAGGGAACATCGAGGGGAAACAAAACTCACTGATTAAGCGAGTCATTAACTGATTTGTTATATGGCAACAATTATAAAATTCCTTTTCCTTGAGTTTTGCTACACAAATATTTACTTTCCTGCTTTTAGCTAGCCAATGACGCGCGCGACTGATGACACCATCTTATCATATCACCCGTACTGTCCCGCGTGCGCTTTCCTTTCAAAACTATTTACAAAAGTCACGTGATGAGGGCCGGACGTGTATGGCGTGAGTGGGCCAGAAAAAGCCGTCCGGCCCTGCACAATTTTTTCTTGCTGTTTTGCTGTTTGATCTACCCCAAAAATATGGTCATATGATAAAACAACCTATTGACTGAGTTAGGTCGGGCCGGACGGGAAAATATTTGGCTCTCGGTCATTTTGTACGGACCGAGCTCAACTTCATGACCTAGAGCCAAATATGTTTCTGTCCGGCCTTCCCACTTAGTCAATAAGTACCTATTATGTCATAATGTGACCACGTGGTAGGATATAATAGCTGACATTACATTGGCGTCTACGAATAGCAGTTTCAGCGGTATTGACCTGAACGCTCCGCTTCACTTCGCTTTAACGAAGCGTTATGCCTGATTTTTTCTAAAAACAGAACCGGTTTTCTTTGGCTTGGTCTTTGAGAAAAACTGCATGACTGGTCGAGATACAAATGCCCTTACACACAATTTACCCTTCGCAGTATACAGTGAAAGGGATCTTGCAGCTTGAATATCATGCATAAATGCTGTGGTTTTCACCGTCACATTATGGCAAGTGCTAAGTATACTTACCTTCAATGTGCGCTTTGTGTTAGGAACCAATGGATCTCTGGTTAGCACATTAATGAAAATCCGGGTTTTGGGGGGGGGGGGGGGGGGTGGGGTGGGTACTTACATGAAACTGAAGAGGCCAAGAGGCTCAAACCCTGACCCTGTTTGGCCCAAAATCCAAGCTCAAATGATTGCCCCCTTTTTGGGGAAAAAAACCTGATTGTCCCTTCTTAAAATAAAAACAAATAGGCCCTGTGAAATATTGTTTTCTTCTGAAAAGATATAAAAAAATAAAATATTAAAATACTTTTAATGCTTAGTATATAATGGCTGGAACATCAACAAGCACACCCAAATTAAACTCAAATCCTGACCCTGATCTTCCCAAATCAAGTCAAAACCCTGACCCTACCTGCCCAAACTGAGCTCAAAACTCTGACCCACCCCCGCGGCACATACATAATACGTTACAAACAGGAGCATCCCCTTCTCCCCCACCCCCGGATGTGGATAATTCTCCGAATACCGATCGCCTCTTCGTCACAGAAAGTGTGCATGATACTTTTGCGGGCCTCTAGTATAACATACGTATATTCATGTGGGACTCCCCGAATTCCATATTTGTTGATTTTTGCAAGTAGTATGTCATGGTTGATCGTGTCAAAAACTTTAGAAAAGTCGAGGAAATTTCCACAGGTAATTTGTTTTTCATCTATATATGGCTGTTTTTAGGTTTTCTATGATTTCCAAAATTGCTTGTTCGGTTGAGTGTCCTTTTCTGAATCCAAACTGGTAATTATATAATATTTTTTTGTTTTTCCAGAATTTTTTTTTATTGATTTTACACAAGTCTTTCTAACACTTTACTATTTAAAGGGAGATATAGTGGCTATTGGCCTATAATTGCCTAGCTCTGTCACAATACCACTCTTAAATATAGGAGTTATCCTAGATATTTTAAAAATATCAGGTACTATTCCTGTTGATAATGACTCATTCTATATTTTTGTGAATATGATTGATAGGGGTTCACTTGCAAGCTTAATACGTTTATTTGGGATATCAATGGATGTTTTATTTTCGTTCAAGGTAGCAAACATTGTAAAAACTTGTGATTCAGTAACAGGTGAGAGGAAAAAGCTTGAGGGTGGTGAGTGAGTGATATACTGAATGGGGTTAACATTATTAGTATTAATTGTGTTAGCTAGAGTTGGGCCTACATTAATAAAACAAATACTAAATTGCTCAGCAATGTCTATTTGTTTGATAAAAAAACATTATTTCCTTGCATGATCCTTGTAGGGTAGGTTTGACCCTTAGTCTTCCGTTTAATCAAAGTACCAATAAGTTTCCAAGTTGATTTTAGGTTGTCCTTACTTTTTGAAAAATGAATATTGTAGTAATCTTTTTTGCTTTTACTTTTTAGGTGGATGAGCATGTTAGCATATTGCTTGTATTCATTAATTTTACATGGGTTTTTACTAAGGAAATGTGTGTGGTCCATTTTTTGTTTCCTTTTTATTGATTTTAAGATACCATTTGTAATCCAAGGCTTTGTTAGTTGTTTTTTCTTTGATCGGGAGACATGTTTCATTGGAGCGTGTTTATTAACCATTTTTGTATTGTGTTAATTGCATCTGTGGCTTTATCATTTATGTTTATATTTAGTACAAGGATGTCATCCCAGCTAGTTAATTAAGTTGATATCGTGTAAGAATAGTTCATTATTAAATTTGGAATAGTCTCTAAAATACAGTTTACCTTATCATTTTTTTTACTTGGGTATCTATTATACAGAATACTAGCCAGTGATAAGATATACCAATAGTTGCAATACAAGCAGTAATTTGGGAAATTGGAGAATTTGTAGAGATATGGTCAATTAATGTTGAGGTATGATTAGTCAATCTTGTTGGTTTAGTGATAATATGAAGAAAAGTATTAGTGTAGAGCATGTCTAAATACTCTTCAGTTTGAGAATGTATGTTGTATTTCAGAAAATCAATGTTCATATCACCTAAGATGTAGACTTGATACTTATTAAGGTTTAGTGTTTTAAAAAAAAAATCTAGTTGATAAGTAAATTCTGTGAGGTTAGAAGTTCTCTGGGTGTCTATATATGCATCCAACAATAATGTGTGATTTATTGTTACCAGGGTCAATTTGCAACCAGCATGATTCCACTAATTCCATATCAAATTTAATATCAGGTCTAGAAATAGTTTTTAAATTATTAGACACGTAGATACCTGCACCGCCAGCATGTGTTAGTGATTCGGTGTGAAAAAAGTTGTAGGATGGGATGTCAATATTAGTTACTGACTTTTCACTTAATTTGGTCTCTGTTAATGCTAGGATGTCAGGTTTAACATTTAAATAGTATAATATATCCTCTAGAAGATTTAGGTTTTTTGGTAGACTCCTTACATTGCAGTGTAACATTGATAGAGATTTTGGTCCAGCTCTAACAAGTGCCTTGTTTAATTTAGAGGTTAAATAGTAGTCGGAAGTTGGCATAGACAACATTAAATCCGGATCACTTTCATCAAATTTATCCGGATTACAAAGTAAACTATATAAATCAAAATCTGAGTTAAGTTTACAAGACCAGTTGCCAGTCATAGCTGCATTACATTCCTTATCTGATAATGTATAGAATGGGAGATTGCTTAGTACTTGATTATCAGCCATGTTAATGTTGACCTGTTGTGAACTTGTGGGTCAAGTGCTGTATACCGATGTACATAAATGAAGAAATACATATATAATGTTCATAAGTTCAGTTCTAATTAATACTGTGCCTGGCTCTCAAGAAAGTTTTCAAACTCATCATGGGTTTTGAAGGACAACGGACGAGAAGTATCAGACTCTCGCAGCATGATTCTGCCATTCACCGTCCAAACATATTTAAAATTATGGTCTTTCTTGTACGTATGAATACGACCAAAAAGGCGTTTTCTGTATGAAGTGAGGCTTTCATTAATATAAATTCTTGCATTGCGGTTGGTAATACTTGCTCCCAGCTCTTCATCTACAGAAGGAAGGTTCTTGATTGTGTTGCTGTTGAGCACGCCTCGCTTCTTGTATATTTCCTCTCTTTTGTCTCGTTGTGTAAATTTCACTATCAGGCGATCTTGAACATTTTTAGTCGGCGGGACCTGTGTGCAGTAGAAATATCGTTATTGTCCACATCTACCCCAATAAGATTAGCTAATTCTTGGACCAGTCGTCTGGGGTTATCATTAGGTAAGACGGGTATTCCTGTGATTTCCAAACAATCTCTTCTAAGGTATTGTTGTAGATCGTCCATCTTGCACTCCAGGTCAGTCGAAATTGACGCCTTGGATATTTGATGTCGCTTGCTCGAGTTCGCTTACCCTGCCTTCTGTAACAGTAGATTGCTTTTTCGTCTCACGGATGGCCTCAAGGATCTTGTCATATTTAGCAGAAAGAAAGTTCTGTGACTGTTCGATATCATTACACTTCTGTGTAAGTTGGTTGATGCTGATGCTAATGGCGTTGATTTCTACTTTAACTTCGTGGCGAATACTAGGTAGAAATTCCTTAGTCCACAAAGTTTTCAAATCTTTAGTAGTTAGAAAATCTTTATCAGCCATTATTTAGAAGAAAAATGAAGTACTGGATGTATATGAAGCGAATAAGTCGAGCCCTCGTTGCGCTCTAAAAAAACGTGGCCTTCCTCAATAACATGCAATGCAATCAATTTAATAATTGCACTATTCAAAAATTGCATTGAAAGATACCCAAACAGCCATCTCCACATCAAAGTAATCTCGATAAGTTGTAATCCGATATTCTCTGGCTTTCAAATAGTCGAGTATGATGTCTGACGACGGGAAATAAAGATCTCAGTGAAACAACACAGAAAGGAACTAGCGTGGATGAGCACAAACCTGCCGATCGAAGTTGTCAGTTCGTGCCAGGAATCTCAAGCAAGCCACCCCAAGGAACCGCTCATTCCAACAGAAGTACCACCCAGACCATGGCACACGATTGGCACCGATCTTTTCTACATGGATAACTCTGAATATTGGCTAATTGCTGACTACTATTCTAAGTACCCATTCGTGAGGAAGATCCCTAAAGGACAGAGTAGCAGCAGGACAGTCATGGAAATTGTTATGGACCGCGATGGTAATAGTTATAGAGGATTGGCACAGATTAAACTTAGAACCCAACTTTATTCACCATCCGGCTCGTGGCCATTTTACCAATAATCCACAGGCGTTCCTCCACCTGATCGCGTGGGGGACTGGGTCCTAAAACATACAGTGCGTACACTACATCCCTCCGCTTTTTGATAATAAACTGTAGTATTACAGTCAATAATAATGTGATAACAATAAAACATAACGAGTTAACCTATAAGTAGGTTAGCGTTCAAAAGTGTCTCAATCATGTCCTTGAAAATCTGTCATGTCCTTGAAAATCAAGTATAGTCCTTTAGGTAACTTGGTTTCACTCTCTGTCTCTCTGATCTTCTGATTGGAGTGTCCGTTTGGGATCGCTTGACTTCTGCTCGGTACACTTTTCCATGCTCTGCTGGATTGGTTCCTTTGATGCGTCCAGCGGTTTCGTCACTGCTTCCTCCTTGCTCTCTGCACTGCTGTTCTGCAACAATTTCTTGACGTGTGAGGTGTTGCGAGAGTATTGAGCTCCTTCTTGTGACTCTACGACCAGGCTATTTCCGTGTTTGCTCACTATCGTATATGGATTTGGGTCGAACTTAGTCGAGAGTTTAGTCTGCCTCTCTTGTTTCACAAGTACTTGCAATTGCATATGTACTATAGATTGTAGAATCATACCCTGCATAGACATTTTGAATTTTGTATGTAGGAAAGTGACAAATTGTAATTTAGCGATTTCACCCCTTAGTTCGCTTGTAATGTTATCAACTCCATTCAGTCACATCTGAGCCGGAACTTGGTTATTGCGCAACCGCTCGTGTCACTTATTTCTGGTGATTTAATTGCTGACGCAAGTCCCGTCGGACTAGGGGCTGTCTTGACGCAGACACAAAGATGGACCAAGAATCATCAGTTACGCAAGCCGCAGCCTTACAGAAACGGAGAGAAGGTATTCACACACAGAGAAGCAAGTTTCCACCCTTACGTTAATGGAGTTCCATTTGAACTTGTCATTAATCATAAACCCCTAGAGGTTATCTACGGACCAATATCCAAGCCATATGCACGCATCGAGAGATGGGTCTTGCGGATGCAGCCGTACAAATTCATAGTTAAGTACGCGCCAGGCCCGAAGAACATTGCTGATTCCCTATCGAGACTAGTAAGTGACAACGACGCCAGGAGCAAATACGCACCAGAAGCAAAATAATATGTACGATTTGTGGCGGTATCAGCAACACCTAATGCTATGACGACACGCGAGGTCGAGGAAGCATCCGCTGATGACGAGATCTTGCGGAAGTTAGGAAGTGCATTGACGGAAAACCATGGGATCAACTAGTCTACAAACAGTACCTTCCATGCAGTGCCGTGAATTATGCACCAATGGACAGTTGATACTCAGGGGGACACGGATTGTCATCCCGAAGTATTTAAGACCCATGTGGCCCTCATGGGCAAGGGATAGTATCTTGGGCATAGTTGGAACTAAGCAGAAGCTGCGCAGCAAAGTGTGGTGGCCTGCAGGAATGGAAAAGGATGCAAAGAAACACTGCAAAACCTGCTACGGATGCCAACTGGTCAGTCGTCCCGAGCCTCCGGAGCCTATCAGGACCACAACACCACCGACCGGACCATGGAGAGATTTAGCTGTTGATTTGTTAGGACCCCTCCCGACGGGTGAGTCCATTCTGGTCGCTGTCGTTTTTTTTTTATATATATATTTTTTACTTTTTTATTGTAAACATTTCTGATTACTAAATTACATTACACAAAATATATATCACTAAAAGACACGACAAAGAGACAAAAGAAAAAAAACAAATAAAAGAGAAAAGAAAATACTCTAAGCCAACTATTCCTAATCAGAAAAATGTTTAATTGCAATTAACAGTTTTTCCCATTTCTTAAGGTGTTCCAGGGTTTTGTTCCTTGATTTTGCTACGTTGGATTAATTTTTTTCAAAATACACTAAAGAGTTTATAGATAGAGCTAATGTAGGGATTTTTCTTTTCTCTCTTGCTTTATATAAAGCTAATTTATACATTAAGATAATAAAGTTTTGTGGCTGTTCGTTTATCCCTAATATGATATTTACAAGATTCGATGGTGGTAGATTTATATCGTGCTTTCCTAACCAAGTTCGTAATTCAAAATATATATTTTTGGCCTCTATACATTCTACAAATAAATGATCTATTGTTTCTTGGTTAATTAAACAAAAAGTGCAACGTGAACACTCAATTAATTTAAAACGAAATAAATCAAAATTAAGATAAAGGCAGTTGTTCAAAATTCCATATTGAAAATATCGTGAATAAGTATCAATCGTTGTTGTATATATACGCCTATAAATCTCTTCCCAACTCAATGGGCTCTCACGCTTTAATCGATTTATAATATTTATTTGGGAGGTAGGTGTCTTAAACTTCGCACCAATTAAACATTCGTAAATTTCCTTTGTGTTCACAACATTTTCTATATCAAACGACTTTTGCCCAAGTTTTAAGTATTTTTTTCCTATATCTATAGTACCCTCTATTATACCTATATTTTTTACTACTTCTTTCCATTTCTTGGTATGGAGTGTACTAAACCTGCCCAATGAAAGAAATCCTTAGCTTGGAGGCCTTTCCTCTCTACCATTTCCCATTTTAATTCACCAGATTCATTCAATAGGTCTACCGCCTCCCGATAGGTCAGTGGTTAAGCTCCGGTCTGTCGCGGGTTCAAATCCCGGCCGGACCAACACTCAGGGTCTTAACATAACCGAGTAGATGGTGCTGCCTTTGTGAAACAACTGCAAATGGTTAGACCTTCACGTCTTCTCGGATAAGGACGTAAAATCGTAGGACTCCTTTCGGCCTCAAGTTTATCAGTCTCATCAGACTGTCACGAGTTACCGACGTTAAATAAAGTTACTTTACTTTACTTTTTTATTCTATTAATATTGAGTTGCGAAAAAGTCTTAAAAAAGACTGATTTATTATCAATTTTAAGTACTGTTTAAAACACGAACAGCAGTGTTTTATCAAGTTTAGAAACGCTTTAAGAATGCAATGAAAAAAAGACGCACATCTCAAGGGAAAGGTTACTTAACGAACCATTGAACCTTTGTATTCACAACGCCATGCAAAATATTCGAGTAATCACCGCCTGCAATTACGAACATCTCAAGGGAATGACATGAATAAATTACCATACTATGTTGTTTGAAGCGACGTTTCGCAATGCAAGAATAACCTGCACTTGAAGGATTTGGTGTCGTGGTTTACCTCGATAAAGTTCAAGACTTGGAAAGCGATGTGACTGACATGACGGCAGACTCTACATTTTTGACTCCGGCACAAAATATGTAAGTTTAATGCACGTTTTTATTATTTTACGGCTTTGAGTTTGGTTTAATAATTGGAACTAAACAGTGGCTCGGTAAACAAGTAATTGTAGTTGGATAACTTCATTTTACAAATATTATCTGTGTATCTCGGTAGTCTGCTGATCATAGTAAATTTAGTGCAAAATTTATTATCTAGGTACCTTATGTTCCGTGTCCTTTTTGCTATCTTTGGGTCTTTATCAGTGAATTCTTTATTAGGATGAAACTTCATAAAATTTCATGTTCCTTAGTATTCTTTATATAAAACGTTCATCCTAATTAGCAATTCAATGAGAAAGCTGAAACATCAATAGAAATTCCATTGTCTCAATCATTAACCCCGTTTCCCTCTGGGACAGAATTCAAATCCCTCCGCGGGCCTTTTAGAATGATGAGATTTTATCAGGTATAAAGGAGCATGCACGTGACTGATTTGCTTGATCTGATTGGACAAAATGCTCATTAATTATTCATGAGCTTTTGAATATATCTATTACTTACGTAACGTTCAAACCCGGAAATATTGCTAACTCTATCTGCGCATGCTCAAGTTAGTGCCTGCGATATTCCAGCGGTTTTACCCAATTAAAATTAATCTCTCGGTCAGCCATGTCGAACGGTAAACGCTAAAAACAGTCCATTTTGATCCTTTAACTGGTCTAGGATGAATGAATATTCTATATTACTAGTTTCTTAAGCAGGTAAGGATGCCGGGTGAGGTAATATATCGTTACTATTGCATGACAATAACAAAAAATTGGCTGGTAAAACAGCCGCTACTTTGCAAAGTTGTTCTAATAAACGCATTTACATGGTGGAATTCCGAGCAGGATTACCGAAAAGCCTGATTTTTTCTTTAGAAACTACATTAATATTATGAAAAGGTTGTATCTGTAGAAATGAATAAACAGGCAATTGAACAATGGACTTTATTTGTGATTCTTCTACGTAACTTATTGTCCTACCGACCATTTCATCCTGGTTCGCCACTTGGGGACTAAGAGAAGCGTTGTTCTTCGGAAATATTGACTTAATTTTAAGTAGAGTACTTCCTATACCTCCCTCAGGCTCCAAGAAATGACTGTACGTTGTTTTCTCTATCCCCTCGACACGACAATCGATCAAGACATTCTAAGAGATGATATTCATCTAGTTGGGGGGATGGGGGTATAGGAGGAGGGGACATGGTTATGTGGATTTGAAGGGGGGCCACTGATTGTTCCAGCACTATGAGAAATGAAAGACTATCAAAACATATGTTGAGAGCTGGCTGTATTCTTTTAAAATAAAGTATAAATCAAAAAGGCTTTCAAGTCCTTGCACCTCATAATTTTCTGTTTCCTTCAAGAAATAAGCCACTAGGCATTATAGCTACAGCTAAGTCTACCTCGTCCAGCATGAGTGTCATTCCTCACCATTTGTTCTCATACCGGACATATGTTTCTCATGCCTCGGCCTTGCTTTGGGAATGTTCACTTAATATGGGGGGGGGGGGGGTCATGAACCCATAAAATATCATAGGAGGGGGAAATCTAATTGAAAAACCTTGTAACCCCCCATTTAACTGCCAAAAACATTTAAGTGCCCCCCTTCAATACCTTCATGCAATCCCCTCCTAACATTAAGTCAACATTCCCTTATCACATCATTTGCTGACAATAGTAGAGTAGTTTTGTTATTAAAATATTATAACTTTGCTCCAAAGTGGTCTGGGAATACATGAAATGTCATTTTAGAGTGCTTGTATTTAAAAAATATCCTGGCATGATTCCACCCCCCTAATCCAAGAACCTTGCACCCTCATAGTCCAATTGACTTTGGCTGGGTTAAAATATATTTTTTCTCCCTAATTCCTCTCCATTATCAAATAGTTTGTGACCATGCAGAGTTGTCACTAGGATTTTGGGGTAAGGTCCGGAAAAAACAGAAAATAATGGGAAGTATGTAAAATATGGGGGAAATATTTGGAGGTAAAGTCAGACAAAGTCAAAAACAAATGGGATTGAAAACAGTTTTTCAAGTAACCCAGTACATCCAGTGGCTAAATTTAAGGTACCCCTAACCCCAATTTACTAAATTTAATTCGTCCTGAATCTTTAGAGTAATTGTATGAAAAATGTTTTGTTTTTGTATGAATCATTGATTGTCTACAACCTGTTCAAGTTGGTTAAAAAAGGTGAAAAGCAACCTGGCTCTTTTCCCAACCGAGCAGCAGTATACAAATTAGAAACACTGTTATTTGGTTTAGTACATCATGGCATTTAGTGTAATGTTACATAAGATCAGGAGTCCATAATAATAGGAACCACAACAAGTGCTGGTGATCTTACATCACTCAACCTGGACTCCAAACTGCACAGCCATGAAACAATTATTTCCCAGGACTTTAATCACAATTAAAAAATCAGGTATTTCACTGATTTCATTTTCTGTCTTTTTCATTTGTCCACAGTTTTTATATACATTGTAGCCTTAGAAAATAAATAAAACTAAAATGGGGTTAGGGGAACTTTAATTGGGACCAGCTGATATGAGAGCGAAGGGGAGGAGGTTGGGCAGTTCCTTCCTGTCCTGCCTCCCATACTGATCCCCACACACCCATTTTACCCTCTGATCTGGCAACAACCCTGATTCATGTTTTATCCTCAAGCATATAGACTTCAGTATACAAGTTTATAATCAAAAATAAAAAATGTCAAACCTTCGCTTACTTTCGTTATTAGTCAGCTAACTACCTAATATGGCTGTGTATTGTTATTAGTTGCATATTTTGGCCAATAAAACGAAAATATAAATAAGAATACAGCTTAAAGGGGCTGTGTCACGATAAGACTTTACATTCATTTTTCCGGGCCAGAAAGAGCTATTTCTACCGATTTTGATATGAACTAACGAACCTCTCGGACATGTGAGATGCTTAAAATGAAAGCAAATATGCAAAAATGACTAACAAACAGTGTATATAAACAGTCTCCAGAGAAAATATTGAAAATCCTTTCAATCAAGCATTGAGGGAGGGAAGTTTAACTGTTTGTATCCAATTAACAGCCACTAAACGAGCGATTACTTGATACATGCGCAGTACCATGACATAGCCCCTTTAATATTAGTTACATGTAGCTGACTAATAAGTTGTTTATTATATCAATCTGCCAAAAAAACTCACTATTCAGGCAACTGGGAACCGATTTCAGTACTTCCGAAAAACAACTTGTTACAAATGTAGTTGCCCCAATTGTGAGAAAACAATAGCTCATTTGTTGTGTAACAAGTCAGGGGCAACCATGTGAAGTAAAAAGACCCAAGGTGGCTGTGCCCAGGAAATTACAGCAATTGATTTAGGTATACTCATAACAAACGTTATTTTGATAGCAAACATTGTTTTCAGTGGATCGGTTGATTAAACAATAATTACATAATATTTTACCAGTTACATGTAAGATACAAATTTTAACTATATAATTTTTGAATAAAGTGTGAATGCTACATAGATGGTATGGCCCATTTAACATTCAAATGGAACTGGAAGGAGAATACAAGTGGCAAAAGTATGCTAGCACATTGATACAAGTTGATCTCATCTCAGAAGGAGTCATCTTGAGTTTCCCTACAGAATCAGGGTCCAACAACTGTCCAGGCAGACTTTCCAACTATAGCATAATTATCATGTGTCTATGTGGCAGACTTGCCAGAAAGGGTGTTCCATCACCTGGACAATCTAGAAAGGCAAGGAATTTTATTAATACACCACTAAGATACATTGTATGTTTTAACAATTAAACTCCTAGTGAGGTAACATGTACAGTAAATAAATTATTGGCTGATCTTCCCTAACTTACACACGTATTCAAGTATAACCCAGAAAACTAGCTGTTATGTGAACTTCAATTTGCAGACTATGAGTCAATCTATGTTAATATTATGTTGTATCGGATCCAATACAACAAGGCAGTTTATGCTGTAAATAGTACCTACATGCAGAGTGCTCTAGCTAAAGGTAATACTTGAAATATGACTAACCATACAATGTAGATGAATACAAAGTGAATGGTTTTTGATCACATAGGGAAAATGCAATCATGATAGTAACATATATATATGTAGTCATCTGCAGGGTAACAAACTAGCTGTTGTAGACACCTTTTTTAAGCGATGAACACAAAAAGGTTCACTACAAAATTTATATCATTCACAGAAACAGGAAAACATGAAATAACGACATAAGCATTTATGCATTTTTAATACTATTAGGAAATTAATGCATATTGTCTTATGTCTGGAGAACTGGACTTTCATGGGTCTCTGGAGCTTTAGGTGAGAAAGCATCAACTCTTAAAATGTATACATCCTACATGTAAGTTCAAATAAGGAAATCATGCATTTCAATTTTGAAATGCTTGTGCTTTAAGCAATTTTATAGTCATGCGTTTTATTTGCTTTCAGAGAGTAACATTGATGCCCTAATGACCTTTTATCAACAAAATTGGCCTGTAACATACAGTGTGGTCTTCTAGTATAGTGTAACTTCGGAAATGACGAGCAGGGATGGCCTACATGTAGAATACCTACATGTATAATCTCTACATTTTTCTACATAGCACCTTCAACACCAGACTGGCTGAACAAAGACTGGGTCAGTGCATTACATACTGGAGATCGAGAACTGTAAAGTACCATCCCATGGCAGTGTATCATTCCAGTCAGAAGCTAATTAAGCAATTGATAGCTGTAATTTAGTACTTTTCTAGCTGCTACTATACGTACGTGTACTGCTGCTGCTATACCAGTGCACAGTCATGTACACACAACTCTTGTAATCGTTTCCCAATTAATAACTTCTTATCTCTTTTGGCAATATTGGTACATTATAATTTTCATGTTGGATTACCATTCACTTGTAAAAATAAGGAAATCTGATTCTGATTCTGGTAAACTAGACGGTAAATAGGCATAACACGTTCTCGTTGAATACTCTCAGTTTTCTTTATTTTACACTATTCATTTAATTTTTATACAGTCGGTTCGGGTATCATTAAATAATGGGAATAACTAGTTACTTTAAACATAAAAATGTAGATGAAGGTGCGTGTGCAGTGGTTAAAGGCGCTTAATTAAAGCTTTCGAGTTACATGGCCGTAAATAGTGGACACGAGTGGGAGGTGTTATTATTTATGAGCAAAATCACCTGCCAATCATTCGAAAGAGATACTTGCTCGCTATTGGCCAGAAGCGGAACGCATTAAATCGAGGCTCTGTAGGAGTAATTCCAATATGGCGTCTTTTCGAGGAAGAAGTGGCATTTCGGTGGGCTTTTTTCGAGACTTAAATGATCTTTCTACGGCAGATTTCTGCGAGGACAATTAGAGAAAAAGAAAAACACTTGGAAGCCGGCTGTACAGTGTCGAGAGAATTATCACAAGGCGTGAGAGGAAAAAATTAAGTGCCGTTTCGCCACGCGTTGGGACAAGAAAGGGGACAAGACTGTGCCTGTAGCGAGTGTAAGCTGATAGTGCTAACGTTGCATGTACTTGTACTTGTTCTTGATACGGACTACGATTACGATCGTAAATTAATTTTGCAGGTTTTGTCCAATAAACGTTGTTATTTAGGAAGTAATAATTTTAGAGTTGTTATTGCCTGCGAATATCATTTGCTCATACTTGCAGTTTTGCTTGTCTTAAATATTAACTTGAAGGGTAAAGAGTTCCTTATCAAGTGGTCGAATTTTGGACCATTCGAAGCTACGTGGGAATATTTGATTTGTGAAAAACAATTAGTCGTGCAGTATCATTGTTCTTTTCAACACATAGGACAGAAATTTCAGTATCCATTTAGTTAATACATCATGATTTACTTCAGCTGGAGTGATTGATCCCACTTACCTGTATTTACATTCAGACTTGAATCAGAAACACACCGTGTACTCAACAGTTCAGTGCATCCCATGCAGCATTCAGTGAATAAAACGTTCACAGTTCCGCTTTTAATCCACTGATAATTATTCACCATAAATACGTGTATACTTTTAAATATAATTCAAGGTTTTGGACATAAGACATATTACACATACCCGAGTAATCTCTATCATTAATATTGATTCTAAATCATATAGCATATAGGTCATGTGAATAGTAACATATTTATTTATTTGAGTGTTGCATCTATTGCCCTGGGTGCCAGGTCTTTCTCTCTAAGATTACTGACATAAAAAGGACCACCTCTGGTGCTAACTGATTGTGCCTTCAGCATTCTGTGTCAGTAAACTTAGTGAGAAGGACCTCTGGTCCCCAGCATATGCATCTATCAGTTGTAAATTAAGGTTTATATTTCCAATATGCTAATTGTGTGTTGTACAAGGATTCATGCTGGCAGAGATTATGGATGTGTATAACGTGCATTGATCTCTGCCAGCATGAAACCTCAAATAACACACAATTAGCATATTAGTTTCATTCACAAGGAGAAATAAATTGACATCACATTATTACCACATTTGAAGTAAAAATCGTGAATAACTCATAGGTACAACATCAAAATATATTTTACCCTTCACCTATTCACTTGATGTTGACTTTACATTAATGTGAAAACAAGTTAGGTTTTATAAGTGCTTTAACTACATGTAGTCTGGCACTTGTAAGACAGTGACACAGAAACAGGTATGTGTTATATGAGGGGGACATTTGGGTTTGCGGTATTTCAGTGAATTAAATCCCATATTGCGGTGATCTCAAATCCTGCGGTGTGTGTTTGTGTTTTCAAACCTGCGGTGTTCGGTGAAACAATATTTTTGCGGTGTTGTGATTAATTTTCAAAGTCAAATCCATGTAAACCGTGGGACTCTTAAAAATATTATTGTGTCATTGTTGTGTCTGTATTTTGTCAACGTTACATGCGGTAATGCAGTGTTTTTTTTTTGTGGTGTTGCAGTATCGAGAGCCCCCAATGTCCCCCTCATATCCACGTATAAGTAATTAATACCTTGTCTGCTGAACTGCTTTGCAGTTTAAAATTTGGTAAGAGAAACTTGGATATTGTTTGAATGGGGGTATTCGGTCTCACTTGTCAGGGATGAGGTGGAGATAATAAATAAAATAAATATGCTGAGTATTACAGTTTACAGCTGGTGGGGCCCTGCTTTTACTCCTCATACACTCTCCACTAATTGAATTCGGGGGGGGGGTGTGGGGTTGCACTTGCACTGTTCTCATAGACGAATGTTGTACTAAGTGTGTTTATTCACACAGACGTAAAACAAGTGTATGGGAAATAATAATAACAAAATAAGTAGAGTTAAAATGGTACAGTAATAAAAACAAATAAAATAATGATATACTGAATATAATCGGACAGAATAATAAGACCAGGAAAATAAAAATATATAAGATAAAAATAAGAGTAACAAAAATTTAAAAAATTGTATATATATCAAGCCATTATTTCACAAAACTCTCAGATAAAGAAAATCAACTTACCTTAAGAGTTTGTCATTGTCCTGTTGTTTCTCTGGGGTCTAGAAAAGGTGGTTATGGGCATTTCTCTCACTTTGGGTTTATCTATATAGAATTTCTTTATCTGAGAGTTATGGCTTAGTGGTCACAGTGCAAATACAGAGCTTGGGCTACCTGTGGCGAGAGAAGAGAATTTCGTGTAGAAATCTCTTTCGTTAAACTCGCTAAATAGAAAACTTTTCCCGTAAAAAACACCATACAACACTCAAATAACTACTAATCTTTATATCTTGAGTATATTTAGAGCACAGTATCGCTAAATTTTCATTCCAGGAGTGAAAATCTAACTCCATATCAAAGTCTTTCAATTCGTAGCCACAGGGAACCCAAAACCAATGTTGAGGTACAATGTGCAAGTGATTATTATTTATATCTAAGCGTTACATGGGTTCCCTGTGAATACACCAGGAAGGGCTACAAAGCTAAATTCGAAGCCAAGATGGCCGCAGAGCGAGAGAAATAGTTGTCGATTTCCTTACTATCTCATTTCTGTAACCGAACTTAACAGCAATTTGAACAAAATTACATCCAAATACCGTGGTGGATACTTACTGCAGAGGTTTTCTGTAACTTATGCCCGAAAGAGAATCTATTCGTGAGTAGAAAACCGAGAGAACATTTTGGATGTGTCTACAACTTCGTGGGCGAAACGGTATTTATTGAGCTTCAATTGTGGTATTTTCGCTACTTGTCCATACTACGACTGTATTATTTTTCACATACATTTACACTGAAATACCGTGGCGAATACAACTCGATAAATTATAATGTTTATCTTGTCTATTGGGTATGATGGTCTTCCAACAGATTCCGAGAGAACATCCTGTTATTTTGGGACGAGTTCAGAGGTATTCTGACTTTTATATTTATTTCCCCTATGATGTCTATGTCGGCGGCGGCCATATGGCATGCATATTTAGCCAAAGTGGTGTGCCTACTGCGCGTGCGTGACCACTATTTACGGCCATGAACCACCGAGTTAACTTTCGAGTTGGCACTCTGAACGAACCACACGGCACGAGCACACTTTATACCCTTCAAGTTATCATATCGATATTTCATACACGTAGCATCATATATATAAAACGATTTTAATACTCACCTCATATAAAAGCTCCCATAGTCACTGGATAAACGCTTTCCTGCATTTTTCGCTCATTTTTCGGTCCTTCCTGTCGTACAGTTAAATGGCGGACGGCCATGTAAGTCACCGTAAGTCCTACTTTTATGATCAAAAACCTCTACTCCCAAAGAAAGTCCATTAAAAGTAGACCACAGAAGTTGAAACAACAGAACGTGTAGAATTGGGAAGCTCCATTCGATTACCTTGGAAAAATCAAGTAAATGTGCTATCGGCCATCGAAAATAGAGTTCGATTTTTTCTGCCTAATTCCGCCGGAATTTGAAGCTCCGTATTAAGACTAATATTAGCATTGGATACTCGTGCTTTGAATACCATAAATCCTTCTCATCTTCACGTTAGGAACCCTCTTTCTCTCAACTTCAAGTAGTTTCGCACGATCTGCACTTATAACGCCATTGTTCTCACAACAACACAGAGCTTCCATTCGGTTTCTGCTCGGATTTTTTTTCACGATCGAAGCTACACGTGTCAGTTTCGGGCTCGCGCCGCGCACGCGCAGATTGAGTTACCATCCCGAACGTTACGTGTACTCCATAAAGATTGTTGCAAAATATCAGAAATATCTATTACTTCTACCCTAGCAAACTCTGCCCAACATCTTAATACACTTTTATAAAAATCAGGGAGATACTTTGGAATTCGTTCTTTTTCAAAATTTTGATCTATTACTAATATACCCACAATTTGATTTAAAAACATTAAGGGCAAGAATTTCCATGCCTCTTGTTTTATACTTAACAGCGCTGTAGCCCATTTTAGATGATTCGCTTTAACAATTGATTCAAAATCAGGTGCTTTTAAACCCCCTAATTCATAGTCGCCTATCAACGTTTGATGCTTTATTTTAGGTTTTTTACCATTCCATGTAATTTTTTCAATTCACAATCAACTAATTTGATAAACTCATCTTTATCTATTTTCGTACATATATATAATAACTTAGATATTGCTAATGAACGAACTACCTGAATTATACCATATAATGTTAAGGGTCTACACCGCCACATAGATAAAATTGTTCTTAAGTTAGTTAATATACGCTGGAAATTATTGTTATAATGTAATACCTTGTTGTAAGTAAAATAAATACCTAATATTTTAACTCCTTGTTTCTCAAAATCTACCCATTTAAAATCCTTAAACTTTCCCTATTCCTCATTTTCTTTCCCTATCCATCCTATTTCCGATTTTTTTACATTTATCTTTAAAGATGAAAACACTCTAAATAGATCTAAAATTTCTAAACGTTTTCTCTAGCGAGGTAATATTTCTTAAAAAGAAAGTTGTATCATCGGCAAATATTACAAACTTCCGAACGTTACCTTCTAATTCCACTCCCTATATTTCTTCACAATTTCTTATCATCAATATTTCTAAAACTAAAATAAAGATATATGGAGAGATAGGATCTCCCTGTTTTGTACCTCTTTTAATTGCGAACAAGTCAGTAGCTGTACAATTATTTGAAACACACGCTTGATTATCCTCTAAAAGAACTTGTATTCATTTTATAAATCCCTCACCAAAACCATAACTTTTCAACACTGCAAATATAAAAGGATGCTCTATCGAATCAAAGGCTTTTTCAAAATCTGCTGCAAACATGATCAAGGGGAGACAATTTTTCTTTGCGTAAAACATTATATCCTCAATTATTCTAATTGGTTCATCTATTACTCGCCCTTTTACAAAAGCTGTCTGGTCATGATGAATTATACCAGGAAGGATATGAGATACCCTCTTACTAAGAACCTTACTACATATTTTAACATCCACATTTATTAAACTAATTGGACGCCATGAATCTATGAATCTATTATCTTTACCTGGCTTTTCCAATAATGTAATTATTATTTGTTTCTGTGAAGTTGTTAATGAACCTTTTATAAAACTGTCATTTAAGCAGTTGACCAAATCTTCCTTGATATCATACCAAATACTTAAATAAAATTATTTTGTTAAACCATCGTTTCCTGGTATTTTGGAGGACCCCATTGCCTTAAGACTATTAAAACATTCATTAACAGTCATCCTCCCTTCACATGCCATTCTTTCTTCCTCTGACAATTTGGGAATATTAATTTTACTAAGAAATTCTAGACACTCAGACTCTGTCTTCCCTGATTTTAATTTAAACTGTTGACTAAAGTGCTTCCTGATTTCTTCCTGATTTCTTTAAGTACTTCACGTGGCCAGGAGCCCATTACCAGGAGCGTCCATCTTCCCCACTGTGTCTGTACCCCAGCACAGAGGTAGATGAGGCTATTTTTAGCATAGCATTTCGCGCGAAAAAGAACAAAGGTAGGCTATTCTTAGCCAATCAGATAGCTAACGTTAATTCTCATTATCATTCTTCTCACTTTCAACGCGGGAATTCGAATTGCTGGTTTTCACTCAATCCCCAGAGATTCAAATGTTGGTGCCCCAACAAAAGAAGCTAACGAGGGATCTATTGTTTAAGGACACCAACATGGCGGCGACCTCTTTTCGCGGGAATTTCGAATCTAAAAATAGCCTCATCTACCTCTGTGCTGGGGACCCAACTCATAACAGAGGAACGCTCCTGGTAATGGGCTCCTGACGTGGCTGTACAATTTCATTGTTATCAGCGTCAATGAGGTTCCTAACATGTGTTTTAGATTTGTTTCTTTTTTCTAGTGTCAAGAAATATCTAGTATTGTTTCTCCTAATTCATGCCAGGTTGCCTTGGATCGTACTATAACACCGTCGATTACATAGCTACTTAACTCTTCAAACTCCTTTGTTAGCTTATCATGTTCAGTTAATTTACTTTCATCATTTTCCCAACCTTCCGTATTCTCAATCTGAGTGATCTTGTTCTCAATATTACTGTATACGCTCCGTTTTTGTTTAGCCAGATGTTTAGAAAACTTAATTGTAAATTTACGTACCTCATATTTAATCAGTTCCCACCGTAACTGTGGATCTAAGATGCCCTCTTCATTCAAAGCCTTCTTCAAATCATTTATTACCAATTTCAATTCTTTTATATATTCTTTGTTTTTTATCAATGAATTATTAAATTTCCAAAACGAGGGACCCCTTTTACCCTCTTTAACTTTTGATAATTTTAAAGTGATGGCCGAATGATCTGTATTAGGGCCTGGAATTACATCACAGTTATCAATAGAAGGTTGCAATTCATTTGAAACTAGAAAATAATCTAATCTACGATGTATACGTTGGCTGCTACTACGTGTACCTTGTCCTTTACCCCTCCATATGTGAACCTTTTCAAAGCGGGATTCCGAATTCTCCATATATCACATAAATCTAGTTCAAGCATGATTGTTTCCATTGTCTCGATGGACTTTACCTTAGGAATTGGATTACCGCCAGATGATTCAAGGTCTAAATCAAAACAGAAGTTAAAATCACCTCCCCAGATAATATTAGTTTCAACTGGGTACTCAATTTCATTAATTCAAATCAAGATCTCATTAAAAAATTCAACTTGCTTTTTTTCCACATTGTGAGCATACGAGTTATATAACTAATAAAAAAATAGAACCTTGAATTTCACACAAAACTATCACGTATCTCCCTCCTGCATCTATTATTTCTTGGGATATTTTATATTCAAAAACAATCGCAGTGCCCTTACTTTTCGAAGTCCCGTGGGCCATCACTAACTTTGCTCTTGTTCTATGGGACCATTCAACTGATACATCGTTAGTACTATGTGTTTCTTGTAAAAACGTGATCCTTTCTCACCCTTGTGTTTCGTAATCCAATTTAAAAAAATTCACTTTGTATATTCTCTCAAACTCCGAACATTTAAAGATAGTAAAGAAAAATCAAATTCATCCATTTATACAGGAAAACCTAAAGATCAAAATATAAAGATGGTAAATTTGGCTTGAGTAAACAAACAGAAAGAAAATTAAAAAACTAAACAAAAACATACCAACATGCACATTTATGCAATTATCCAAAATCATGTAAATTGAACCAGACTGGTGAAATAGATGGACAATTATCTTACAGCGAGAATTAATTCTGAATCTTACTGCAAATTTAAAATTGAACTTCCGTAAATAGCTGAAAGAGTAAATAAACATATAAGCTTATTGCTATTATTATTAAATAAGTTACAGTAACTTATCTAAATCTTCAATATCCTTGATCTTGATAGGGCGCGACTCCTCGGTTTTCCGCATGAAAACGTTTCCATCGATGGTCCAACACCCCTGGAGTTTATTATCTGACTTAAATTTTCTTGCATCTTTGAAGAGCTTCCTTTTAACTGCAGTTAGGTTTTCATTAATGAATAAAGGACCGATTACAGCTACCTAATAGTTAGCAATCTGTTCGTGAATTTCGTATTTATATTTTACGAACGAAGTACAGGCATTGAAGTTTCAATTAATTTACAAAAGCGAATAAGTGCGAATAAGCGAAAAAAGACCATACTACAAGTTTGGATATTGAGTGGGAAAATGTCTACCCCTCACCTCTCGAACGAAGACTCGATCTTCGCATTAAGCATCCTCCAAAGTGGCTGCAAAGCTCTTTCATATTTATATTTTGCAGTTGAATATAAGGATCTAGAACTGAGCCATCAGAATCCTTCATCTTATTTGTACGCTAGATCCCATAAAATTGACTGTCTTGAGACCATCATATCTCTGGCCACGAGCGTCTAAAACGCCATGAAATCATACATATGGACAGCTTGTTCTCTCCTTGTGAAACTGCAGTGTATTTTTAACTGACCAGCAGTTAATCAAATGAATTGTTCCATTTCTAAAATAGGCCCTAGCCGGACCTATAGAGAAGAGTCTGCGATACCAATTGTGGTCAGCGGTATCTCCATTCACGACCGTGTCGGAGCCAGTAAACAATTAAGAAATAGAAAATATTTCCCGTGTTTCTATAGAGTTATAGAAACACGAGTGGGAGTTTGGGAGAACGAGAAATGGCAGTGGGAACACGAGCCCGAAGGGCGAGTGTTTCCACAGCTATTTCGAGTTCTTCCAAATTCCACAAGTGTTTCTATAACTCTATAGAAACAAGGGGAAATATTTTCTATTTCCTTTATAAAATAATCCACAGAAAATAAGTACAACAAAGGAAAATCGGCGTTTATTATGATCATCAAAACATAAATTCTCCTAACTCGTGCAGTCGCACGTCATGAACTTATCAGATTCAGTGAATTTGAAAACAGTTCCCTAGCTAAGAAAAACCTTTTAATTGGAGCCCAAAATTACACAGAATGATGAAGAAAAAGAAGCTCTGTGGACTAATGCTAAAACTGGACGGACAATACACGGAAGCACTTAATGTTCAACAGTTCATTTTGCCTCATGGATTTTACGGCGTGGATCAAGCGGGCGCCGGTTTTCGTACCAAACAAAGTTTGCAGGAGATCAAGACGTGTTGCAAGAAAGGAGGATATTTTGGATTTCTCTTTAAAATCTAGAGATACAAAGCATGGAAGTCATCCCTCGGGTCATCAGTTGTTTTGTACATTCTGTCTTCCAAGGACTAGAATAGTTCTTCGTCGATTCGCCGTGTGTCATGCCTCATGCGGTCGCATACGGACGGCAGGTTGTTTTCATCAAACACTTCAGGCTTGATCAGATTTCCTTGCCATTCTCGTCCTCTACGGCACCTGTAGAGAGTCATACTGAACCGTACATTCCTCAATTAACCAAGAGTAGTCGAAAGGGACGGCGTTGGATGGAGTTGTACAAGCACTTGGATGTTGATTAACTTTGTCAGGTTTGTGCTCCACATTTTGCTGTACTTTTGATTTCCATTTCTATTTCAACCTCTAGATCTATTTTGTGCATCTAGATCATGTTAGAAATATTAAGACCAAACAATAGTTTTTAATTGAGCGTAGTCAGCCAAAATAGACTGTTTTGGCGAAAATGATTGTTTAATATCGCACAATTGCGAGCAACTCAACTTTGTCCACAGAAATGAATGTCGTAATTCGTACTTTGAGATTGTTTTGAGTTCAATAAAACATCGGCTTGTTCCTAAACTAACAACACATTGTCGTTTCTTACAATACTGTAGCTGGTTCTTCGTCGAATTGAATTTAGTGCTCAATGTTTTTAGAAAAGTGTAGGAATTATTTCGCCGAGTTTCCAATTGAGTGCCGGCATAATTTGCCATGTTTCTATAGAGTTATAGAAACACGGCTTTCAACCAATCAGAGCGCGTATTTTCTGTGGGTTTATTTATAACAATGTTTTTAGTATTGAAGGCGGCCCTAATAGCATAAACATAGAGGAAAAGTATAAATAAAAAGCTGAGAAAGGAGAAAAAGAAGTAAAAACATTTTTTGTGTCTAGTGTAGGAGTCGAACTCCGGTCGCTGGATTCAAAAGTGCAGCCGCTGCATGATATGGGCATTGCTGAATGTCACTTATTTCTGGCGATGACCTGTGTTGGGGCATCTTTATCGAAATATCCTCGGGTCTCAGCGCTAGATAGATGTTTCTTCAACTCCTGGAATGCCTCTTTCTGCCCAATGCCAAGCACAAATGGTATCCATTTCCTTGTAAGATGTCTCGAGGGTTCAGAGACAGTTGCCAAGTCAGGTATAAATCGTCCGCAGTAGTTGACTAGCCCAAGAAAACTACGCGTTTCTGATGCTGTCTGCGGCTCTCTCGCTTCGGTTACAGCTTTTACTGTCTCTGCTGTGCAGCTTATTTCATTTCCAGATAACGCAATCCAGAAGAATATCAGCTTGTCCATGTTGAACCGTGTGACACTAATTTGCATCGTTGAGGGTTAGTCCACGCTAGTAGTACTGTAGCACTGTATAGATCATATACCCTCTCCTGATTGGTCGAGAGCAAACCTGTGACGTCACAGGTTTGTGTGACGTCACAGGCCCCGCCTCCTCAGTTATAGATCATAGGCAGGCTGCTGATTGGCTGCCGCTATTATAGATCAAATACGGGGTCGGGATTGGCCGGGATTTATAGATCAAATACAGGCTCCTGATTGGCCGGGATTTATAGATCCAATACAGGCTCCTGATTGGCCGGAAATTTATAGATCAAATACGGGCGCGTGATTGGTCGGAAATTTATAGATCCAATACGGGCGCTGGATTGGTCGGAAATTTATAGATCCAATACGGGCTCGGGATTGGGCGGGATTTATAGACCCAATCCAGGGCGGGGATTGGCGGACCGGGGAACTACCCGGGACGTATAAAAAAGTGAACCCTCCCTTGTACATTTCAGTGTGAACGACGCCCCCTACTTGCTACCCCCAAAGCTCAATTCTACGCTTCGCCATGGACGTCACAGGCCCCCCAAGGTCCGCCGCCCGTCGCTTGGACCAGTCCCCACACCACGACGCCCTTTACGGTTCCATCCGCGGAGATGCCACAGGGACCCCCACAGGGACCCCCACAGGGACCCCCACAGGGCCCCCCACCGGGGACACCCCTGGGGATACCCCTAGAGACTACAACGCTACCGACACCCCTGATTCCCTACGGACCCCCTGTTGGTACAGTGGCCGTGGGTCCCCCGCCCTCCCCACAGGGACGCCAGAATGCTTTCCAATGGAAGAACAAGCACTGAGATGGGCAGCGGATATCCACTTTGACGATTGCCTGAAAAGTGACGAGTACTTCATGGATATGGATAAGTTGGCCGCAAAGATGGAGAAGGAAAGAAGCCCAACCACAGAAAAGTACTATGATAGGCTATGTAAAATGGATTTCAAGACTATGCAGGAAGGTTTGAACCACAAGCAATACCTGCAAAAGTACGAGAAACAAGCCTACGCTGGAATATATCCAGGGTACCCCGCCCACCCCCCTGGGGACATCCCGGAATCAGTCCCACGCGGAACCAAGAAGACCTAGATTTTGGGGACAAACCGGCCCCCCGGGAAAAGCCGGATACCCGAGATTTTATCCTTGTGGTCTTATATGAAGCAACCACTATGTAATAATACCTTGTGGTCTTATGTGATTCAACCACTATTTAATTGGAGACAATAAAAAGAGACTTTTGTTTTAGTAAAAACAACTTTGTTTTCATTATTTAAAATTAATATACAATGTGGCTTTGATTTACGAAGACAATCCCCAGGCCTATAGGGAAACCGGAGTGTTGACCCTTTTGGTTTTATTTGAGTCAGCCAATTATATGTAAGAATCTTGAGACAATAAAAGAGACATGTGTTTGGTAAAAACAACTTTGTTTCAAATCTTTTAAAACATAAATATTTACATTGTATTTACAAGGGGGCCCTATTTCGGGGCCCCACAGAGAGAGAGAGAAATTACACGGAGTTGATGGGCCATCGCCCTATTATATTTGAAAATTACATGGAGTTGGGCCATTGCCCTATTATATTTGAAAAATTACATGTAGTAGGCTATCGCCCTATTATTTTTGAAAAAGTTGAAAAATTTTAATGAGCAAATTGCTCTAATGTATAAAAAATATGTAAAATATGAAAAAGGAAATTGCCATGGAGAAAAATGTTAAATCATATGGTAGCGGGTAGCGTAACATTTTTGTAGGGGTAAAGTTATAATTCCGAAAGTATCCAAGTGATTAAATAAAATAACGGAGCCTGACCTCAGAAAAAAAGAATGTTCAATTCGGCTCAAACAGCAGTAGCAGAGAGGATTCCTGTCATATTTGAGGGACCTTGCCACAAATTTAATAAAGCAAGGGGTACATACTTGCTCCCCACAACACGGTAGTGGGGGTAATTGGTTGTTAGGGAGATCATCACATAGAAGACACTATAAAAATAAAAAATAAAAAGATTGGCGAGGATAATACATTTTTCTCCATGGCAATATAACTCCCCTACTTCCGAGCTTTCAGTGGGAAACGAAAATATAGTACTCTCTGAATGTTGGTGATAAGGGCAAATGAAAACTTGCCAAAGTGGCACAATGCCTAAAAACAATAATGCTCCCCTAGCGAATAAAAAAAGAATGTCTCATTTTCTGGAAGCATACTCCGCAGCGAGAATGAACATTATCTCTCAACGCCTCTGCGATTATTAAAATAAAGCAAGACTTGCAATAGGTACTCCCGCAACAGGGCATGGGTGGTAAATTTACCCTGTCAATGCTACCATCGCACCACAAACACTATAAAAATAAAAAATAGAAAAATAGAAAAATTATAAAGTAACATGGAAGTATAATTTTTCCCACTGGAAGCGCCCCCAGCCATCCCAGTCTCCCAGATCAAGATAAACTGGGTGGTGAGGGCAACGGAAGTAAGCGAGTCCTTCCTTGCAATGTATTCTAACGACAGTCTTATTTGTCCGACAATAGTCGCACCATCTGAATCCGTATTCCGTGATTGGCTCCATGTGCATGGCTGCATAGGGGCCAGTGCACTCAGCGAAATTCCGATTGAACGTCATGGTTTGCCTGCTGTTGCCCCATGAATATGTTCCCCGGATTCCCGTTGCCACATGTTTAAGTAGGAATAGGCTCGGATTAAGTAATGGTCCAGATAAGAACTGTAGTGTCTACGGCAAGGAATGTTAATAGGTGTTAATTTTCTATTATTCTTTCTCGTAATTTCATTGGTTGATACTTATAAATTCAATAGAAACCCATCGAAATAATGCATTTTCATTCGATATTTTTTTGTAGTTTGAATTTATATTTGATCAAACTAGCTATGGTTTAATTTCGAAGAATATCGTGTGTGGGGAAAGTTCTCAAATTTGCGATTGAAAAATCCTTTGTTTTCTCTATATCCGATTGGCTGGATGGTGGCTTCTCTGCGTTTTTACAGAAAAAAGAGCCAATAGCATAACAAATACTTTATTTTCGAGATGTAGTTTGGGCTGTAGATATCTCCTAAAGCACTTAAGACATATTCAAGCAAAATCGTATGTGGGGGAGGCTCATTGCCGCAGAACAATGGATTCCACTACAGTTCTTATCTGGACCATTACTTAAATTGTTTTTGGTGTTTTGCCTTCCTTTGGTCTATCCTTTGTTGGGTGCAGACATACTCGCCAATTTTTACCAAAATCTCGGTCGGGAGACCGGTTTGTCTGATCACCATGGCATGGCTGTAAAAATGGTCTTTAACGTGTGGCTGGTTTGGGAAAAAAATTAAAAATTAAAATTAAAAAATTAAAATTAAAAAAGAGGTACGCCATGAATAATGCTTTAGAGGAATTTGTTTCTGTGTGTAGGCGCTCTTACCGAGAGCGGGCAGGTCCCGAGAGGACCTCCAAGAAAACCTATAAAAAAATTAATCAAATTATTGTGCGTCGGGGGATTTTTGCCAATAAAAAATGAACGGTCCTGTTAAGCAGAGACCGAACGCTACACACTGTCTTTTAGGGGGACGGGACGGAGAAGAACTTACAGGATCCATGTTAATAACATCAACGCCGTGAACATTCTATAAAAAAACAAAAAGAAAAAGTTAGTGGTTGTGTCCCAAGATAAAAATCAATTCAGCAGGTACGTACTTCTCTTTCCCTGTGGGGCCCGCGGTATGCCATCCTCTCTTTGTTTTTGTTGTGCTTGTGTACTCTAAGCTGTAGAAATAAAAAGGAAACCAAAGGGAAAAAAAGATTAGTACCAAAGCGTGTTGAATTTCAAGAGCGAATTCCGTGTACACTTACCTTCTTGAGTGTTTAGTGGCAAAGGCACCGAACTTCATTCAACCCCTATCATTTATAGATCATATACTGTGTCCTGATTGGTGCACTTTCTCGGGTTTTGATTGGTCCGTTTTACGCAACGTGCTCTATGAGTGGTGGACATTCGATCCGGTTTTGACGTTTTTTGCCAAACTTTTTTTCTGAGCTCCTAAGAAGCTCAAATTCTACCCTAAAACATCGGGGAAATTTGCTATTTTTTTTCTGGAGGTCTTCTTCCCAACCCCCTCTTAGTTTTCCACGTTTTTTTCCCCTTCATTCGACCCGGGAAAGGTGTTCTTGGAGCCCCGAAACCTGTATGACCTTTGGGAAACCAGTTGAAAGTTACCTGATTTTTGATGGACCAATCACAAGGCGTTACGTAGTTTGTTTACGCGCCCTTTTCTTACTTCGGGTCAAGGTTGTTTACCAACCTTTTGGGGGAAGTCCAAGAAGCTCAAATTCATCCTGAAAACATCGGTGAAATTTTCTAAAATTTTCTGCAGGCCTTCTTCTCACGGGCCTCTTAGTTTTCTCCCTTTTTTTTTTTTTTCCCTTTCACACTTTCCGGGAAAGGGATCCTTGACCGTCTGAAACCCCAACGTATCCCTCGGGAAACCAGTTGAATGTTGGCGCGAACCTAAAAGGAACCTAAACCCTCCAATCACGAGCCGAGGCTTATACGCAGTCCATATTTGCGCGCCTTTTTCTTACTCCGGGTCAACTTTGTTGACGTTGTTTCGGAGGGCCGGTTTTGGGAAGGCTTTTTCGCTAGTTTCCTTGGCGCGAAAGGGAGGGCGGTTTGAAGAGGACTGTAGAGGGAGCTCTCCCGGGGGAGGGCCCACAAAAATTCGGAAGAATAAGGGGTGGGGTGGGGGTGTTTGGGTGAATTCTTTTACAAAAAATAATAAAGAGAGTCGAGCTAGAACCAAAAACGGATCGAAATCCACCAATCATGAGGGGTGTTCATTCTAGGGGAACCAATCACAGACCGAGAAAAGTGCACCAATCAGAGAGAAGTGAAAAAAATATAAAAGCGAGTGACGGCTTTTGGTTTGGATTAGTTTCACCACGATGTCCACCTTAAACTACCTAGATGAGGAAGGCGTGGAAGTCACCATTACAATTGAAGAAGAAAAAGTGGACAACCCCTATGCCTCATCATTACAGACCACACAGCCCCTCTCCCCCGTGGAGTCGGAGGAAATTCTCCCGCCCGCCGCTTCGGTTCCCGTGGAGGAAATAGCCGTAGAAGAGAACGAGGGGGCAACGTACGAAGAATTGAACCCTTGGTACAACGAAGACACTACGTACGCGTTCCTCGAAGACACGGATTTCCCCCGGGACTACCCGACAGCCTCTCAAGAGGCATTTACCATCCCCGAGGGGGAGTCGCTAGAGGGGTGTGGAATAACCGAAGAGGACGTCGAGAAACTAATCGCGGCGTGGCCCCTCCCCGCCGAGCTACCAGAAATTAGCGACCAAGATCTTGCTGAAGTTTTTCCCGAGGAGACCCTCCCCGCCGAGCTACCAGAAATTAGCGACCAAGATCTTGCTGACGTTTTTCCCGAGGAGACCGACCCAGAAATTAGCGACCAAGATCTTGCTGAAGTTTTTCCCGAGGAGACCGATACCCTCTGGGATGCAGACGCCTGGCTAAACGAGATGTTTCCCTCCACAACTCGGAAACGCACGGCAGAACAACGAGTTGGCGGTACGACTAAAAAGACAAAAACAGTCGCCCCAGAAAGTGAAGAAAGTGATGACGACGACAACGACGACGAAGAAAAATTTGAACTGGTTCAAACAAGATCGAGAGCCTGTAAAAAAATTAAAACAACGTGTAAGGACTATGAACTGAAAATCAAGACAAGGTCCCGCGCGACTCTGGCTGAGGTAAGTCGAAAGTAAGACTACACTAATTTTGATGTGCTGTCATGACCGCGCGCGCGGTGGCGCATGGCTCTAAGGCTCCTGCTTGGAATCTCAAAGGAGAGGGGTGGGTTCAAACCCCCGCGCGTGGAATTTTTATTTTTTTTTTATTTTTTTTTATTTTTTATAATTGTTTTTCTTTCTCTCTCGCATCCCTTACTACAGAGAGCCTCAATTTTTTATTCATTTATATAAAAATAAAAATAAAAAAAATAAAATTTATATTTTTAATTTTTTTTTTAATTTTTAAAAAACATTTTTTATTTTAAATTTATTTATTTATGATTTTTTTCTTTCATGTACAGGCTCTTCAAGACGTGACCGCCGTTATAGAGAGGGTCCTGGACACCACTCTTGGGACCGCAAACCCAGAAGATCGGGTTAGGCTTACCCTAGACGCTCCACGCTTGGACTACCCACTTTCCTTTCCTTACCTGATGAGGTCTACCCTCACCCCCGCCCTGGTCATGGCCAGAATTGGAGAGCTCACACAATCCAACCAAGAGTTCATCATGCGGGGCAACTTCCATGTCCACGTGTTTCACGTGGAAATACCGAGGGCGGGAAGAGGTCGTACGGCCCGCTGTTCTACTACCGACTTGGAGAAATTCAAGAAAATTAAAAGAAGTATTTTGAGGATACGAAATGTAGACGATATGTGTATGGCCAGAGGATTGGTCACGGCCCTAGCCAAGGCACAACAACATCCGCAGTACCAATACATAAGACTGGGGAGGCCCGTGCAACGGAATCTAGCTGTGGAACTCCATCGTCAGGCGGGGGTGCCTATTCAACCGTGTGGGCTACCAGAGCTTAAGCAATTCCAGGAGTTTTTTAGGCCTCAAGGTGTAGAAGTAAATCTGGTCTCCCGTGCACACATGAACAGCATTATCTACTCAGGCCACCTCCCGGAGGCACAACACCGTCTTTACCTGTACCAAACAGAGGACCACCACTATGACGTCATCACCAACATGTGTGGGCTGTTGAACGCCAAGTACTTTTGCCCCCTCTGTAAGAAGACCTACGATAGTCCTATACATCACGTCTGTGACACGACATGCTTTTGTTGCGGCGTCAAGAATTGTTCACCCCTCCTCCCTGGAGAGAAAAGGGATTGGAAAAAGTGTGACCATTGCCATCGGTGGTTCAAGAGTGAAGGATGCTATGAGAACCACCGCCGTCGCCAACCCCACCGGACGGGTCGAGGGTCTCTGTACACAAGAGAATGGAGCTCTTGCGAGCGGTACACCCGTTGTGTCCAGTGTGGGGTGACCGTGGACCATCTGTGCCGGAGCCGTCAACAACCAGGGGTCCACGTGTGTGGGGAATACCGTTGCCGTAGTTGCAACACTATTGTCCCCCCGGACCATCTGTGCTACATGCAAGTGGCTGACCAGAAAGCCCCCAGGATAGAAGAAGAAGGAGGAGAAGAAGAAGAAGAAGAAGAAGATGCCTACACGGCACTCCTGGCGGAAGAAGAGGGGACGGAGAGAGCCGCTGCGGAAGACGAGGGGAATGAGGACAAGTTCCGGTACCTCTTCTTCGACTTCGAAGCCATGCCCCTGGAGGCTCAACACGTGGTCAACTTTGCGGGAGTCTCCAAAGTGTGTGAGCTCTGTGTGTCCACAGACTGTGCCACCTGCACCCAATGTGGGACCCGGAAAATAGAGTTCAAAGGCCCCACGGCCCTCACCCAATTCTGCGATTGGCTCTTCTCGGGGGACCATGAAAACTACGTGTGCCTGGCCCACAACGCCATGGGGTACGATTCCTACCCTATCCTGGAGTACTTGTTTAAGAACGCCGTCAAGCCTAAAGTGCTCTTCCGCGGCGGTAAGGCTATGGTGGTGACCATCCCCGGCTACAAGCTCGTCATCAAGGACTCTCTGCTCTTCATCCCGCTAGCCCTCAAACAATTCCCCGTCACGTTCGGTTTCCAAGCAGAAAACCTCAACAAGCTGGATTTCCCCATCTTTTTTAACAAACCAGAACACCAGCAGTACGTGGGACCGCTACCAGACCTTCATTATTACGACCCGGATTCACTGAGTCCTCAAGGCAAACAAGAACTAGTGGCCTGGCACGCGACCGAACGGGGCAAGGGGACGGTGTTTGATTTCCAGAAAGAACTGGCCCTCTACTGTCACCGGGATGTGGCCATCTTACAACGGGCCTGTTTAGCGTTCCGGGCTATCATGATGAAAGCGGCGGAGATAGATCCCTTTACCAGGACCGTGACGCTCGCCTCTATGTGCAACCTGGTTTTTCAAAAGAAATTCCTACGCCCTAACACCATTGCGGTCTTGCCACGGCTCGGTTACCGCCCCAAGGATGTGCAGTCGGCGCTGGCCCTCCAGTGGTTGGCCCACGTGGAGCGGCGGGACGGGATTCAGATCCAGCACGCGGGCAAAGAAGGAGAGAAGCGCGTGGGGCCTTACAAACTGGATGGGTACCACGCCGCCACCCACACGGCCTACGAAATCCAAGGTTGCTTCTGGCATGGATGTGATCGTTGTAACCACCAAGACAGAGTTCATCCCCTACTTCATTGCACCATGAGAACGTTGACCGACCGCACCCGGGACAAAGTCGCGTACTTGGAACAGCAAGGGTACCGCGTGGTCCAGACCAGAGAGTGCGACATCAGAGTGGCCATGGCCTTGGACCCTACCATCGTTGCCCTCGCGCCCATCCCTCAAACCCAGCTTCCCCTCGACCCCAAGAAGGCCTTCTTTGGGGGGCGTACCAACGGGATTAGGACCTACTGGGAAGCCCAGGAGGGAGAATGGATGGAGGCGCTGGATGTGTGCTCCCTGTACCCCTGGGTACAAAAGACGAAACGGTTTCCGCTGGGCCATCCAGAAATCCTCACCGAGAATCTAGACCCCACCCTACCCTACGAGGGGTTAATCCACCTCAAGATCGTACCGCCACGCCGCTTGTTTTTTCCCGTCCTCCCGACGCACGTGGGTGAAAAACTTCTGTTTGCCCTCTGCCGGACCTGCGCAGAAGAAAAGAATCAGGAACCCTGTACGCACGATGACGAGGCCAGGGCTTTGACAGGGACCTGGGTGAGCCACGAACTCCACGCGGCCCTGCGCTACGGCTACCGGGTCATGGAACTCTACCGTGTGTGGCATTATTCCGAGTCGGAACAATACGATCCCGCCACCGACACCAAGGGATTGTTCACCGACTACGTGAACACCTTTCTTAAGATGAAGCAAGAGGCGAGCGGATGGCCGCCCGGCTGCCACACCGACGCCGAGAAAGCGGCTTTTATAGAGAATTACCGGGTAGCCACGGGGATCTTGCTGGAGTGGGCTAAGATCGTGTTCAACCCTGGCCTGCGGGCCCTGGCGAAATGGATCCTAAACACCTTGTGGGGCAAGTTCGGCCAGAAACAGAACCCTCGGCAGACGGAGTACGTCACAGAACTGGACCGTTACTTTGAGCTCATGATGAGCGAAGAGAAAGAAGTCCAAGACATTCTGTTCGTCCACGAGGATATGGTGCAGGTTCACTACACCGCGATGCCGCAGCACATCGACTCCAACCCCCATACCAACGTCGTGTTTGCCGCCTACACGACAGCCCACGCCCGCCTGAAATTGTATTCGTACCTCGATCTCTTGAAGGACCGTATCGTGTACCACGATACGGACAGTATCTACTACACGCGGAAAGTGGGTCAAGAGGCGCCCCCGATCGGTCGATTTCTAGGCGACATGACGAACGAATTGAAAGAAGGCGAACACATTGTCCGTTTTGCTTGTACCGGTCCCAAGAGTTACGGGTACGAAACTAGTCAAGGCCGCACCGTCTGCAAAGTGAAGGGGTTACGCCTCAATGTGAGAAATCGGGCGACCGTGAACCTCGAGACCATGGTGGCCATGGTGCAAGGGCAAGGGGAACCCACACGGACAGTGGTGACGCCGCACGCTATCCATCGCAACACCCAAGACAGGACGTTGCACACCCGCCCAGAGACCAAGACCTTCAAGGTGGTCTACGACAAGAGGGTGCTCCGAGGGTATCAGAGCTACCCTTACGGCTACTAGAGACAAAGACAAAGATACTCTAGAGGAAACAATTTTTTATTGTAATAAATAGTACAGTTCTTTGAGCTGTGATACCAAAGTCTCAGTCTTTATTTTAGTGGAACTCCATCTTGTAAGGCTGGAGTCTTGGATGCTTGCGCAGGAATCCTTCCCAAATACAAATATCATAGACCAACTCCACATAGAATCCATAATAGGTTCCTTCGCAGTCGCTCAGCACATACTGCTTCCTTTCGCCTTCGCTCAGGTATTCTTCCATCCAGTTCCCAAACGTAGAATAGCATAGGTGGCACTCGCCCACAATGACATCGCCGCCTGCCTCAGCTCCATAGAAAGTAATATCTAGACCCATGACGTTCACAGCTTGAAGAGCAACGAGTAATGATAGAGAATTGTGTCTGTATTTTTTTCTTTAAGTCTTTTTCTTCAGGTGTTTGACATTCCACCGGCTGATACTCTTGCCTTTGCGCTTGCCCGAAGTGGTCGTCGTTCGGATCGTTGTTTTGGTACGGCCGTCTTTTGATTTGCGACTCGTGATCTTGCGCACGGTTTGCGTCCCCCCTGACTTCCTCCTTTTCTTCCTCAATCGGTTCGCTTGGGCGACACGGCGTTGCCAGAGCGCTTGTCCCAATCCCGCGGGTCTCGTTAGGGTTCGTGCCATGGCGACAATGAAGGGGGGTTTAAAAAGGACGCCAATTTAAAGGCGGTTTTTGGGCGGAGCCTGTGCCAAAAGAGAGGCGGCGGCTACCCCACGGGGACCCCCACGGGAAAAGGCTTTGTAGGGGGTCCTGGAGAACGGTGTTTCCTCTCGGTGGGGCGGGAGATATTTGTAAGGGGCGGGTAGTAGGGGTTCTTGAAGCGCAGCGGATCGTTTAGGCCGGGGCGTGTACTCTTTCTTCTTGGAGATGAGATCCCGGGGGTGGCGGACGAGATCTTTAGGAATTTTTTCTTCCGCTAGAAATTGCATGAAATCACGGTAGCCGGGCGACGTGCGGGTGGAAGAAGGATGCACCGCTTCTTTAATCAGATCGGCGATTTGGCTGCCCGGTAGGGTTTGCCCGTAGAGTTTCACTTCCCCTTGCGCATTCCAGGAAATTTTCTGTCCCCCTTTCAGTTTCAACAGATTGACCAGCACCGACGCTAAAGGTTTGCTGGAGGGGGGTACTTTTCGCAAAGCGTCCCTTTGGCTCTGGGTTAACACTTTTGCCGCCACGGCCATGAAGGGGCTAGGCTCAATGGTTTCACGACGCCGGACGTATTTCTGGAGTAAATCTTGAAACTGGTCGGCGCTTTCCGGTTTCTCTGGGGTCTCTAGGACCTGCGCCATGGCCTTTTGGTACTGACTGAGCACTTTAACCCCTTTGGTCGTGTCCACACGAAGCTGTTGTTCCAACCACCGCATGGACTCTTCCGGCACCAAGACCATGCGCATAGGGTTGGCCGCCTCGGCCTCTTTCATGGCTTTTTTCGTTTGTGTCGCTTCACGGACCATCGCGTCACGGAAATTCCCACTGGGGCTGCTGGAGGATGCTGTGGGGTCCGCTTCTTTTTCCCTGTCTGGGATTTCTTCTTTGGCGGCCGCGTCTTATACTTTCTTCGGATTTTCTTCGCCGCCCGCACGGTCCTGCTGACTTTTTTTCCCGGCAGGGTTTGGCGTTGCCTTTTTCGCAGGCGGGCTAAAAACAGCTGCCACCGGGCCGGATCCGTACCCGCGGGCACCGGCCAGTTGCGGATTGGTTGGACCATTCAGGACCAAATATAAGGTTGACTCAGTTCTCGGGCGTACTCTTCCGGGGAAGGGTATTTTGTCGTCGGATAGCCTGGGGCAAAATAACCTCCGGCTTGTTCCAGCTCTTTCTTGACCCTTAAACTTAACCCTCTACGGAACAACGACCCCTCTGGCGCAACGACCCCTCCGGCTTGCTCCAGAGCTTTCTTGACTCCGTAGCCTACGCCTCCACTGATGGCGCCAGCGGCCACGGCTTTGCCAGCAAGAACGGCTGCGGCAATGAGGGCGGCGGTCGTGAAAATGAAGCCTCCTCGCTGACCCACGGCCTTTTTAAGCTTGGCTTTCTGCAACGCTGTCGAGGAGGAGAGCAGAATCCTTCGCCTCACGGCCGGCGGCAGGGCTTTGTTGGCTATTTTTCGAAGTTTCGCCTTGATGGGGGCAAAAATTTTCTTCGCACGGGCGCCTATCGGAAAAGTCCCGAGCGAGGCGTTGTGCACCACTTCGCTGACGGCGTTGATTTGATGTTGGCTCGCGGCCCGGATGAGTTTCTTTTTCTGCCCGAGATCCGCTTTGGCAAATTGACGGAGGAACGTGGCGCTGCGTTGAAGCAAGGGGGAGGCCATCACCACAACTGAACGGATTCCCTGGGGGGATTAGACTATAAAGTTTATCCAATCCGCTTTGTTCAGGACCTCTTCGACACGGCTGTTCAGAGATTTCTGGGAGTGCTGTAAAGCACCCCCGCGTTGCCCTGAAAAAGGAGGATGGAAGGTTGTTTTGTTGTTGGGTTTCTTCCACACGGCCCCACGAAGTGATTGGGATGGGACGCGGCCCTTTGTTTGTTTCACTCTTTGTACCGCGGAGGTCTTTTTCTTCTTCCTCTTAGAGCCTCCTTGTTGTTGGCTCTTTCGTAGTTGTTGTTGCATCGTTTTGGCGGTGTTGGCCCAAAAATGGGGTTTTCCTCGTTGGTGGTACATCGCTTTGCCGATGTTGCCCATAACGTCAAGGCTAGGTTTTATCATGGGGGTAATTTCCTTCTTCAGTTCCGCCCAAAGTCCTGCCCCTTTTTGATCCTCCTCCAGCACGTAGGCGCCTCCTAGTTCCTCTCCTACGAGGTGCTTGCCTAGTTTATAGTATAGCTTTTTGTAGGAGAAACCAGGAATCACAACCTTGGGTGTTTTTGCGATGAGCTTAAACAGGTCCCCCCAAGCGCCCCCTCCCTTTTGATCCTCCTCCAGCACGTAGGCGTGATGCTGTTGTCCCTCCTCGGAGAAAATGTTGGTGCGCAATCGGATTTGGGGCGGGGTCCGGGGGTGCAGATCGAAGAGGAGGTAGCCAAAGGGGCGTTGGGTAGCGTCCTGGTAGGCCCTCATCACTGCCGGTACTTGTCCCGGAAAGGCTTGCTCGGCCAATTTCCGGACTTGCAACGAATCCCGAGCGTTTTTAAAAGCCACCAGGTAGTGGGCGTTGATGGAAATGGTGCGCGCGTACTTGCCTGGGGGGGAAATGTTCTGGGTCAGGTACAGCACGGAAATGTTGTGGTGGTGTGAGCCTTTGGTGAACAGGTCCACCACCCGCTCGTCCTTGGAGCCTTCTTTCATCAAATCGTCCAGGATCAAGAGGCCTGGCTTGCCGCGAAAGGGGGCGTACGGGTCGTCGGGAAGCCCCGCCACAAATTTCACCCCCAATTGTTTTTGCATGGCGGTGAAACGGGGTTGCCAGGCGCTGCCATAGCAGTACACGATCGTGAGGGGTGGTTGGGTGAAATGGGATTTCACATGGTGCAGGAGTCTTTCGGTGAACACCGTTTTCCCCGATTGACTCTGACCCGTGATCAAGATATTGCAGGGCGCTTGGAAACGGACATCCATTGCGCCTCGCACCCTTCCCAAGAATAACAAGACATGGAGGTGGGGAACTTGTTTTATTTTATTTTTTTAGTGTCTCTCAAACTGATAACACATTGATCGTGAAGAAAACTGTCTTGCTGCTGCTGCTGCCACCGCGCCACACTCCGGCGCTGGTACTGGCGCTGCCAGGCTTGGAGGGCCCGGTCCCTGGTTGTCTTGGTCTTCCACTGCTGGAGGTTCTGCAGGACCTCCGCCAGGGACCGTCCGTGGGCTCGGTGCAGGAAGTAGTACAGGCAATAACTGCCGCACACGTTGGACTTGTTCCCTTGCAACATCACGTTGTTTTCCCTATGCTGGGCGTTCCCCTGCCGCACGTACTCTTGCAACCCGTAATAAGAGGCGGGAAAGCCATAACTGTCGAACAATTCATTCAGGCCTTGGCGCGGAAAATAAAAGGCCAACCAATGGGTGCCTGGTCCGTCGGCGTTGTCGGTATTGAGAATGAACGAGGCGGGGCGGGTCACGCGGCGGGGCCGTAGGTCCATGGGAAACACGCCCCGAAACGAGGCGCGGAGCCACCAATCGTGACGGGCCAAGACCGCCAATTGCGATGTGTAGGTGGTCATCTCGGCTTACAACTTTTTCACTTCTCGGCTGCTGTTGATTTCGTACGCGGCGTCAAACTCGCAGTTCACGTACACGGATAGGGTCTCGGCAACGCCTGCTGCAAACTGAAGGCGGATGCCCACCGTCCCGTACTGTTGTATGTTCATGTGCGAGGCGCTGCCGCTGCCGTCTGGGGTGAAGTCAAAACACAGGATGGCGTAGCCCTTGTCCCAATCGGTCCGGGTAACATCAATCCCATGGTTGGCGTTCATGGCGCCTTGGGACAGGAACAAGGTATTGTAACCGTCCAGGGTTTGACCCGTTGCAAATTCGAGGCGGGAGAAGGGGGTGGGGGTGCCGTCGACCGTGACCGTCGCGCGGGTCATCCCAAACCTTTGGAAATTGAAGGGGTTCTTTTTCAGCGCTCCCAAGCTGTTCGCACTCCCCATCAAGGCAATGCGCATGCGTCGGGGGATACGTCCGCCCAGGAAATCCGTTTTCTCAAAGGTGGTGTCCCCCAGGGAAATGGTGAACATCCGTTCTTCTTCGCTGTTGTAAGGGTAGAGGACGGGCTGGGACACGAGTTTCATTTCGACGCTCTTCATGAAGTCCTTGTTGCAGACACTGACGCGGCGGAAGAAAGTGACCCGCTTCAGCACGATTTTGGCGGCGGCCGCTTCCGCCGCCCCACTGTCCCCCATGAGGGCGAAGGCGTTGCTGGCGGGGGTGAGTCGGAATTCTAGGGGCACTCCGTTGAGGAGTAGTTTGTTGGTGAAGGCTGCGTCAATGTAAAACATCCCGGTCAGTTCCACCACTTTGCTGTCCCCCGTGTAGCCCGCCCGCGTAGTCAACCCTACGTTGTCCCCGGCGATGTCGAAAGCATCCATGGAACCGGCCACGTCTTTGTAGTACAGCCCCGCGGTCAGGTAGGATTTCTTGGCGTCTGGAGTATAGTTGAGGAGGGTGCTGAGGTAGGCTTTGTAGGGGTAGGTTTTGGTGCTCATGGTCATCCATTCCCCGTTCAAGGCCATGTCTATTTGCGACCAGAGGGAATGAAACCAATTGTTGACGGGGCCCAGCTTCAAATCGGCCGTTAAATTCCCGCCGTTGGCTTTCACGAGGTTGGCCGTCACCTTGAAGTAACTTCTAGGCAGCACAGTGTAATAGGGACTGGCCGGGAGGTAAAATTCCACGGGCGACCCGGGCAAGAGGGCCGATTTGGGAGCGTGCTCCGACCAATAGCCTCGTTCTTCAACCGCTTGAGCCAATTCCTTGCCGAAAAAATCCAAATGAGTGTTGTAGCCGCCCAACATGTTGGGCAGGGGCGGTTTGCCCATGCCGGCGACCGTAGCCATCAATAATCAACGTCAAAGATATCTCTCGCAACACGTGCACGCTTGACGGTCGTTGAAGGAATGAGAGGGAGAGCCTGTTTTTGCTTTCTTTTATTCTTGTTGGCCGTGGGTCGTGCTGTGGGCCGTGCCGGCTTCTTCGTCTTTTTCCTTTTCGGCGCCACCCCGGCTATCTTTTCTAGGCCTTGGATCAACTTTTTACTGGTTTTCTTGCCGAGCACACGGGCCGCCCCTTGACTCGTGTCCTTCACGATTTGCTTCACCACCCTCTTGCCAAATTTCTTTTTCAGATGAGCGAGAATCTTTTGTCCTCCTCTTTTAGCCACCGCTCCCGCGACGGTACCGGCCAGCGCTTTGCCCGCCATGGCGGCCAAAGGGGCTAGCGCTCTAGCGCTAAGGGCAAGAGCCCACCCTTTTGATTCTTGACCGGGCCGTAGCCGCCGAGTTCATTCCAACGGATAGGGATGAGTCCGCCGCCGCCTTGCTCTCCGCGACCCCCCTGGAAGACAGGAATGGAGGTGGGCGTGCGTTGAGGGCTGGAGGCGTGGGCGGGGAGCGCATGGAAAACAGGTATCGAAGACCCTCCGCCAACCACGTCCCCCATAGATGGCACCGGTGCCATAGTCCCCGTAGACGCTCCATAATTCATCCTTTCCTTTTCAGAGTGCGCTTCACAAATTCCAATGTCGCCACCACGGTCGCTGCTGAGGTGAATGAGATGCGTTGGCCGGACTCGTCGGTTATAAGGATTTCCAGCGTGTCAAACAACGTTTTGGCGAGCGGAAAGTACCGCATGACCGGAAAGTCTCGTTCCACCACCTTGTTGTACGGGAGCTGGGCCGACACGACCCTCAGCAAGGGCGCTTTCACATCCCCCACGATATGCGGCTCAATCAGATCGCAGTACACGTACAAACTGCGCACGGGCTGGTGTTTAAAATCACGGTCGAGGGGGTAGGGTTTGGTCGTCGAGATTTTCAGGCCAGAGTAATAGGTGGACCAACACTCGGGCTGGTACCCTATCAGGGGCCACTTGGTCTTGTTTTTGTCATCTGAAAAGTTTTTGGGCGTGTGCCCGTCGCCAAACCCGAACACCTTGGCCAACCAAGGACTCATGACAAGATGATGTGAAGCTTTGAGGGTTTGAAGGGTCAGCCTTAAGGATCCTTTAGGAGCGGTAGGGTCCCAAACCCATGACATATGATTGGCGTAGGTCGGAATGACCGCTTGGAGTGCTTTGGCGTTCGCGTAGTTCCCGGGCGGTACCACAAAGGTGATTTCGATATTGTGATGGTTTTGAAATTGAGGCATGTTCCCTATGCCGTACACGGTCCGGTCTTTCTCCGAACTCGATGCGGGGATCACGATAGCTTTGTCCGGGATCACCACACCATTACAGATCCCGGAGAAACTGGACATCAACGGGGTGGAGGGGCCTGGTTGTTTCATCCTGTCTCCGGGATGCGAAGTTGTTTTTTTCGGATCGTTCTGCAAACCGATCATGTAGGTAGGCCAGGTGAGGGGGGAGGACTAGAATGTACCCGTCCGTCGCGGTTTGTTTCAATTCCAGGATGGTCTTGACCAATGTTTTATCGGGAGATTTCGCCCGGACGCCAAATGTTATGAGGATCGCTTGGAACCCTCCTTGCACCAAAGCCCAGCGCATAGCATGAACCAGTTCTGTGACCGTTTTGAAATGCTGGGAATCAAAGGTGAGTGTGGTCGAGGTCTCTTCTGCTTGTTTAATTTTTCCTTGGATCAGTATAAATTGGCGGTCTTGCTCTTTGGGGAACAATTCATCCCAGGCGCGTGGAAATTGCAGGTGGCAGAGCGCCATTTCCCACCGTCGGTCCAAGACCATCATCTCCGGCAGACGGATACGAAAATGGGATCCTGTGTTATTGGGAAAGGTAGCCCGGCTGGCCACGCTAGGCAATGTCATCCAGATGCGGTCGGGGTCCATGCTTTCCGGAAATGGAGGGTCGCTTCCACCTTGGAGGTTTGTGGAAATGAAACAAGTTTCCCGTGCTCGTCGGTTATAAGGATTTCGAAATCCTCAAACACCGTCTTGGCCATCCGCCTGTAGAACAGGGGGGCAAAGTTGCGTTCTTGGAACGTACCATCGTCGCCCCCTGAAAAAAGGACTCTCAACAAGGGGGCTTTCGTATCCCCCACAATACTGGGTTCCACCAAATCACAGTACATGTAAAGTGTCTCTTTCTTCTGGGGCCTGGGGAAGACCAGAGTCGTGACCGCTATTTCCCAGGCCGGAGACAACTCGTGCATTTCCGGGAGATGGATACGGAACCGGGACGGGACATTGGTGTAGACGTTGGTACTCGTCCCGTTGGTTATGGTAATGTATAAATTCCTCAACCTCCTGCATCCTCTCTCTCTTTCTCTCCACTCAAACACAAATGAATCAGGCAAGCGGGACAACAAACTCTTTTATTTATTTTTTCACCCGTACGTTTGGGTCTGGAGCTGAGTGACCGGGACCCAGCTGTTAAATTTAGCGGGGTACCCTTCCCATTTCACCAAGACTTCTTCCTGGTTCTTCTTCTTGCCGGGGCGGCGTTGCAACACCTTTTCGATGATAAAAAGACTTTCTTTTTCCACGGCCACCGGCGTCATCTCGCTTTCGTAAAACGTTCCCCGCAACCCCTCCCCGCTCAAGTCCTCCAACCGGTAGACGGGAGGGGTGCGGTAGTCCAGCCGTTGCCGCACCGTGAACACTTCCTCCGACCAGTTGGCCAGATAGCTTTTCTCAAAATGACCTTTGGTCTTGCTAATCCGTACCGTGTCGCCGGGACGGTACAACGGTTTCTTCGGTTTCCTCTTTAGCGGCGTCGGTTCCTTGTCCCGGTACAAGACGGCCCGCACCTCGTGGTCGTTGAAGGGCGTGACGGTGATGGGGGCGCGTCGAATACTGCTGTGGACGGCCCGGTTGTACCCGAGCACCAATTGGGGGAGGACTTTCAAATACTCTTTCTTCCCAGTGGCCGTGAAATATTTGTACATGCGTCCCTTGAGCGTCCGGTTGAACCGCTCGGCAATCTGGGCTTTGGTCTCGTTGTACGTGACGAAAAAGGCCACGTCATTTTTTTTAAAAAAGGCCTGGAACTTGCGGTTGGTAAATTCTGTCCCGGCATCGGTCTGCAACCGCAACGGTTTCCGTTCGCGGAACACTTGGGTAAAGGCGCGCACCAATTCCTCCCCGGTCTTGTTCTTCAGGGGGACTGCCCACGCGTACTTGGACAGCACATCGATGATGGTCAAAATGTGTTTGGTGCCCTTGTTGAAGGCACTCGTGGCTTGCATGTCCACCAGATCCGCCTGCCACTGCTCGTCGAGGGCCAGCACGCGCACGCGCCCTCGCAGAATTTTTTTTCGAAAAGGGCGGTGCAACGTAAAGGTCAATTGTTTTTTCAGCCAGGCTAAAGTGGTGGTGCGGGTCACCCCCACTTCGCTAGCCGCTTTCACCAGACGGGCAGCACCCCCAAAGGCAGCAGGGCTGCTGGGGTCGTAATACAACGCCTCGAGCAGCGCGGAAGGACTCTTTTTCTTCTCCTTCTTGCGCCCCATAATCCTCAAAATGAGAGCCCTGAATAATCACTTTTCCTCCGCAACACGCCAAGAGACAACGGACACGTTTCAAAATGCCGTGGCACTTGAGGGACGGACCTCCTCCTCCGCCGCAAGGCATTCTGTACTCTCCCCGAGTCTAGCGCGCGACAACTCCCTTATACTTTTTTTCCCCCTAGAAAAAAAAAAAAAAAAAAAAGAGACGACAGACACCCCACGTTGTTCCTCTTGAAAGTTTTACTGTTTTTTTCTAGCTTCGGATATTCTTTCTCATTCTGAAGGCCTACGGTTGGCCTTGTAAATAGGTATATAGTTTTTTAATTCTTTTTCTTTTTTTTTTTTGGTTGAAAGGACACCTATAATTACATAGGGGTTGCTTCCGGTCACCAGGGTAAAATCCCGGGGGCCGGTTTGTCCCCAAAATCTAGGTCTTCTTGGTTCCGCGTGGGACTGATCCCGGACTGTCCCCAGGGGGGTGGGCGGGGGACCCTGGATATATTCGAGCGTAGGCTTGTTTCTCGTACTTTTGCAGGTATTGCTTGTGGTTCAAACCTTCCTGCATAGCCTTGAAATCCATTTTACATAGCCTATCATAGTACTTTTCTGTGGTTGGGCTTCTTTCCTTCTCCATCTTTGCGGCCAACTTATCCATATCCATGAAGTACTCGTCACTTTTCAGGCAATCGTCAAAGTGGATATCCGCTACCCATCTCAGTGCTTGTTCTTCCATTGGAAAGCATTCTGGCGTCCCTGTGGGGAGGGCGGGGGACCCACGGCCACTGTACCAACAGGGGGTCCGTAGGGAATCAGGGGTGTCGGTAGCGTTGTAGTCTCTAGGGGTATCCCCAGGGGTGTCCCCGGTGGGGGGCCCTGTGGGGGTCCCTGTGGGGGTCCCTGTGGCATCTCCGCGGATGGAACCGTAAAGGGCGTCGTGGTGTGGGGACTGGTCCAAGCGACGGGCGGCGGACCTTGGGGGGCCTGTGACGTCCATGGCGAAGCGTAGAATTGAGCTTTGGGGGTAGCAAGTAGGGGGCGTCGTTCACACTGAAATTTACAAGGGAGGGTTCACTTTTTTATACGTCCCGGGTGTTCCCCGGTCCGCCAATCCCCGCCCTGGATTGGGTCTATAAATCCCGCCCAATCCCGAGCCCGTATTAGATCTATAAATTTCCGACCAAACCCGAGCCCGTATTGGATCTATAAATTTCCGACCAATCACGCGCCCGTATTTGATCTATAAATTTCCGGCCCATCAGGAGCCTGTATTGGATCTATAAATCCCGGCCAATCAGGAGCCTGTATTTGATCTATAAATCCCGGCCAATCCCGACCCCGTATTTGATCTATAATAGCGGCAGCCAATCAGCAGCCTGCCTATGATCTATAACTGAGGAGGCGGGGCCTGTGACGTCACACAAACCTGTGACGTCACAGGTTTGCTCTCGACCAATCAGGAGAGGGTATATGATCTATACAGTGCTACAGTACTACTCACGCTCCCCCAGTCTCTTGACCACCTTCTCTAATCGTGAGTCATGCTCTTTCTGGTCCTTTCCGTGCACTATGATGTCGTCCGAGATGTTCTCTTCTCCATCTATACCCGCAAGCGCTGTCTGGATCTCGTGCTGGTATTGTTCCGAGGCTGAGTTAACCCCGAACAACAGTCTCCTGTACCTGAATAGCCCACAGTGTGTCACAAATGATGTGATCTCTCTCGATTCAGGCGTCAATTCCAGTGGGTGGCATTCCCACTTTAAATCAAGTTTAGTAAACACTTTACTGCCATTCATACCCTGTGTAATCTCATCCACCGTAGGGATAGTATATCTCTCTCAGTATTGCCTCGTTGGCCCTGCGCATATCAATACAAATGCGTATGCCCCCTGTGACTTCGGTACAACGACCACAGGGTTGACCCATGGAGTTGGTCCATCTACTGGTTCTACAATGTCCAAGTCCACAAGCTCTTTGACCTTTTCTTCCACCTTGGGTCTCATGCTGAATGGGGTTCTCCGGATCGGTTGTGCCACTGGCTTTACGTCTAGGTCGTTGTGGAGTTACACTGCTCGGTCTTTCAACTTTCCGACGCCTTTGAAGACTTCTGGATATTTCTCCTGTAGAGTTTTTACGATATTCGTCGAGCCTGTGCTTACTGCAACGACGTCAACACCCAGCTTCAGAACTCGTGGCAGTGTCCTTTCCTAGAAGAGATTCTCCCTTTCCGGTAATCACGCAGAACTCATTTAAACACTGTTGCATCCAACAGAAATTTCACAGTGAAATGTTCCAATTACCTCCAAGGGTACTTTCGACGCATATGTGTAGAACTTTCTGTCCGAGCGAACTGACTTACATTTCACTCTGTTCTTTTCTAGCCACTCCCATGTTTGCTTATCTACAATGTTGACACTTGCTCCAGAATCTATGATCATGTTCAGCCTACATCTCCGACGGTAGCTTCGATTTTCTCTTGTCTTTTGTTGCCTACTGTAAATGCATAGATGACCTCTTCTTCAGAGTTGACAACGTGGGAAGTGTTTCTACCGCGATTCCTGTGGCGATTGACACGGGAACGGCTGCCGGGCTGTTCTCGTCCCCTCTCGTCTTGATTTGTCTTGCATTGGGCTTTAAAATGGTCTTTCAATCTCCATTCACGGCACGTTTAAAAAAAAAAAAAATATTGGAAGTACTTTTAATTACAAAGACAAAGTTGCAAAACTTTTATTACAATACTGATCTACAACTTACAAATACAACTAAAATACATACAGATACATAGTGCAAACTTTACAATACTAGTCTACAAAAACGGCACGTTTTGCCTTTCGCTGGACAGCCTGGGTCCCTGCCAAAATGTCCAGATTTACCGCATCTGTAACAAGTCTTCTCATGTTTGTTTCTCATCGCACCGGTCTGTTTTCTCACGCGAGAACCACTCTTTGTTTCCCCAATGGGGTTTACACTCACTGCACCCTCACCTTTTCCATTTAAGCTCATTACCGCCAGTTGTAAGTCAATTTTTTCACAGTTCTGGGCTATTTCGAGCGTCCTAGCTAAGGTTAGCTCTTGACCTTCCTCGAGGAGTTTTCTCTTTATGCAGGTACTCGTACATTTTCACAGGATTTCGTCACGTATTTGATTGTCTGTGTCTTTCCCGTAGACGCAGTCTTTCGCAGCACCTCTGAGTCTGGTTGCAAACTGTTGAACTGTCTTCCCAGGTGCTTGTGTCAACTTTTTGAAGGAGTGTCTTGCATAGGTTGTATCGACTTTCGGGACAAAATATGCATTGAAAGCGTCTATATCGCCTTCGTGTAGTCTTTAGCGTCTCCCGTATCCGGTAGGGTCGCAATTATGTCTTGGACATCAGTACCCGCCAGATGAAGCAGTAAGGCACGTCTCCTCTGCTTGTTGTTTGCATTTTCTTCGTTTATGATTAAGCCTTTGCGGTCAGCAAACAGTTCGAAAGCCGTAAGCCAGCGTTTCCATCGTAGCCCGAGCGTGTTGTGGTCCGTGAAACAATCTAAAATCTTGTTCATCGTAAATTGTCTTGCAATTCGGTTTATTTAGTCGTTCTTTTTCCTCGTCGCCAATGTTATGCATATGTACCGCGATGGTTAATAGTTATAGAGGATTGGCACAGATTAAACTTAGAACTCAACTTTATTCACTATCCGGCTCGTGGCCATTTTACCAATAATCCACAGGCGTTCCTCCGCCTGATCGCGTGGGGGACTGGGTCCTATAACATACATTGCGTACACTACAGAAATGACTAAGCAGATTTTCAGCGAACAAGGAATACCAAAGATTGTAAGGTCTGATAACGGTCCACGCTTCGAAGGCAGCGCCTACAAAGAATTTGCAAATGAATACGGGTTCCAGCACGTTACCAGCTCGCCTCACTACCCACGTAGCAACGGCTTCATTGAAACTCAAGTAAAGACTGTGAAATCATTGTTACAAAAGGTAAAGACGACTCACACCGATCCAAACGTGGCTCTTCCATGCCTAAGAGCTACGCCAATCGACAACTAGCTACCATCACCTTCAGAACTACTGCTTGGCAGACAGGTGCAAGACAATCTACCCCGTGCAATTCCAAGAGGCAGCACTAGTGACGAAGTAATCAACAGACTGGAATAGAGACAAGAAATACAAAGGCAATACCATGATCAGTACGTCAAAACTCTACCTGTCCTTCAATAAGGTCAGCATGTAACCATCCAAGATCCAGCAACACACAAGTGGAGACCTGCAGTTGTAAAGGATAAACTAGAGGATGTACCAAGATGATACAAAGTTACAACACCGATGGGACGTCAGATCTACGGCGCAACAGAAGACAAATACGAGAAACAGCACCTCCACAACATGCCGATGATATCCCCTACTAACTGGAACTAATGTTTCTGAATATACATGTACAACAAGTCTGGTAACTGAACAATATTGAATTCGTTTGCTAAGTCTAACCCGTTACAAGTTCAGACAGGATGGCCGCTTCATGGTCCTACCACTGCGCGTCGTTACTCTCAGATTGGTGGTGTCGTCTATCTGACTTCCGACTTTAGATGTTATGTGATGATAATACTTTCATTGAGTCACGTCACGCGTGCTCATTGCGTGACACTTCCCGCCGTGCATTGTTGTAGTTTACTCTGTCTGTTTAGATCCGCCATCTTGGTTGTTGAGTCAGTTGTTAGTCTTGTTAATGTTAATAAAGAAAGCAAAGACAATTAAAAAAGTTCCATTCCGATTCGAAAGCAGACCAAACACGGCCAACGTACAAGCCAATATGATTGACATTTTACAATGTATGGAGAACTTCGCGTTTGACATTTACGAAAAGATTTTAAAAATCGTTTTGCGCTCGATCTTGCGTCTATTTTATAAAAGAAATAGAAAACGTTTACCGTGTTTACATAGCCTGATGCAAATACTCGGGTACGGTTTGGGAGAATTCTCAAGTTTTTGTGTAAACCTCCGACCTTCGGTTCTCGTGTTAGCATCAGACCAGGTAAACGTTTCCTATTTCTTAAATACAGTAAATACAACTTTTACCACAATTGCCGGTAATATCGCGATCTGATTGGTCGATGTGCGGTGGTAAATGAGAGTCCAGACATGCAACGGTGCTGACGCGAGAAAGTTATAGACAATGCTGGCTCTTTCAAAGCTGTCATGCTTTGTAACGAAACTTCCTTGTACATTTTCGGGCCTCGTGAGTCCACAACAAATTTTGACCATGGGATGGTAAATAAGAGTCCACACCACGGAAAACCAGAGGAAATTTGCTAAGCTGTATTATATATTAATTTTTGTGGATTTTTTTCCATGAGGAGTGAATCTCGAAATTTTAATGCGATCTCTATGGGGGGTTATAAAATGACTTGAGAACTTTGATAATTTTTCATCTCGCCCCCCTTCCTCCATAAATTTTGAATTAAGTAATATAACACGCTTTCCATGTCTTTGTTCTCTTATATAAACACTTGGGATATGTTGGGAGAACAAAGAAAAACTTGAAAATCAAGAGCCGCTAGGCGAGTGATTTTCAAGTTTTTCTGCGTTCTCCCAACATATCCCAAGTGTTTATATAAGAGAACAAAGACATGGAAAGCGTGTTATATTGCTTTTATAAAATAACGAACAGGAAAAACACGAGAGATAAATCTTACGCATGCACGATCAGAAGATCAATTCTCCTAACTGTAGCAGTCGTCAGAAATCGACCGGCGACGGTGAGTTTGCACACAGGCAGCCCAAGCTTACGAAAATCCTACGTAGATTACGTGATTGCTCGCGCAAGATCGATTGCGTGATAGCGCGTGCTAGAATCACCGTTTTCTCCAGAAATTTTCCTTGTCATCTCACCACAGGCAGCCCAAGCTCAAAGTTTGAATTTATTTGACAGTTGAACTACGAAGGTTCAAACTTCCAGAATATCTGGTATTTTATCGCACTAAATGGCAAATGAATAACACAATAAACTTGCTTTGATGAAGATTAAGTTGTTGTGTCTTGAATTTGGGGGTTTGGGGGCCGATTTAACGAGTTTCTAGGAAACATGGATTCACTCTACCTAAATAGAGGAAAGGCAGGCAAGCGTATAGCAATAGCGTGTCACATACCTGTCATTTCCACGGCAAAAATGACCCTTAAATCCACTCAATCGACGTGATACTTCTGGATCCCGTAGACAGATCTCCTTGCTGCGTATCCTCCAAGTTTCATGACCAAACATTCGAAGAGTACCGAGAAATGATTTTTGTCACCTCGAATTTCGCCGTCCCAAACACTTCTTCACACTTTGTCGAGACACCGGAAGTCCAACCGAAAGGATGCCTCGTTTTGGAGTTGAAAATCACAGCCGCACCAATTGGATGGGAAATCAGCCGAGAGACAATTCAAACTTCCTTGCAGCAGTGAACTCGTCAGAGCTGTAAAATCACCGAAACAACACGGTTACATGCAGTTCCTGAGCACTGAGCAGTGTCCCAGGAGTCCAGTTGAACTGCAGTGAACTCAGATGAAGAGGTACGAATAACAACGTAATTAAAAGGGTATTTGTACCTTTGCATAAACGTTGGGTTAAGTTTAATTTTGTATAAATCAGCTAAAATCAAAATTGAACTACATGTACATGTACATAAAATCCACAAGGCACGTGTATGATATCAGCAGTCTTGTATGATTGTCACATACATAATTTTAAATTTATTACATGTGTACTGCAGTGTAATGCAGGCTGGGCTAGATTATAGTAGCATATGTCTACCGAGAAAACGAAACGTAATATTAACAAACAATCAATTGCTACATCTCAAAATGAAATGAGATGCTAGCCATGGCCATGTGGTTTGGTTATAGCGAAAATTGGCTGCCACAGTGAGGGTATATAAATAATGTATATCCAGCAACTTATAGACCGGTTTCACTAACATGCAAATTAGCCGAACTGGAGGACAAAACAAAATGAATTTACTCTTCTGCAGAAATTGAAACACAACTCATGTAGGAAATTCTCATTGTTTTGCCCTCCGGTTTGGCCTAATTTGCATTTTGGTGAAACCGGTCTGTTGACTTTTTTAAAACCTTAATTACTCTTTAAAGCCAGACTGGCCTGGTAAATATATTGTTGTACATTTATACATACATGACCAGGATCCTGGTATCTTGAAGCCAAGCTGATATTCCAGTTTGACAAGTTATCACACAATTTCGGAATTTATTTTTGATATGTTTCACTGCCAAGCATGGCCCCATGCAGTAATGTTCGAAGCTTGATTAATGTTAATCCAGGATTAAATGTTAACCAAGGATTCTGGTCCCTTAACTTGTAATATCTAGGATTATTACAAATAGAAAGGTACTGCTCATTCCTCGTCTAACTATAAGTTTTTAACCAAAAATCTGCATAAGTGATTCATCAATACAATTTTAAGCCAATTTAATCAGGTTTTGACCAACCGGTTGCAGGATCCTGTGATACTAATTAATATACTTAAAGAATGCCAATCAGGATTAATGCTTTGCGAGCTTGAACAATAGAAAACCATTACAATTGCCATTTTCGTACAGGGCTCGCAAAGCATTAATCCTGATTGGCATTCTTTAAACCATATTGACATAAAAATACTCACTTTATGTATGTGTCTCAATGGTTGTTTTTTATTGCAGAATTGTGGTATGATTTTATTTTTTGAAAATGATGGTTCAAACAGTTAAATTATGAGGAACAACAGGATGAATCCAAAGAATGTCCCACATTCTATGAAGATCAGAAACACATGTATATTGAATTTTATTTAAATGACAGCATAACCAAAGATTAACTCACCCTAATACCTGCACTATTTATTTTTTGTACATGTATCCTTTTCGTGATGGCCATCAGGCACACAAATTCCATCTGGAGAAAACTTGTTGTCATGATCAGACACAAGTTATCACATACTGATGCCTATAGACTGAAGACCTATTAGAAACAGTTCTGTCGTCATTGCATCATCACCGAGAAAACAATTATTGATTGGAGTTCCAGTTAGAACAAATTAAACTGGAGATGTGTGTTTGGGTGTATATATGTTTCCTCTGGGACGTCACATGGATCTGTCAGGTGCTGTGCAAACAACTTTGAAAGAGACTTAGGGTGTTCAGGGATATTAATATATATACAGTCAATGCCAAAAAGGTTGTCCAGCAGAACATAATATAAATACTTTAATATCCATTGTTTTGGCCTATTGTCTTGGTCTAGACAATAGCCCAAAACAATGGATATTATAGTATTATATTATGTTCTGCTGGACAACCTTTTTGGCATTGACTGTATATATATATATATATATATATATATATATATACAGCGAAGTGCAAAAACTTTGACCCCCCACACCTCAACTATATAACTATATCGGGTGCATTATGGGTAGGAGTAAAGTCATTAAAATGCAACTACAGCCGATATCCGCGCGCGTTTGCAAATCGTCATAGCGAAGACTTATGCAGTTGATTTAAAGTTCAAGATTTCATCTAGAATACAACATTTTTACTCAGGACAGGCAGGACAGCTTAAATAAACCTGAGTATTTAAATGCACTCTATATATTTACTGTTAGATCGAATATTTGCAAAACAGAACATATCCCTGGTCGGCGGAAACGGAGAACGGGAAATGATCATGCCGAAGTTTCAGGTTCGAAGCGTGAATTCGGAGCTATTTGTGAAGCTGTTAGGATATCTTCTGATGACCTAAAATATCGAGATAACCCATGAAGAGGAGACATGATTACACCTGATCTGTGGGTTCAGGGCCAATATCAATTCGTTTGAAACTTTGACATTCTACATTTTTTGTCAGTGATTCTAAACCAAAACTGAGCGATGAAAAAATTCAGATCGATATCAGCGCAGGTATTCCGTTCTCTGTCTTCTACTACTGTGAAGACTGAACTGATCAGTGTTATTAGACTGATATAACGTTTCAAAGAGCAGAATGAAAGGATTCATATGTCCTGACCGGAGCTGACCGGAAGCAAAGACTGCACAAGAGCCTGGCTTATAGTTGGAAAACGTATCGACAAAACACTTTATAGTGTAACGTAAGGAAACCTCTTTCAGTTTGAACATCGAATCGTTTTCTTTAACTGTTGTGTAATGTTTATTTTTAGCTGATCCCAATGAGACGAAATTCACAATCTGATAAAAAAACTGATGTTGTTTGGAGCTGCAATATAATTACAAAATGAAACTTCGAAAATTAAATATTCAAAAGCTTTTACTAAAAAAATTATACCATAAAAACAGGATCCCTCCGAACCTTGAATAAAACTGGATAAGAGAATTTCAAGAGGAATAACTAAGAGTTTATTAGAATTTTTTAGAATCGTTTAATACCATAAAATATGGCAATGATATGGGATACGTTAATTTCTATCCGTTTCTTAATCAAAATAATTAAATGTTTTATGAATTTGTTGTCAATAAATTTATGAAATTGTGTAAACCTTTAAGTACTGTTTAAAACACGAACAGCAGTGTTTTATCAAGTTTAAAAATTCGAGGGCGAAGCCCGAGAATTTTTAGACTTGATAAAACACGTACTGTGAGTGTTTTAAACGGCTTCAAAAACGCTTTAAGAATGCAATGAAAGAAAGACGCACATCTCAAGGGAATGGTTACTTAATGAACCATTGAACCTTTGTATTCACAACGCCATGCAAAATATTCGAGTAGTCACCGCCTGCAATTACGAACAACTCAAGGGAATGACATGAATAAATTACCATACTATGTTGTTTGAAGCGGCGTTTCGCAATGCAAGAACTGAACCTGCACTTGAAGGATTTGGTGTCGTGGTTTACCTCGATAAAGTTCAAGACTTGGAAACCGATGTGACTGACATGACGGCAGACTCTAAATTTTTGACTCCGGCACAAAATATGTAAGTTGAATGCACGTTTTTATTATTTTACGGCTTTGAGTTTGGTTTAATAATTGGAACTAAACAGTGGCTCGGTAAACAAGTAATGGTAGTTGGATAACTTCATTTTAAAAATATTATCTGTGTATCTCGGTAGTCTGCTGATCATAGTAAATTTAGTGCAAAATTTATTATCTAGGTACCTTATGTTCCGTGTACTTTTTGCTATCTTTGGGTCTTTATCAGTGAATTCTTAATTAGGATGAAACTTTATATAAAATTTCATGTTCATTAATATTCTTTATATAAAACGTTCATCCTAATTAGCAATTCAGTGAGAAAGCTGAAACATCAATAGAAATTCCATTGTCTCAATCATTAACCCCGTTTCCCTCTGGGACAGAATTCAAATCCCTCCGCGTACCTGATAAAATCTCATCATTCTAAAAGGCCATAAAGGGGCAAGCACGTGACTGATTTGCTTCATCTGATTGGACAAAATGCTCATTAATTATTCATGAGTTTTTGAAGCTATTTTAATCTCTTCAATTTTCCGCGAAACAGTTTCAAAAATAGCGTTGAATTCTTGCTTCGCAGATGAAATTCGACATGATAGTTCCGTCCGCGTTACGTTCTGCTAACGTAAACATTAATTTATAATATAAAATCAGGAAAAATATTTGTCCAAACAGAAAATAGAGAGTGCATTTACTTTACTTTAAACTTTCCTGCCTGCTCCGAGTAAAAGTGTTGTATTCTAGATAAATTCTTAAAATTTAAATCAACTACACAAGTCTTCGCTGTGATGATTTGCAAACGTGCGCGGATATTTGGCTGTAGTTGCATTTTAATGAACTTACTCCTACCCATAATGCACCCGATATATTGATATAGTTGAGGAGCGGGGGGTCAAAGTTTTTGCACTTCGCTGTATATATATATATATATATATATAAATATATAACTATCATACAATGTAAATGTAGATAGTTTCTGGATTGGTTTGTGTTCTTGCAAATACAATGTTGGTTTCAGGTAAGCTAGTTTTTAATATCCGTATTTTTATCATTTACAGATAGGTTTCGTTCGGTTAGGTTTGCTTTCTTGAAGATAGGTTTTAGATAGGCAAGTTTTTTTACTATCCGTATTTTTTATTATTTTCAGATAGTTTTCGGATAGGCTAGTTTTCTACTATCTTACATGGAGATAGTTGTCGGATAGGTTTGTGTTCTTGCAGATAGGTTTCAGATAGGCTAGATTTTTTACTCTCTGTATTTTTTGATGTACAATTAACTAATGGTCAAAATAAATAAAAATGGCATTGTAAACAAATTGATGGTATTTTATTGTAATTAGTATACACTGATACATGTATGTTTAAAATATGTTTTAGGTTCCGTTTTCGTTAAGCAATATGTTTTAAACACAGAAACATAAAATTGATTCAAGGAACATGTTTAAAATATATTTGCGAAATATGTTTCAAATATGTCCAACCTTGTGCTCACATAGGACAACATGTTTCAAATATGTTTCCACTCTAACTCTGAATATTGAAACATGTTTTAAACAAATTTCACGCCTGGCATAAGTTACCTCAAAATCGATCACTAAAAGCGAGCCAAAAATATATAAACCAGCACATCTTGTTTAATTCGAAATTTTCGTATGTTAATATTAAAATGAAATAACGTCTTTCGGATCAAACACGTTTGTATATTGACGTTGGTGCGACGTCATAACGAACGACTCCTTTTAAGGTCAAATTCTGCGTTACCTAAACGTTTGAAATAAAGCATGTTATCACAACAACATAAATATGTGTTTTTGATTGCCGCAATTTTAAAGTCTCTACGATAAATATTTGCTGAGTTATTAAGAAATGACGTTTCCGGTGACGTCACATTTTCTGACGTCATGGGTCTGACATCAGTCATGCTTTCTAAATTGAATAAACATAAAAAAGACCATATTGCGGCTATTCAGTGTACAGTAAGTACAGTTCCTCTTTAAAACCCGAAAAATTATTGAATAGTTATTTTTAAAAGACGTTTTCAAAAATATATGACGTCATAATGACGTTTCTTCTTTTTCACTGGGAATGTTAAAGTATTTCCTCTCAAAAATCGAAAATTCTAAAAACATACGGTTGTGGGTACCGATTTACTCTTTTGATTGCTAGATTGTCGTAAACAAATATTTTAAACTCTAAAAGATTAATGAAGAAGTTATTTTGTAAATGGTTCTGTATTGAATATTTCCCGCCAAATTTTGGCGGGAAAATTGCCAAAATTCAAAATTTAATAACTTTTCTCCCTCTTAACCAATCGAACTCGGGTTTTCGGTTTCTTTGTTGTCGACATGATGAGAAATCGAAAATATAAAGTTTACTGATGTTCAAGGTAATTGGAAACATCGAGAAACCTATTATAAATGGATACATGACGTAACTGTGACGTCATCAAGATGTCTACGGTAGATCAAATCATCGGATTTTCTTTAGGTCGTCGGTCGTCATCATCGCACAAAAATTCAATCTTCTATGTTGGAAACTTTTTAAAATATAGCAAAGTGATAGATTTTAGGGTCATTTGTGCCAAGCGTGTTTAAACATGTTTTAAATATATCATGATTTCATAAGGGTTGCTTTGAAGACAAAAACGGCAACTTAGCGTGAATATCGGGTTGTTTTTGGGAGATATCGCGCTGCACTGAGAATCAAGTCGCCATTTTAAGGAGTAGTATGACGAAATACGTCAACAGATTGAATTATAACTTCGTTTGCAATATTTATCGAGCGTTCCTATCCTCACCTTCGATTCCTTTTGAAAGTTCGAATATTGCTTCGTGATTTTACCCTAATTCCAACACTTTGTGTACTTCAATCGGCTCGGTTTTGCAAATCCAGTTTGTGTAATAATGAAGGTTCAAAGGACTTGCCAGTAGAGTCTCATAACTAGCCACAGATTGGGTAAAACTATAGCATTTCCTCCCCCTTCTCTGCTTAAACGGGTCGGCCATCTTGTAAAATTATCTAGCAGGCGTTCCTTGTTGTTTATATTTCAATTGGGACTAGTACCGAGGGAGAAGTGATGGTTTATGGGAGTCCGCGGCAACTAATTTTTCTCCCGTCTCGAGTCGCCATTTTGATTAATTCAGAAAATTGTATCACGTGACCGTGTGAACCAGTCAGCTACGTAATAAAATCATGACAATGAATGGCACAGCAATAATTAGAATATTAAACCCTGCCCATTTTCATTCGACTTTTCTGGACATGGAATGTCCATGTCAATGGACTCTCATATAAACACAGCTTTCAGCCAATCAGCACGCGAGTTTCCTGTGGGTTATTTTATAATGGTCCATATAAAGTATAACACATTGTGAATCATGGAGTCATGATATGAAAAACAAACCATTCATCAACCCTAACGCTATTGCCTTCTGTGTTTTAGTAACTGTAAAATCTACATGTAGACTACTTCTTTTAAGAGTGCGGAGGAACAGAACAGGGAGGAGGGAGAATTGGAAGAAAAAATCAGGGAGGGAGAAGTGTCCAGAAAAGCTAGGAGGAGGGAGAATTTAGCATACAGGGAGGAGAGAGAAAATGGGATCTACATACATGCTCTAGGGAGAAATGTTTAAAACTCACTAGGGATGAGGGAGAAATACTCGAAAAACTAGGGAGGAGGGAACTTCCACTACCCGTTCATCCGTCTCCACTATTTTAACACATGTACTGTGGAACCGGAACTATGGAACCACTGGTTATTAAGTACGGCATCATCATTTGATATAGAATTAGTTCTAGATACAACGAAGGCTAATTTCGGACTGATGATGAACGAACACTGCGAATATAGGAAACTGGATTTCAATGGTTAGACCACAAGGAAGTAAATGTCGATCTGCAGTAGATGCACCGGGGCATCCCTGGTGCCTTAACGTTCTTTCAACCATCTTGACATAATTGTCTAAGTGGATAAAATTAAGTGACATTGCCATTTTATTCCACATAACAACCTTGGCATAAGCTACTCCACTATCCTCAAAAGTCACCATGTCACAAACCTAACTCGTAAAACTTGTCTAAGCCACAATTTGATGCAAATACAATCAAGTAAAGGAGAATTTGAACAACGACTGCGTGAAAAACGCACACATATTTGTGTCCCAAAATACTCAACATTCTTCCAAATTTGGCCGTAAAAAGGCCCGTTCTTGGAATTTTCTCCAAAACATAATAAAATGAAAGTAAACAACAACAACAACAACAACAAGATGCAACAACAGCAACAACAACAAGATGGGCATACCTTGACGTTTCACGTGTGGCTTATGTACCGATCAAATTGAAACATCAACATCCCCCCCCCCAGGAAACTCCCAGGCATTTGACTCGTTTTCGTGGCCGGGGAGTGAGGAATTTGACACCGGATGGGACGGGTGGCGGATTTTAATAAGTTGTCACGATTTCATGTTGTGCTGCGTGGTTTCCTCGATCGAAGTCATCTTTAGACGACTTCAAAGGACAAAATGCTGCTTTTGTAATCGACTGGATAAAAACAAGGGGACTCCAAAAGCTTTGTGCTGTATTTGAAGGTATTCAAATATAAAAGTAAATTGCTTACGAATATTTAAACTGTCTGTTAAAAACAAAATGCGGTGTCACAACTAATACTATGTCTCGGGGGTAGGGGCATTTGATCGCCTAATACGACGATGGGGTAGGGCATTTGAACAACATTTTTGGCCCGGGGAACGGGAATTTGAACAATCCAAAATCCAAAAATTCAAATGCCAGGGGGTTGCTAGCCTGCTATGCAGACGTATTTTTTCACTCTCATAAATTCGAAGAAAAATGTAACGTCTGCTTACCCGAGCGCTTAATTAGTTTCCAATATGCAAGCATAACGTCAGCACGTTTGTTTTATTTCTCTGCCGAATCAAAGCCATTGTTGGAATTTTAGTGAATTGGCGCGCCAGTGAACACTCTCCAATGATTGGTCAATGGCAAATGTATTGTCTGAATTCCTTTTAAATGTAACATTACGTCACTTTCCAGGATATGGAAGGTAAAATCTGATTGGTCCATAACACAATGAGGTGTGCATATTGGAAACCAATTAAGCGCTCGGGTAAGCAGACGTTACTTTTTTCTTCGAATTTATGAGAGTGAAAAAATACGTCTGCACAGCAGGCTAGGGGGTTGCCCGGGGGTGTTGATATTTTGATTTGGTCGGTGGTACGTTAAGCGGGTTGGAATCGTCGTAAAACAACAGAAAAAGTAAACATTATTACTTAAAAGTGACTAAGGGCACTAAAACACGACCAAAAGAACAGAAGGCAAACAAACAGTGTAAAACCCTTTACCTACGCCACTCTTCACGTCACGATTTTCCACTATGATTGAGCCATGTTGAAGTAGACTATCAACCAATCAGCAAACCAGAAACACCCCACGTGACATGGAAAGGCCTTCCAAATCCTCCTTAGGCCAAAATTTCAATCCCGGCCGCCATGTAAAGCACATTTTCAGACAGGTCGCGCGTCGGGGTTCGAGCGCTAGGAAACCGGAAATCGTTCAGTTTTTGCTCTCATCCCGTATATGTATAGTGATCAGCTCCGCTATCAGTTCCATGCAAATGCCCCTCCGTGGGGTTAGCTAAGCTATGCAAATACTCCACCGTGGGGCTTTGGAACGAGTGCAGATCTCTTATAAACACTGATGTACAATTCGCTTTCTTTAACTATTTTGAACGAATTCCCCAGCAAACCTTACAATTTTGTTACCCATGCATAGATATTAAAATTCACAGTAGGTTTGCGTTACGTATTAATTAGGCTGTGTGGCCTGGCAATATGCCAGTTCTTGGAAATACAGCTTCTCGGAAGACGATGTTATTTTCCTAGAAACGTATTTTCAGTCCATACTTGTATTTGGAGATATCGTGTCGTAAAACTCAGCGAAATCTTGCCATATAAACGTATAATTGCTTCGAGATTATCGCAACAAGGAAAAGGTAAGCCAAGACAACTTAATTGAGGCAGAGAAAAAGCGAAGTTATGTAGAATTCCGTGCTATTCTGAGTTTGATTCACAGTTCACTAGTTTTTGTTTTAGGAAGGTATATGTAAGCTGATGTGTTCATTCGTAATCCGTTTCCCGGTATCAATATCATGTCTGTTATTTATAATATATGAATGCAGTTGATCGAATTTAGGGTTCATGTGTTCTTTGATATATATATTGTTCATCCGGAATATTTACTGATGTAAATGTGTAAAAGGGTTTGAGAAAATGCGAGTTTGATTTGCGAGTTGCATTTGCATAGCGGTACCTAAATTCATAATGATCACACAGACTGCTGCCGATACTGAAAGATGAAAAAAGATTACCATACATTTAAATTTACGAACTTAACTTTGAATGCTGCAAGCACAAGGAGACAAACCACGAGGAGACTACGTCTAGTGTGCCCGGGGGGGGGACTCCCCATAAAAATAGACGGGGGTGCTCGACGTGAGAAATGAAATTCACCCCTAAAAGATAGCAATATGGGCGTAGCCCACAAAAAAATTACCCCTAAAAGATAGCACTCCAAAAGACAAATTTGTGCAAACTAAAGGAAATAAGAGACAAAGCTCTGCACCATAACCTCGTCTTTAATATTCGGATGGATCAAACTCTATATCGAAGCCGTAAATACCGATTCAACTTGTGGGGTCTCATGCTCGAGGATCCAGCGCTATTTTTTCTCTGCCACAAAAATGTTGGGTCTCGGAGACCCCTAAAAGATAGTAGACCTTTGGAAGACACCTAAGAGATAGCACTGCTAACGATTTTAACCCTAAAAGATAGGTCGAGCACTCCCGTCTATTTTTATGGGGAGTCACCCCCCCGGGCTAGTGTGCCAAGCGATCAGACAAGGCATGGCGCGCACGCGAATGGGCGTTTTGCAGTTAGGCATTCACGTGATTGTACAATATTGTTCTGGATTTATTTAGAGGCCTTGTACGAGATCGGTATTGTTTTTAGCAAAACCTGTTTGTAAATGCTATTTTTCACCTCCAATCAATTTAAAGATGGCTTGCCATCCAGGATCCATGGCAACGCCTTTCCCATGAGGATCACGAGCTCAATTCATTCGGTAATGAAGTATTATATTAGCACGTGACTGTTAGCTGCAAAAGGCCAATTGAGCAGATATCGTCCTGCATTTCCTTTGACAAATCGCTCACAGAAGTCTCCCAGCTGACCTTCATCTCTCAAAACCTTGCATTTTATTGAACCCGATTTGGTTTGCACTGACAAAGAATTCCATTGTTTCAGGGTTGGGGTTTGTATTGTTTCAGGGTTAGGCATTGTTTGGATAGCCAGTATTAGTGTATACCACACCTGTACAAGGGTAAAGTGCTTTTCGCGCGCTCTGATTGGCTACTCCGGAGGTGACTATCCTTTGCTATTTACCTCCGAGTGAAGCAGCGATCACCTCGCGCGAGTTTTTTGTCCATGACGGTGATCCACTGCCAAGCAAACGAGCAGCCTCGGCAGTTATATTCCTTGAAAAGAACTCTGTTGTTCGCATTCGGCTTCTGAGAATTGCAACCAATTTATGCATCGTGAAACGGCTATCTGCTACATCATCAGTATGGAATTTTCTGCCTCGCTGCCCAGACGTTTCTTTCGCGAATAGGGAGCGATAAGAGTCAGCTGGTTTCCCAGGCTAACACGGAGACTGCTGGCAGGTAATAATAATAATTGCTAACGATAATCATAGAAATAATACAATCATTAAATAATTAATTAATGTTGGTATGTAGCAATTAGCTAATGAAATAAAAACAATATAATGTTTTGATGTATTACTGGTGCAAATGAAGTTCAGGGGGGTGGGGGTTAAGGCGTTTTTTCCTCGCTAATTGCTTGGTATTCCGAAGATATTTTGCCAACACAAATGGGTATACCATTTACCGGGGGATGTGGGTGTAGGGAATATTGGAATGTAGCACATAGTTAAACACGACGGCAAAACATGACCTTTTCCCCTCCCACTTGGCAAATAACTTAACAACGTTAAACCCACATGACTTGAAACTTGGAATGCGAATAGTTCAAGAGAAGAGAACATCAAATATGGTTGTTTGAATTTAGTTGTTGACAATGTGACGTTACTGCGAACGTTCGAATTTCGCGCAAAAAATTACGATTTTAACTTGGGTTTTAAAACTGTTGTCAACATGCATGTTCTACACTTTAAATGGCGCGAGGATTAATTAAGTTATAACTCGGTAACGATGTTCAAATTTCCCGCAAAAACAAAGGAATTTTAAGAAGTATTTTTCCTAATATAGTCAAAGTTCAGGTTATTTTAAAGTAGAACACGTTAAACTAAATCTGAAGGATACAGAGATGATCGTAAGTGAAAAGGAATTTGTAGATTTTTCAGTTTACTATATGGGTAAACAATGGTATGTAATCAACTAAAGTCGATTGAGGTATGCTAACCGCCGTGGAAAGCGAGTAGCAGCTGACGTTTCGAGCGCTAGCCCTTCGTCAGAGCAAAAGAGGGAATTGTGGGTGGGGAAATGGTTTATAAGTGTCGAGTGCATGCTTACCGCTGAGGAAACATGTACTCGGATCAATTGGGATCAAAGGAAATTGCGCCAATGCATGATTACCGCTAAGGAAACATGTGCTCGGATCAATTGTGATCAAAGAAAAGTGCGCCAACAATAGAAATGCTAATAGTTGTAATGGCAAGTGTTGATGAGTAAACTAAGGAAACATGCTGATCTAAGTGTGAGTGAATACATGAATTCTGAAATTAAATGAACGAAAAGCGTTCATTAATACCGTGAGGTGACAAAGTTCCTAATTTGAAAATAAAGTTCTGTTCTTTGCGTTTACGAGTGTCGGTAGTACCTTGATGCAGAGAAATGCCGCATACAGTGATGTGATCAATGCAATGACCAGGAAGGTTAAAGTGACGAGCTACAGGTTTGGCGAGATCCTTGCTGTTAGTTCTAACATCTAGCAAGTGTTCGCGGAATCGATCTCCTAATCTTCGCCCTGTTTCTCCGATGTAGAGTTTGTTACAAAGTGTGCAGGTGATGCAATAAATGACATTACTGGAAGTACAATCAAAATGATCACTGACTTTAAGAGAGCTTTTCGGTCCTGAAATAGATGTCGTAGGTTTAGTGTAAGCACAGGTATTGCATCGTGTCCTAGAACATTTAAAAGTGCCTGGTTGAATAATGAATGAAGAAGTAATAGTATAATTCCTCAGTTTTTAGTACTTGTGGTTAAATCGTATTTTTTGTAAATGTGGTATATACGTTTAGCTTGTGATTGGGAAATTTTGGCTACCGTTTGATCAGGCTTGTGTGATATGGTTGTAAAATGCTTACTAAGCTACAATTCAGCCTTGATTTAATTACCTTGACAGGTAAATACCCCTAAATTTGACTTTATATGGTAATGACCAATTAAATTTCAAAACCATTTTTTTCCTTATAATTTTAGTATTTAGTATTTTTTTTGCAAATCAAACGGAGTTTTCGGTTTTGTGCTTGTCTTAATAAAGGCAAGCTTCTTCTTCCCACCCACAATTCCCTCTTTTGCTCTGACGAAGGGCTAGCGCTCGAAACGTCAGCTGCTACTCGCTTTCCACGGCGGTTAGCATACCTCAATCGACTTTAGTTGATTACATACCATTGTTTACCTTCCCCGCCGACGCAGACCAAAACTAGTTTTTACAGGAACTAGTTGCCTATCATACTATATGGGTATTATGTTTCACATGACGTCATATCGATGTAATTGTGACGTATACGTTACGTCTAAATTACGTCATAGAGTATTAAGCATATAGTCCTAAATCAAAAAAATACAAATGTTACGCTTGTTCAAATGCAATATCTTTATCACTACCTTGATTTAATTACCTTGACAGGTAAATACCCCTAAATTTGACTTTATATGGTAATGACCAATTAAATTTCAAAACCATTTTTTTCCTTATAATTTTAGTATTTAGTATTTTTTTTGCAAATCAAACCGAGTTTTCGGTTTTGTGCTTGTCTTAATAAAGGCAAGCTTCTTCATTCAAAAACGCTTTCCTTATTCGTATGTTTGGCGCGAAATTCGAACGTTCACTGTGACGTCACATCGTCAATCACTAAAATCAACCAATCACAGTTGATGTTCTCTTGTCCTCGACTATCCTCACGTCAAGTTCAAGTCTTTAAAGTTATTTTAACGATATGGCATACGCGCTGTTGCCAAATAATAGTTTCATTCATATCTACGTACTAGAAGGCAAATCGTGTCTATATGAAGTGCAGCTTCTGATAAACTGTGATTTCATGTGGAGTCCCTTATCGTTCAGTAGTTGGTCCTCTTCTGTTCATGATATATATCATTTAACGATATGAAAACATTCTTGACTTCCACCTATTTGCTGATGAAACTAATATTTTCTTTTCTAACAAAAGCCTGTCAATTGTAGAATCAGCGTTAAATACTCATCTAGATTATATTGGCATATGGCTAGCCTGCAATAAATTGTCACTTAATGGGGAAAAAAACTAATTGTTATGTTCCATCCTCCACAAAAAAAGTTACCCTTTCATATCGAAATAAATATTAACCAAAAAATAATCAAACATGAAAAAACATCGGGCAGAATGACGCGACACATCCGGGACTTATCATACCACCTTAATTAAGCTACCAGCGGCAAATTCGAAAGCGAGTTAGTCAATCGTAACAGAGAAAACGGCCCCAAAAGCTGAAGTAGTGTCAGTGAATCCTCAAATTTCGTCAAATTCAGTTAGTTCCATGACGAGATAGATGACAGTAATTGACAGGTCCAAGAGCCAGCATGGGAATGATGTATTCCCAGAAGGATTCCCTAGCAGCCAATCACAAGCGCTTGGCTGAATATCTAATAAGGCGTATCATAATTATTCATATCTCTTTCTCATTAGCGGTCGAGAGTCGATGTCGCCTAAAACTGAATGGGATTCTACCCGATGAACATGAAATATTTGGGTGTTCATGTAGACTCTCATCTTAATTGGACATGTCATATACACCTAATATCTAAAAAAAGTTAGTAGAGGTATTTGGAGTACTTTTAAAAAAGTCGTCACTTTATAAATATTAATATACTATCACAATTGTATTACTCTTTGATCTTTCCTTTCTTGACATATGGCATAATTATCTGGGGAAACACTTATCATTCAACATTAACACAACTTATCACCCTGTCTTTTTTGGATTCAGCATGAGATTTTCAAAGAGCCAGCTGACCATGATGATAATTGGTCTAAAACAAGTTGTAGTCGCTCCTCACATGCTTTGACTTCCCTCAATATTCCTCTAATTTAATTTCTATATAAGCATGCATGGCTAAACATGGTTCAACATGGCATAACATGGTGCAACATGACTGGGTTATGAGCAGTATAAGTAGACGCTTTCCGACTCTTTTGTAAGTTTTGTACCGTTGTATCGACCATGCTGTCAAAACGGATCATATTTTCTTGAGATCTCCGCCCCCTAATTACTCCCTAGGGACGCATGGGCTCATTCTTTCTTAGATTTCGTCGTTTTTATTATTCTTCGGTTGCAACCACGTGACAAAAAAATATCTTAAAATATTTTTATTTCCAAATGAAATAAAATGTTTTTGAGCTTGAAGAGAGGTGAAAACTTAATCTCTGGGCCAAATTTTGAAGTAGAAGATCATTTCGTTTCTGAGTTACGGGCGAACAAACACGAGAAGTTGTTACTGTAAAATGTATGGGGCGGCCATCTTGGCGGATAGCATTGAACCAGCAACAAGGCCGCCGAAACCCAGCAGGCTTAAATAAAGCAAACACTTCATTCGGTTTCACTAAGAGTTCCATTAAATCATAGTTAATAGAGTGGAATGGGTAGGAAACCCAGCGACCTTCTTTGTTATAGGTCTTTGTTAGCTTTTTTCAACCTTGAACGTGCATAAAAGACAATAGAAATTCCAATGTGTTAATCAATCAGCCAATAGAAACGCGTGAGTTCAGTCGTTGAGGGGACGCTAATGAACTATAACCGTGCACAATCTTTTGTCTTACCCCTTCCAACATAAATCGCAGCGCCTTTGTTAGCCCCTTTGAAGTTTGCCGGGTTTCCTAACCATTCCACTCTATTAACTATGATTAAATCGAACTTCTAAACATTTATTAAGCCAAAAACCTTTAGTTTGGCATACACTTAAACCTCATAACTCCTAGATGGGTCTGCAGGCATGCTCCCAGGAATGTTTGAAATTTATTTACAAGCTATGAAATGCAAATTCAAGCGTTTTCGATGCAATATTCCCTAGACAATCAACCTAAATCAAGAGCAAAAGTTACAAATCGAGAAAATCTGACCGTTTCCGTAAAACGGTGGAAACGGTCTGGTCCGCGCCTGCGAGATGTACAGCGAAAATCTATTAGATTAACTTTTGTTAAAGTTTAACATAGGTCTTATCAGTTTTCCCAGTAATCCAATCCTTGCTGTATAGGAAAGTACATCAATTTCTATTCCTCCTGTTCCTTGTCTGGCTTTATTAAATGCTTGTAACAGTTATTTAACAGGTTCTTTGTTGGTGAAGATTAATGTCGTCAGTATCCAGGAAGCCAAGATCATAAACGTATTCGCTGTGCTAGCTCACTCAAGGGTTAGAGTTGAGTTTCTAATAAACGTTATACAAAACATAAAACAATCACTGCTACAGCAAAAACAAATCACCAAAATTCCTGTTAAGCCCGGGCTTAATGGCTTAAAGGCAGCTACGCCCCTGCCATCTCACTTGGGTTACTGTTGTGAGGTGTGGAACACGTTTGGGAAAACACTATCTGATGAACTTCAAGTTCTTCAACTAGGGTTCCTAGTATTCTCTTACGAGCTGACTACAATACACGTTCTAGGCATACACTTTAATTGCTGAACTGGGAAAACCTTGCCGAGAGAAGGGCGGAATGTAAAGCAACTTTAATGTTTAAAATCGTGAATAATCTCGCCCCAGCTTCTCTGCAAGAAATATATTTTACTACAGTTGACAAAACAACTCATTACACTATTCGCAGGTCAAACATAAAACCTTTTATACCACGCCTTAAAACCGAATATAAAAAAAGTTTCAGCTATGATGCACCAAGTCTTGGAATAATCTGCCTAACGAAACTGACAGCAAAGTGCTTCTTTAGCGGGTTTTAAAAAGAAATTGGAAAGTATTACCCTCCTCAACTGATAAGAGTTACTATGTAGCCTTGTTATACATTTCTTTCATTAGATTATTATTCTATTTAGTTTTTAATGATACTTTACTTTAGATTGATATATACACATACTTAAACATGTACGTGCATGTATATTAGTATAGTCTGTTCATATATTAGCTTACTAAATAGTTATATTAGATTGACACTTAGTGTAATTTAGTCTTTTTATCATTCAATATCGGTGTTTGTATGCTAGATTAATTGCCAACGAGTCAGGCGAGCGAAGATGCGAGACTGATGAGGCGGCAGATTATAGAGCCGATGCGCGTAAATTATGCCGATATGCAGAACAACTATGGCAGCGACTGCAAAAGTGTAATGAAATGTAAGAAGGTAAGTAAGATACTCAACAGCCAATCAGAACACGAATTATGTTGTGACGTCACGACAGTCTGGAACTCGAAATGAGATATTCCAAGATTTCTTGGAGAGAAGGATATAGGAAGACGTTCCGGCTGCATTTGCTGAAATAGGTTCTTATTTTCTTTTCATTTCGTGGTATTGGGAACCGTATGTGTTTGTGTCGGAGTGGAGTTTTAAGTACACAATCAAACCAGCTTGTTCAAAATAAAGCGAAAGTGCTCAAAACCAGACCTGGCGTGTACGGCCAAACATGCCTGTCTGCCAGCTTTGACCTAAGTATTCGGAGGCATTTCATGAATTATTGTTTGAACCATCCAGGCAAGTTCTCGTGTGCAATCCTTTTTTGAAACATTATTCTAGGCATGTGTACAGTTACGAATAACAATAATATTCGTACAGATTTGAGATTAGTCTGAGATCCCGCATTAAGACTGTTACAATTTTGTAGTATTTTTGATAGTATTATATAATTTTAATTATAGTATCCTTTATTGTAAATATCTTTTAAATTTTAAATTTACATTATTATTATTACTATTATATTATAATTAACTAGCAGGGACCCGCGGAACTTAGGGATGGACCATTATATTCTTGAGGGGGGGGGTTCTGCAAATACCCCCAAAAAATCGAACACAGGATTTGAAAAAGAAAAAATATCCTGCACAATAAACTCAAGGGGAAAAATTCACGCAATTTTTTTTCATAAAAAAAAATTCGTGCAAGCAAACGGGGTGACTAAAAAATTCGTGCAGAACTTTCAGTCATACAAAAAAAATGAGAAATAATTGCCCAACCCTCCCCCCCCCCCCCCCCCCCTCCCCAAATATAAAGGTCCATCCCTTAGATGAAATCAACAAATATGATATAGTAGCATAGTCTAACCGGCGAACGGACTCCTGACACAATGCAATGGCGTGTGTACTGGAGCTGTGGAGGTGTTTAGCGTAAGTTATATTTTGATAAAAAAAAGGCAATATCTTACGGATCTCAGTTAATTTCTCAAACTGATGAACACAATTATACCTATTGTTGAGAAAGTGCCAAAACTGAAGATCAGAGGCAGCTCGAGTCATGGATTCGTGTGATGAAAACAAATATGGTCGCCAAAAGAGCAATGATCGAAGCAGAAAAAACGGAATAAAAACAATAATCAAAAGCCCAGTTATTTGAATGTCTGGTTGTAGTGAATTTATGGTCTGAAGAGCCTACGATAGTTGGGCGAGGAAACAGTTTTTTTATATTTAAGAACACAGGAAACTACAGAGAACAGACACGGACAAAATATATTGCTCTTAGTCTTACTCTTAGACACACCATAGAGTTGTAAGATAAAAAAATGAACAGCCTTCTCCACGGACCACATTTCTAACTGTGTTTGAATACCTGGTCTTACCTCGTTCGGTCGTTTGACTTCGGCCGCTGCGCCTGGCGCGATAGGTTTTCCATAAAACATTCCCATTGTCTCGGCGTAAACTCGATGGCCTGCTCGCCTAGGTTTTCCCTAAAACAGATTCCTGTAAACTCGATGGCCTGCTCGCCTAGGTTTTCCCTAAAACAGATTCCTGTAAACTCGATGGCCTGCTCGCCTAGGTTTTCCCTAAAACAGATTCCTGTAAACTCGATGGCCTTCTCGCCTAGGTTTTCCCTAAAACAGATTCCTGTAAACTCGATGGCTTGCTCGCCTAGGTTTTCCCTAAAACAGATTCCTGTAAACTCGATGGCTTGCTCGCCCAACTATAAAGTGTATAACTTGAGAAAACTCATTTCTTTTTAACGTTATTTCCTCAAATTCAACCAAGACCAAGAAGCAAGTTGACAGAGAGCAACTTTTCGCATGATTCGTCGTCTTCGTTGGGATACCTGTGGCCATCACTTTTTGGCGCCATTTTCAGACGCGTGCGGTCGCGAGCGTCCTCACCTCCATATTAGGATATCGATTGAGGGAGACTGGGAAAGAGCGTTACACACACACTGACACACACACACACACACACTTAGCGTATTATTATATAAGATCAATAATTATATATATTGTTAATTAATTTCAGATATACACGACCGCACAAGCGGTATCGCTTTAATTACTACTGTGTTTCAATTAAAGCTATTGTATTGTATTTGTTTTCGGATTGGGTTACCTGTGGCGCGCGTTCAAAAAAAGGGAAGGAGGGGAATGGGAGAGAAGGAAAGAAGAGCCTGTACGAGGAATACAATTTCGGGTTCCCTGTGTTCGACCACGAACGCAGCTCTCCTATTGGCTAAAAGTGACAACTATCAAACAATTGGTCAATCGTAAGCTGCACAAGACGTCATACATGCAGTCTTTGTATGGAGGTTTTGCCGGAACGAAATGTATTACATAGGACAAACTACGCGTCGCCTTAAAGATCGCTTTAATGAACACCCGCCCCCTGTTGGCAAACCTACTAATAAGTCAAAAACTATGGATCAATTTCTATCTAACAATCACTCTCCCGATGACATGCAATTAATTCCTTCAGAAGTCATTCATACTAATCGATAGAGGTAATCGGCTAACGCCGTTGTCACCCAATTCAGATCATGTGATGTAAACAGATGCTACTCTGGGGAATTATTCCTTTTTCATTCTAATCATAATGCAGTCATGCCTATCGGAATGAAATTAATTTTCAAAGAGTCAATTCTCCAGAGTAATGTGTGTTTACATCACATGATCTGAATTGGGTGGCAACAGCGTTAGCCGATTACCTCTATCGCGAGATACCTTGAGCCCAAATAAATGAATATATAATAGAAAGGAAGAACAGTCGTCAGTCAGTCGGCCTAGTTAGTCACATTATCATAATTCTCATTTACTTTGCATATCCGGTATCCGACCATTTGTAATCTTATATTTTTCAGTTTCACATAGGATATTTGAATTTGTAACGTTTTCTTTGTATTTTCACTATTCGTAAAACCTGATGAAGGCCGAAATGTTGGTTGTATATCATTATTCCCCAAACCGTTACATTCAGCATTGCGTCGTCTACAATTTTGCTGATTATAGTCCCATCTCATCCAAGCTAGGCGATCCGGTCCTTCTACTTCGTCTATTGGTCGTTGCACATTTTTAGTTAAAGTGCCATTAACCCCATTTGATTTTTATTTCTTCACATAAATTCTTATAATATTTAGTGTAATTCTGAAAAAAAAAGTTGTGTTTGCTTGAATCCTTGATTGCAACAACCTGTTGAAGTTTGCGAAAAGCGTCCAGGCTCTAGATCTTTTCACGACCGAGCCACAGTACACTAATTAGAAGCATGGGCCTAGTACATCGTGCATTGTGTGACGTAAGATCAATAATTCATAACAATAGAACCTACAACTAGTTACATGTAGTATACCTAACAGGTAGTGAATGCTGCTCCGCTCAGTTAAAGTGCACATAAGCCCTGGCTAATTATATTTCTTGCGAAGAGACTAGAGGCCATAGACAAAGGATTCCGGAATAAAAAGTTGATTTGATTTATTTGTCATGGTGTATTGGCCGTCCAAATTTGCCCAAAAACGTGTCTTGGGTTGCCTGTGGACGAAAATCAAGCGCACAAGAGCGCTTTACAAAATTGGCACTGGATCTAGTTTGACGTTATTAACGTCGCTCGATGCGCCATTGCATGTAAGGCGTTGCGGAATAAAGCTCTCCGAAACGTTTAGCGCAATATTGTCATCTTTCTCGGTTATCTATTCAATTATTTTGCAAATAAGCCAACGCTTCGAACCCGCGAAGAGACGAGTTCTGTTGAAGACGTTACGTTTTATTCTCGTCCCAGTACCCGAAGGTGCGCGGAAATTTGGTCGTGCTATTTCCATTTTGCACTACCAGATCTTCTTCGGAGAGATCCACATTGCTATAGCGCTTGTTCACATCTCTAGCTCCCACACGTATGGTGGCTGGGGTTTAAAGCAGCTTACGAGCTCGCTGTTAGAGTAACCAGATTCTGAGGCCTATGATCTATAGTGAGGCTGACGGTCTTGAAGGCTATGCCATGCTGATGAGTCCTAACAAGGACGAAAAAGCTGTACATGGTTGCCACTCTACCGGTAATAAGATGTGAGCATGCGTATTAGACGCTAGCTACGTCATAGCGTGTGTTGGGTAGTGCCATGCAATGTGCTTGGTTTCTATATTTGGAAGTTTAGTCGCTAAAAAAATAATGAAAACATTTTAGATTTTTCTCTACCTTTTAAAGTCTATGCTTTAACTGGCCAGGCATAACTGGCCATGCAGGGCTTATATGCACCTTAGAAGAGAACCTAAAGTAGAACTTTGGCAGGAACAATTACTGGGTGATAAAAATGCCAAGGTGTTAGATGAATATATTTTGTAGTTTTGGGGCTATCGTGCGACTGAATCCCGTTTAAGCTGTGGTGTGTATCTCAAAAGTTGTCCCGATTTATTTTCATTTTGTCCCGACATATCAACGCTCTCCTCGTAAGTCCCCTGAACCTACCAATTCCCGACATTTTCTTAAGATTCCCGGCACAAAAAACTGCTGTTCTCCCCGGTGAAGTTTAAACACCGGAAATGAACTGTAATTGAGAATGTAATTGTAAATGCTAATTGTGTTTAACTCTTTCGGGTTCGAGCCTGTAAATATAGGTCCCCTGAGACCTATATGAGAAAAAAATATTGCATCACATCTAGACATGCCGGAAAGACGATGTTGCAATATTATGTGAAGGGATGAATGGCTTCAAAGTCAGAGCTATAACAGGGATCGCTGGACTATTTCACTATGGAGAAAAGCTCATTTGTTTTGGCGTTCGTTTTTGTTTCTTCGATTTTCACGAATTCTAAGGAGCTGAAAATCGGGTCAAAACATTCTTCCCATTCGCACTTGAAATCAAGAGCAAACACAAAATCAGCACTCAGTCGTTGCAGTACCTTCTTTAATCTTTCGAACCACCAGGTTTGTTTGCACAAAACACACCAAGCGACTATGAACCGCGCTAATCTTGTCACTGCATTTCTCTCCACCACATTCTCCTGTACCCACCTCCAATTGCATGCTGGGTAATGGACAAAAAATCCACAAGGGGTTCCCCCCTCTGGGACTTCGGTAGAGTTTTTTTTATAAGTCTTTTACCCCTACAACCAAGAGCGGTGATTTTGACTCAAGCCGTTGCTTTAAAGTGACAAAAACACATCCTAATAGGTTGAGCAGGGGTAAAAGACTGCCAACTGCAGGATTTCAAGAATTTCATTGAAGAATGTTTTCCTGTGTCTGAAAGCTGAAACACAACAGAAAAACCCTGTCAAATCCCCTAACAAAGCCTACTAGAAGCAAACCAAGTACTTTTCAGCCGTCCTCAGACTTAATGATGTCCTCAAGCTCTCTGACAGTGGCATTTTTCTCCAAAATTAGAGCACATTTCATTGGAAACCCTACCGAAGCAGCCATACCTACCGTCAACGAGTGCACATAATTCTCCCAAATGGCATCGTGGGAAATGTTTGAGCCCTCGGCTTAAAAAGTCAGCAGTTTTTAACTACCCCGGGCTAGCCAAACTTGAACTGAGGGGGAGGGTTGAGTTAGCACTCAGGATTTCACCAATTGAGCTCACACACGATCGGTCCCGAAAGATTTAAACCGGCTGCTTGACTTTATCGAAGGTCAATAGAATAAAATTAGTTGCTGCTCACCATCTTGATGACCGGAGAGATCTTGCTCTTTGGAAACTGATAGTTCACACAGAGTTCGCCTACACGTCAACAAATTCATGATTACACAAAAATCGCATACACGTAAATGCATTAAAGAGCGGTACGGTTGAACGTAGTCAGATTCCACCTCGTGTAATATCGCGTGACGATTAGATCCGTGCAAAGCAGTGTGATAAAAAAAGACAATAGAAGTGATGCATTGTGGTAAAAAAAGGAAGGCGAGATTTGGACCAGCTTACAGATTAGAACTGCTGCCTTGCTCGCTCGCTTCAGGCTCGCTCGCTGCGACAGCAACAAGTGGTGGTGAACAATGGCTTTTTCCTGATCTTACGTCACTCGACCCAGACCTCAAACTGCGCGGTCGTGAAACAAAATGCGCGGGACTTTAATCGCGATTTAAAAATCAGGAATTACACCGATTTAACTCTTTTATTTTTCTTTGGTCCTCAATTTTCATCTAGACTAATGCTTAGGGGCACTTAACACTTTGATTAGGCTAATTTTAATTTTAAAAATAGTTTTATACTAAAATCAAAATGAATAAAAAATAACATATACAATATAGAATAATTACTTAGAAATGCATTTACAATCCATCAACAATTTGCAGTCATTGCAAAAAAATAAAGTTCCTCTAGATGATCAATAGAGTTTAGTCACTCGGAGAATAGAATAAATTTAATTTGACTCTGGGCCTCAACTTTAAACCTTTCTTTTTTTCGAAAGAAGCATATCCCCATTTAGAAATTCGCGTCTGTAGTAGCCATTTCGTGGATGGGACCGAGTATGTAAGTTTATTCGAATTAAAAATTATGAAATTAGTGTCTTGACTGAGATTGGGGACGTTTGGATCAGCAAGCTTTGGAATAGCAAGCTTTTAAAAATCACAAAAATAAGAGAGTTTAGTATGATGAAACAAGTTAAGTCCCGTGTTGAACTCTGCCTGTCTGACATAATCAAGTGGATGACGCTAAATAAGTTGAAACTTAATACTGATAAAACAGAACTTCTCCTCCTGAGCTCTAAGTTTATTCGTGAACCTGACTTCTCTACGCTGACAATTGGTCCTGATAGCATATCGCCATCGAATGCAGCAAGGAACATTGGGGTCATATTTGACAAGACTCTGACTATGACGTCCCAAATTAATAACACCTGTAAATCTGCATTTTTTCATTTACGTAACATTGCTCGTGCCAGGCGATACTTGTCATTCCAGACTACTGTGACGCTTGTGCATGCGTTTGTTACCAGCAAGCTAGATAGTGCTAATGCTTTACTCTATGGACTTCCTAAGAACCAGACGAAAAAGTTACAGTGTGTTTTTAACGCAGCAGCACGATTATTATCGGGTACACGAACAATAGCTTTTGCACTTTCAGCCTCGTCTCTGTGTCGAGTTTGGAAGTGCAAGAACAAAGGTTGTTATTCTCATGGGACGCAACATGGCCACTGCGTGGTAAAGGTCTATTCAGTTATTATTAAAGGGGCCGTCTCACCCACTGCTTCGCGTGCTTTGTTATTGTTTATATCCGAGACTTGTTCACGGCGGGACCTCACGAACTAAGCGTATTCTTTATGTTGGTGACATGAACATGGATGACCTTAGCAGTACTTGGCTGTACTATAATATTTACCGCTCACCCGTCAAGGACACCCAACGAAGTTTTCGGTTAAAAAGCTGTTCGGGAGAGTAAGTTAGGCTAAAACTTTCGGATTTGAAAAAATTGTCCCTAGAACTGATTGTTTTCTGAAATACTGGCTAGAAAATTTGTTTTAAATCCCTAGAAAATTATAGAAGAAAAGGGAGACTAAAAGGTTTCCCCTAAAGTATTCGTACGTCCCAATTCGTCTGATCAATAGAGTCAGAACAGGAAAAAAGAATCCCTAAAAAAATCGTACCTCCACAAAACGTTGCAAATGAAGTTACTTGGGCTAGAAAATTCTTCTTATGTTCTAGACTACTAACAAATTCGTAGGCCGGGAATATTTTGCCATAGTATTTTCGGTTGACTCGATTTCCACCTAGAAGATCCGAACAGCTAATAGCTTTCTAGAATACGTCAAAAGACATAGTAGGCGCCTTAAAATGGCTAGATGAGCTGCATACAACTGGTTTCAAACGAATTTAAAAAAGTACTCGTTGGGTGCCCTTGACCTGTCGCTGCTATAAACAGAGAACACTCTCTCCGGGTAATATACTAATAATTATGAAAACGAGAGGTTTCTCTGCAGACAGAGAGAGAGAGATCTGCTAGCAGGCAATCTCGTTACTGGTGCCAGAGAACCAGTTCAAGAGAGGACAGTGAACGAATTGAATGGGAAATTATTATCATGCAGTCTCGGCGGCTTTTGCTACTTTAATCACCGCAACACTTAAACAATAATTCAACCTATTTTACCTCTCATGATTGTATCTTAGCTCTATCTTATCTATACGTTTCTATTTTCTTTTTAATATATGTAACTGAACAGTGTAAATAAACTTGAACTTTGTCAAATTTCGTGCGAGTATAAACTTCAAATGATCGACCTGGTTAATCCGAAAATCTCGGCGAAATCACTGTCTAAAAGCCCTTCGAAACCAGAGAGAGATCTGAAAATGATTTTAGGAAACTGCTCAGTTCTTTTCGGGTCGACCAAGTGGAGTTTTGTTGCAAATTGTGGTCACGTAAGCCAGCCACGGTGTTCAAAAACCCAAATCGGCACAAAGATAGTAGACTCGAACTAAGCGCTAATATATCTTTACATATAAAGATTAATGGTCAGAATAGCTTCTCCATGTTGTAGGTGGAAATCGTGACAATTTTAGTTTCGATTAAATTTACACACTCAGTCTTAGTCCTTTATCAGTTTACGAAATGGTGAATGAGTACTCTTCAATCTCCAAAGTATCAGGCTCTGCCCGCTGTTTTATAAGAGAAGCTTGGTGTGAAGGAACTCTAACTATTTGCTGTTTTCCATACGAACGTGGTAAGAAGTTACAAACAGTTGCTTACACTTTGCGATGGCTTGAAAATAATACGTTTAATAAGGCTGTTTTCCATATCGACGTAAGCCATCGCAAACAGTCACAAACATTTGGCGAAGGCTTGATCGCAAACTGTTAATGGCAATACAGTTTACGTTTCGTTGCGCGGATGGGACCGCCCACAGTCACAAACAAATACGTAAAGAAAGTATCAATTCTAGCTTGTTTGCGACTCTCGATGACCCATCGCAACGCAACGTAACGTATTTCCATGAACTCGGTCACATCTCAAACAGTTTGCGACTATTTGCGAGTCCTTACGTAAAACAGCCTTAATTAGGAAAAAAAAGAAATACCCATCTAAAGAAACCTCATTCATTAAACAAATCTATTAATAGCGACGCTTAATAGTATTATAATGGCTCTATCAATTCCAAACCTACCCATCCCATCCCCCTTGGCATTTGTGGGGCGTTTGACATTGTTGAATCAGAACCTTCGTGGGGTTAGCTAAGCTATTGAAATGCCCCATCGTGGGCTTTGGAACGAGGGCAAATTTCATAAACACTGATGTAGAATTTGCTTTCTTTGACTCGCTTTGACGAATTCCCCAGCCTAACTTTTCTTTGCTGGCAAATTGCTCACCCCCGAAACAGAAACTCAGTCAAATCCCCCACGTATGCCCGGAGCCATATTCACGCGCAGCCATTCTTTGGGGTCGCTTACAGTAGGTAGCTTTGCATAATTAGGCTGTGTGTGCCGGTTCTCGGAAATACAGTTTCTCGGAAATACAGTTTCTCGGAAGACGATGTTATTTTCCTAGAAACGTATTTTCAGTCCACACTTGCATTCAGAGATATCGTGTCGTAAACCTCGGTGCAATCCTGCCTTATAAAAGTTTAATTGCTTCGAGATTATCGCAAGGAAAAGGTAAGCCAAGATAAATTCAAGACAGAGAAAAAGGGAAGTTATGTAGAATTCCGTTCCATTCTGATATTTAGAGTTTGATTCACAGTTAACTAGTTTCTGTTGTATGCATGTACGTATATGTACATTGAAGTGTGTATTCGTAATTCGTTTCCCGGTCGCAATATTACGTCTGTAATATATGAATGCAGTTGATCGAATTTAAGGTTCATGTGTTCTTTGAAATATATACTGTTCATCTGGAATATTTACTGATGTAAAATGTGTAAAAGGGTTTGGGGTTTGAGTTGTGAGTTTCATTTGCGAGTTTCATTTGCATAGAGGTAACTAAATTCATAATAGATCCTTCCACGGTTTCTTTGGACTTTTGATATATACGTAAAACAGCAAAACCGTCGATACTGCTGAAAAGAGCACCTCGAAGTTAGTCAAAATCCCAATTTGAGAGTTATATCTTGAATAGGAGCAAAGTTATATGCCGGCAAACTCGGAATATTTTACAGACGTTTGAATGAAAATTTTGATTGGGGGCAAGTTTGTGCCTCCCAGTCGAAATCTGTAAACTTTTCCGAGTTTGCGGGCCTATAACTTTGCTCCTGTTCAAGATATGCGCGAATTGAGCAGACATCACCCTGCATTTCCTTTTAATATATATATTTAGTATAATTTCATCAGTAAATATAGATATTCCCGTGCTTTGATTGCTTGAGAATTACGTCATATGTCGCTATATTCACCTGAAGAGCGACTGGAGGTGAATATAACATACAAGGCATTTACCAAATGATGTTTCTCATGAAGAAATAAATAATATGAAAGAAAAAACTTTTCCAAAATCCACCAAAGATAACAACTAAATAAGTATGACTAAAATTGAAGCTTTTTTAAAATCCATAACCCTTCACAAACGAAGTTTACTTACGAGTTTCGGGTTGGGTTTATTCGGTCCTCAATGAATCACAAACTTTCACAAGGAAATAAAGTCTACTTAGAGCAATAAATAACACAACGAGACCTTGCCCTAAAAAATTGAGAACGGTTCGACTCAAAAAGAGTGTACTTACTTGAGTTATTTTCCTCATCGTTCTTGATAGAAAAACAACAAGTTCTAGTTTCATTCACTGATTCAGGGAGCCAGTTGCCGTTATGCTCTTCTCGCCGCTCTCCGTGTGATTTACCATTGTCTTTGATTCTGTGATGGCTATATAATCCACAGAACTAGTTTGTAGTTTCCAGCAAATTTGTCCTTTGAAGTGAACTCATGAAAATGGTTCCTTCACAGGTAGCCCAAGCTTACGATTTGTATGAGCGATTACAAAGAATGTATGAAAATTTCACTCTTATCGCTGTAATGCTGTAATGCTCTTTCTTAAGAGAGACTCGAGAAATCAAAAACCACTCCAAATTAAGGTTAAACGGCCCAGGAATCGCCATGGACACGAAAGGTAATAACTACAAGGGAAAGCGAAGGTTTTTGAAAAAAAATATTAGAGGTAAGGGCGACAAGAGTGAAATTGCCATACATAATCCATACGTAATCGCTCCTACAAATCGTTTCCTTTCGATAAATGTTAAAAATTAAACGAGACTTACCTGTAAGTTGAAGTTTGATTGGAATTCTATCGAGTCATCAAACTGCACCAAGGGATCACATGAGATAGCTACACGCATGCGCATAATCAGTATTCACAGCCGAATGTGAGTGTCTGGCATGATATGACAGAGAACCCATATACCTTAAAGAACTCATTAGTCAATGTGTGAATATAATGGGAGGGTTAAATGATCGTTCTTGGGTGGGCATGTGATCCCTTGGCGCAGTTTGATGACTCGATAGAATTCCAATCAAACTTCAACTTACAGGTAAGTCTCGTTTAATTTTTAAATTCTATCTCGTCATCACTGCACCGGGATCCCATGAGATTGCAAAGATCAGACAGTCACATGAGCAAACGCAAACTTATGTAAAAGTAATCTTTTTTCACTCTCCCCTTGAAAAGGGGCACTATAAATGTGAAGTTACCATAGTAACAACGATAATATAACTGTCTTGAAATACAATGTTCAATATCACATTTAATCCATTTCAATGCTTCAGCACTGCAGGTGCAAAGTTTGAGGTCTGAATTGGTTTGTTGTAAAACTTATCGAATGATCGTGAAGAAGACCATCCTGATGTGCGTAGAATGTCAGTCACTGGAATACTGGCTGCTTTTGCCTTAGAGGTTGCTGCAGCTCTTGTGCTGTGGGGCTTAAACAAAGTAACGTCAATTCCTGCAGCCGACATGGCAGTTCGAATCCATCTTGAAAGAGTTTCTCTTGAAATGGCTTTATGTGGTTTGGTAAAGCTAACAAATAACTGAGCTTCTGTTCCCCTTAAAGTTTTTGTTCTGTTAAGATATTTTTTCATGTACGTAAACACACAAAGTGATTTGTCGATTGCGTATTCTTGTAATATAACAGATGGTGCTTTGTAGCCTGGCCTGCTCTGTTTAATATGATCTGGAAAGACAAATTCGTAACTTGTGTCTGATTCCTTCATACATGTAATGTTCAGCATGTGTAGGCTCTGTCCCCTTTGTGCAGATACCAGTGCTACCAACATAACAACCTTCAGGCTAAGGGATTTCAGATCAAGCTCCTCAGCGGGGGCCAGAGATGAGAAGTATGTCAGAACTGGCTGAACATCCCAAGTCGATTGATAACGAGGGGTTGGTGGTGTACTTTTGTATATCCCTTTCATAAACCTTGACACAATCGGGTGACTTCCAATGGTCATGTGGTCTTTAGGTATAGTAATTGCCGAAATAGCACTCCTTGCAGTATTTAGTGTTGTGTACGATAAACCCTTTTCATGAAGGTTAACTAGAAAGTCTAGTACAGCAGTTACAGGTGGATTGTAGGGATCAATTTGTTGTTCACAACAAAAGTTAAGCCATCTGTTGAAGTAGGGTTTGTACTGTTTTTGTGTCCCATTTGACCATGATTGCAAAATGTTTTCTGCAGCTTTCTCTGAAATATTCCTCTGGAGGAAGCTTTGCCTGAGACTTTGCATGCCATCAGTTTCAGTTGTTTCCGTAGAGGATGTAAGGCCTTGCTGTGAGGCCGTACCAGCAGATTGCGTGACTGTGGGAGGAGAAGGCGTGTGTCCACTAATAGATGCAGAAGTGTTGTGAACCATGGTTGAGTTTGCCAAAGAGGCACTAACAGCACACCTGTTGCTTGGTCTAGTTATATCATCTGCAGGCATGTTGCAATCACACTGAAAGGAGGAAAAGAATACAAATAGTAGTTTCCCCAGTTCATGAAAAATGCATTGATATGTTTTGCTTTAGGATCTGGTTTCCAAGAAACATAGTCAGTGACTTTATAATTAAGTCTAGAGGCAAAAAGGTCAATTTGGAATGGACCCCATGTTCTATTGATGTCTTCAAACACCTCTGTGTTTAAGGACCATTCAGTAGACCCATCTAATTGCCTCGATTCTTGGTCGGCCTCAAAATTAGCTGAGCCTGCGATATGACAAGAACTTAGCCAGATATTTCTGCTAGAGCTCCACTGCCAAATCTGCAGTGCCATATCATTACAATCCATGGATTTGATGCCTCCCATGGCATTAATGTAAGCAACTGTGGTTGTATTATCTGACTGGACCCTAATGTGTTTGTCAGTTATGTCCCTGCATAGAGACATCACACCAAGCAGCACTGCCTTCATTGCTAAGTAGTTGATATGAAATTGTTGCTCCTCAACACTCCAGAGACCTCCCGTTTTCCGTTCCTCAAAGACTGCACCCCATCCTTTGGTAGATGCATCAGTGGTGAGGATCAGGTCAGGATTACTCTGCAGTATGTTTTTATATGCAGAGATGACATTGTTTTCCCACCAGGTTAGTTCCAACCTAGATACCTTGGTTAAGTTCATAGGTGCATCAAAGTTGCCCCTATTGGCTTCGAGTGCCAAGATTTTATCCTTTTCTAGGTATCTATAATGTAATTCACCAAACTGCACCCCAGGGAGGCTTGATACCAGCAGGCCTATGACCTGAGCAACCTCTCTAATAGTCATCCTCTCTTGATGCAGGAGGTTAATATACAAGCCTGTCTGACATTACTGGCTTTTTGGGGTCACAGGGAGACGAATTGTCATAGAAACACTGTTTAGCAAAAATCCAAGAAATACTATTTCTTGTGTGGGTATGAGAACTGATTTTTTGGGATGGATGACAAATCCTAGTTTGAGGAATGTATTTACAGTATCAGAGATATTATGTTCACAGGCTGCATAATCATATCTCATTAAGAATGAGTCATCAATGTGCCCCAGACAGAAATGCCCTTGTGATCTAATATGGGCATAAGCAGGCTTCAGAACCTTGGTGAAAATCCTCAGGGCACAGGCTAAACCATTGGGGAGGCAAGTAAATTGGAAATATTTATTCTCCCATTTAAACTTAAGGAACTTTCTATCCTCTGGTGCAACAGGGATAGAGTAATATGCCTCCTTAAGATCCACCGATGCCATAAACCATCCAGGCCTCATGAGCTTGAGAGCTGTATGGATGGTATCCATTTTAAAATGGAAATATGTCACATATTCATTTAAGGGTTTTAAGTTTAAAATCATTCTCGAAAGTAATGGAACTGCTTGAAACCATTTTTGAACAATGTTTTACATTAAACAAGAGGCCCAGAGTGGCCTTAACTCGGGCCACTTAGGAACAGGTGAATACATGTAGTTCTTGGAGTTCTAGCATATTTTTGTGTCATACATGGTTTGTGCTACGAGAGCCAGATATATAGACCTAGTCAGCTTGCCTGTTTGTTGCCCCATTTCAGACCACGTGATAGTTATCCAGAGGATTCAGTGCTTTGTTACAAATTATAGACGTTGGTACATTTCATCTTGGGGTACGGAAAAACGAACACGCATTACTTTATTGTTAACATATTTTCGTCACAATTATAATTTTTTTTTAATCTATTACTTACATAGAGTTTTTATTAAATTAACTTATTAATTATTACATAGTATTTACTGTATATATATTTATATTTCTGTTATATTGTATATTATTATTATTAGCTTTGTATTTTCAGTTGTCGAGCACGTTTAGCATGGGCCCCCGGCTCCGATGAATGGGCAACCACTCCCTGTGTAATCAACTTTAAATAAATTATTGTATTGTATTGTATTGGAAAAGTCAGGTATTTGTACATTTAAAGGCACTTCTACGAGATCGGTAGTGTTATTAGCAAGGCCTGTTTGGAAATGCTATTTTCTACCCCCAATCGATTGTCAATCTTTCTAAAACAGCGTTTTTAAAGATAGCTTGCCATCCAGCATCCATGGCAACGTCTTTCCCATGGAAATCACAATTCATTTGTCATGTTAACAAAGTATTATACCAACATGACTGTTTCCTGTGAAAGGCCTCTTACAACTGCCCCCAGTAACTATAATAAATCAACTTCACAAAACACTGTCTCTGAACTTAACTTGCTCAAAAATATTACAATATTGAGGTTTTCTTTGGTTAGAAAGCAATTATTTTTAGCAGGGTTTACCAACATTCTTAGAAATCAATGCTTTTCAGTAGGATTCATGGACTGGTAATATTATTTCTAACTTCACCGTCCAAGCACAGTTGCTATTATATTGTAGCAATAATATTAGCTAATAACTATATCCCTTGTGAATATGTAGGGATGTCGTTCTAAATGCCATCTATCAAGATCTGCATGCAGGTTTATTTTCGAGTAGAGTGGTGACTTCAAATATTAGTGCTATTGCTTGAAGGACGCTGAAATTTATAACGAAACGTGATTACCACTCGGTTTATTTTCATCACTGTGGGGATGCCGACGCTGGCCTAGAACAACAGGAATCGTCCATTTACTGCTATATTTGATGCCATTACTTTTAACAGAAACGAATATGAAATAACAACGATGCAATCTGGTGAGTTTTATGTGTGTTTTCCTTACAAATAGTTCACCACGTCAGGCCACGTGCGTTAGGAGCGCTAGAAAAACTCAACGTCTTGCCATTTCCATCAAAGAAACCATCGCGTACAATTGCCCCTAAATTTAGGTCATGACCGAGAACAAGCACACAACAATTCTATATATTGTTTTTCTCTTTTAGTAAACTGGTTTTGACAACAAACTCGGAAGCGCTCTTTCGTCTGAGTTTTACCGTGTTTTAACTTGAAACTAGGTACCAAGCAGCTCGATTTCTGTAGTAACGGAGGCCTTGGCTACTACAGTTTTCAAAATGGTCGCAGAAGAAAGGCATAGAGCTCGCGAAAAAGGGATAATTTCGAGTGTTTCTAGACGTTTCCCCTCGACAACAGCACAGAGTGGCACTCCAGAAACCTCTAGAAAATCGCATATCGCATTCATCCAATCAAAATCCAATTGTGGGGCTTTTGAAAGGCAAGAGATGTGCATCAACATTCCACTTTACAAATTTTTATTGTGGACCTTCGTGAAGCACACCAAACCGGTTTTCTTTGCATTGTCGTACTTTCCATACAAGAGGACGCCAATTCTGAGCCGTTTTCACAGAGAGAAAATCGGTAGATCTTCCCACAATACCGAGGTAGGGTCTGAATAGTCAAATTCAAGAGACCATAACCTATTTTATTGTCGCATTCGTTTTATTTTCCACTGTACAATTTTTTTCTAGGAGCCGCTATATTAAACTATGACTCTTTGAATGCATAGATTCGTGCGTGTTTACTGTAAATTTTCGTCATTTGAGAGCTTGAAATCCGAATCACGGGCTCAGATGTTATGCTAATTAGCAAAATCCACCGGAAATGACCTCCAATTTTACCCGTTGCCTTTGGTTTCAGCAAAACTGTACTCGTGTGGTATTCGTCGTGTCGAATGATAAATCTTTGGGCAAAAATACGTCCTTCGGCTCCGACCAGGGCGCCAGTTGAAACATCCTGAGCCTTTGGAAGGCTTTCCCACGAATGAAGTTAAATAAAACATGAAACTGTTTACATCTGAGAGATGGGACTCTAAATTTGAGAGAAATTTTCTCCGACACGGACTTTTAATCTCTCTCCCGGGTCGCCGCCATCTTGTTTTCACTGTGTTAAGTTATGTAAATAAATCAAGTGTCCCGAGCGCTATCGAATCTGATTGGTTGACCCTGTCACGTGTTGCTCCAACTAGCAACATGGAGGGGGAAAAACACTTGCGATTTCTGACTCGTGCTGGCCGAAGGCCTGTCCCGAGTAATAATTTGCAGAGATTTGGAATTTGTTTTTGCAAATATTAACCGTTCGTACTAGATTTCGGCTTCTCGATCTGTCACTGTTAACTTATTCTGAGATCAGAAATATACCTTCTAAGTCAATATTTAAGTCATAAAAACTAAAAAAACTGAATAGTCTTTGAAAGTTGTATTTATCAGAAAGAAAACGATTGCACACCTTCGTCTCCGCCTAAAACTCGCGTACTCGCCAGTGGAGCCCTTCGCCTTCATCATCACAGTCACAGTAATTTCGTAAATCCTGACCGCCGAATTGCTCTTCTGTCCCTTATTCCAAGTGCAATTAATTCCAGACACCACTTAATGACTTAGACTGACCATCCACAAAAACTTTCCATTGAAGAACACTTTCCATTGAAGAAAACACAATCCTGTCAGCACATGGCCTGCCTTAATTAATGGCTTTCTTTTTATTATTATTTTGCTCCCTCCGTTCTTACCTCTTCGGTTGTTAGTCACTAACCATTTGATTTCACAGTAACCAGTTAAACATCTGATTGGTTGGCCTTTTTAAATACTGGTAAAGCAACTTTGTCAAGTTTTAGGACATTTTTAGAACTGTAAGCACTTCAAGTTCGTGTGCTTTACCTCGTCTTTTCCTTGAACAGAATGGTCTGAGTCGAGTCTGTCATACCAGGTGCGTGCGTGAACTTTGTCACGGATTATTTAGCCTCTGGGCTCAAACTTTTTTTAACTTTAGTTTTGTATCTATATTCAATAACTGGATTTTTTTTATTCACTTAACTTTGTAATTTATTCTTTGTCTGAGCAAAATAAAGATTGTTATTGTTGTTGTTGCTGTTGTTATAGAGCTAGGTTCTGGGGGTTTAAGCTCTTTTGACTCTCATTTCCCACCCTGAAAGTTGGTTTCAACCAAATGTAAAGTACCCACTGCAGTTTTCTCTGGGTAAGATTTTGGTGACAACCCCATGTCTCTACGACGTTGCTTTCTACCCGTAAAAATGCATCGCAATTTTCGATTTGACGGGAAAGCCTGCAGGGACACTATTTAACTTTGTATTTCCCAGTTCAGAACTGGCTTAAATGAAGTTTCATTGGTAAGTCATTGTTCTAGCACAATATATGCCAAATGCAAGATAATATCTGCAAACCTTTCAAAAATGAGGTGGGATGGGTAGAAAAAAATGTATTTCCTGTCAATGACAGTGCCCTCGCCATTAGTAATGGATTGATGAAGTTGCGGCGTTAACATGATAGTTTCGTACTAAACACGATAAATGCAACAGGTTGCGAATTTGGGGTGAGATTTTCGAACCTTACAAAACTGAGAGGGGAGGGGTGGAAAATAATTAGCATTTCCTGTTGATAAGCGCATTTGTTTTGGTTATTACTCGCACAAATGGCGTTCAGGGGGATTAAGGGGGCTGCAGTTGAACTGAGAGGAAAAGGGTTAGAATTGAGGATGGAATAAAAGAGATCATATCGGATTAATAGCACACAAATTGTGATGTTCATCTATTACTTATTAACTTAAAACTCATTTTAATTCTTCATTTCTTCGATATCCACTTGAGATCACATCGGATTGACAACAGGCACATTTGATGTCCATATATTTACTTATTAACTTAAAACTCGAATGTTAGTTCTTCGTTTCTTCTATATCCACTTGAGATCACATCGGATTGATACCAGACAAATTTTGTGTCCATGTATTAATGCGTCCCACATGGAAGCCTGAAGCTTCCATTTTAGCAATAAAAGCGCATTTGAAGGTGACATATGAGGAGCTTAGCTCAGGTCAGGAATTCGACTCCCTGTCGCTAGTGAATATTCAATGTCCACTTTTGCGTCACATGGGTCGTAATATAACTCCACTTAATTAAGTATCTACTTATCGATTGATGGCCAAGCTTATCTATCAATAGTAATGGCCACACCAAGAGCAGGAAAGAAGTACTGATCCAGGTTATTAATGTTGAAGGTTGAGATCAGTGGCGAGTTTAAGTTTGGCGTGTGTTTCATTGGGCCACAAAAGGAGAGTCCATGCACCTAGCCAAAACCGTTACCTGTCTTGGCAAACAATAACTACTTCTTGGAAACCTTGTTTGACAGTTTTTAGAGAGGGTAGAATAAAGCTAGTCGACATTTTCAATGTTTTACTTAGCAACACAGTCGCCCTAGATGCTTCCCACAAAAAAAAAATATTCCATAATTTATCGAGATACACAAACAAAATAAACGCTTTGAAATCAGTCGCTCGTATACTATTTTCCGATCGACAGAGAACGCTTGGCTGCAGATCAGAGGACTGAATAAAAAGAGCTTATTACACGGAAAGTTGTGTAATACGGCTGGGTATTTTTACGAGTCAGTTTTAACCGGAAGTAATAATACAAAAATGCTGGAGGCACAAATAAATAAAATTGACGAGTAAAAATTCCCAGCCGTATTACACAACTCTTCGTGTAATAAATTGTTTATTATACGACAGCTAAAACGAACAAAACATGTTTGTTTTCGCTTACCTTACTGCTCTGTTTGAAGAAAATCTTGAGAGAAGAAATCTCGAGAGAAGAAATCTCTCAGCCTCACGTCGGGGGCGGGCGCGCACTGAAAAGTTTTTTTCGCGCGCTAAAAGCTGATTGGCTGTTACTCAAACAGCCCCATTTCGATTGGCTCGCGCGCTTACAAAACCTTTTAAGTGTTGAATAAACCTGTGCAAACCGGTTTGCGACCCGTGTAATACCGTCTCATATTTGCACTCGTTTTAGCCCGTATTTGCACTCGAAAACGCCAAGTCGTATAATAAAAGGGAATATAAACTTCAAACTTACCGCGTTTGAGAAACTACTGCCACAAACTCGCCCAACATGTGTTTGTAAAAATGTCTATAGAAATTGATGCATGTTGTTCCCGTATTTGTCCCATCATTCGGTAACTGTGGATAAGCTAAGGTCTGAATCCCCGGCATTTATCAACTACACCAGTCTATACCTAGTCACCCCGGTGCTTTTAGCACAAGCAATCTATCTAGTCACCCCGGTGCTCTGGACACATGTACAATTAACAACCCGGAGCAGGAGTCTGAGATAGAATGAAGCCACTATATAGGTTCTAAACTATCATGGTTCCACAAGTCTTTAAGGATGGCCTGACAAATCTCTTCAGGCGAAAATTACAAAAATATTGCTTACTGTAAACATTTTGGTATGCAGCCGCTTAACCTTTTGGCAAGGCATACAATCGTTTTCTTTGGTCCAACGACGAAGAGAAAGCTCTTCTGAGACTAAAATCAGTCTCCTCCGCCATTACCCCGATGGCGCCTAAATACGAGAAGGGCACAATGTCTCATGTACCTGGCTTGAATGCAGGCGTCAAGTAAAGTATTAACTATAATTGAGATATGTTATCTATTTCTAAACTTGACAGTTTATGCAACTCATCGAAAACTAACAGGGTGCTAGTGATGATAGAGAAGCCATTTAAAGGACTTTCCATCAGGGTCAAAATTCCAAAATATCTCCTGGGAAAACTCGCTTACAAATCATCCAAATCACAACAATATTTACCGGCAAAGTTTGTAACTTATCCTCAGGAGGATAAGACGCTTTAGTTATCACAAGATGCTCGCCCAACCCTTGCGTGCCATAACTGTAAATCGCGGTAGACAGCCAGTTTTGAAACTTTAAAACAACTGCTGTTACCAAGGCAATGTTATTTATGAGAGAACAGATTACTTTTGCTTGTCATTTGGACTTTGTTGGGTTTAAAACAATTGCTGTTACCAAGGCAATGTTATTTATGAGAGAACAGATGACTGGACTTTGTTATATAGGTTCGCAAGGAATATTGTGGTCAAATGTTTAGCCGTCATCTTTTTCACTATGGTGGATTGCAATAACCCTCGAAAGTAAAACACCTGGAAATGTCGTATTCAAGGCCACAAACGATCTGGAGATTTTGCAAAAATGTAGTGAATATGAAAAAAAATCCAAACTCCCAAAAACCACAAGGAAACAAAGCCTGGAATCGAGGCTAGGCAATTGTTCCCTAATTTAGTTGTGAGGTTGTGCAACAAAATAATGCTTTACTTTCGTACTACATCTGACTTAAGCACATTTGTGAGAAGAAAACAAACTTTGATATGCCAATACTGGGACTAAAAAAAGGGAAATCTAAAAACGATTTCTTATTGCTCCTTTGGTTTAAAGTCATGTATTTCTATTTCATTTAAATTTCAGTTTTGTTTCTTTGACAATCGTGTGAAACATCGTCGTGAGATCGTAAGACAAAAACATGGAACTCACGGCGGGATCATGAGAGTTGGCAGGTCTGATGTACATGTGTCTTAGTTTGTGAAATTAAGCAAATCTAGGGTCGTTTGCTGCATGGCACAGTTGGTACTCAAACAATAATTTTCTATCAAATTCTTTACAGGTCAAACTCACGTGATAAACGATGTTCAATAGCTGGTTTGGAACACAACGAAAATCTGATTCAGCAGCTAAAAGTACCGGTAGGTAGGTGTTGAAGAATTGAAAGGAAACTGGAAAATTTGCAGGCAAATGTATGGAAAACTGAAACCACGACTGCACGCTTCCCAGCATAGCTACATTTGTACATCCCTCAAATTAGTTAATATTTTACCTTCAGTTTGCAGACTGCATATTTCAGAAATTTGATTTTAGGGAAATTATTTGGCCTCGGATTCCCATACAAACACTAACAGAACTAAATAGGTTTATACTTATTTTAACATTGAAATTGCAATATATGTGATGGAATACTAATACTAATAAAATAAGGTAATAATAACATGTATGACTGATAGGGTATTATAATTTATTATACAAACTTCGTACGCTGACCAAAATTCCAGCAGCTCATTGGCTAAAATCGATCACGTGATTTTATTGTATCTGAGGACAACGGTCGTGTTGTGATTTTAACAGTTTAGTACACACTTCGAGTGCACTTAACAAATGGCAGAAGGAAATGACAGATTTGAAGAACTTAACGACCGTGAAATTGAAGAATTTATAGATGAAGCCATTCCACTTGCTACCAAGCGACAAACGAAGTGGAGCATTTCCATATTGAAAGTAATTAAAACCCAACGACTGTATTTAAAACAAATTCAAAGCGAGTTTGTTGTGGCTTTGTCGATAGTTCTCAAGTGTTGAATGAAAATGTTCTTGTTTAAAGTGTTAAATTAAAAATAACGGTTAATTGTGTTTCTCATTACAGAATGGCTTCATAAGATAGTTAAAGAAATCCTCGCGGAAAGGCTGAACAAATTCTATCAAAAACTGAAAGTCGACCACTGAAGAAAAAGACTACTAGTGGGGCGGTTATGTGCATAAAGTGTTCACTTTCTCTTAAAAGCACCAAATTTGGCATGATGATAGTGTTCAATGAGTTAATAAAGATAGTATATGGAGCCATCGCCAAAAATCACGTTTACCTCAATTAAAGGGGATCTTTCAAAATGGCCGCCATTTTGAACCGGAAATGAAACTGACTTTTGCATAAAATGGCACAATATATACATCTTCGCCGAAAAACGGTGCAAAATGCACAAGGCCAATGTCGCCTAACAACACAATTTTAAATCAAATAATTGCGATAAAAATACACAAATTCAAAATGGCGGCCGTTTTAACCGGAAGTAATAATACAAAAATGCTGGAGGCACAAATAAATATACGAGAGGGCTCTTTTTCGCAACCGTTCTTTCCTTTACTCGGTTCTGTCAAGCTATACACATAATTTACGGTTTCTAACATGTATCAAAAATAAGAGATTGTATCAAAACTGATTCCTATATATCAGTGTTTATTTCACTACAGATCTGGATTAGTGCTTGTCAAGAAAATACTTGAGGTTTTCCTCTTCTCTCTATCCGCGATTGTCGCACTCTTCGGGACACTTGCACATAGCTGTACACCTTAGGCTAGCCTTGCGACAGCTGCAGCCACCTCGACATCCCTTTTTACAGCCGTACTTCACTAGCTGCTGGCAGGATTTGGTGACCTCTTGTAGCGTCGTCCAGAAGGGCCGCCACTCTCCGCCTTCTAATGCCCAGCCCCAATCTTGCGGACTTGGAAGTGTTGGACTTGGCACTAACGCCTGTCCCCAGATGTGTCCCGCCTGGTACGCTGTACGCTTAACGTGCTGTAGTAATGCATCTCGTGTAGGGGGAAGGCCATCAAACTTCCGTCCCTTACGTGTGAACAGCTGCTTTCTTAAATCGCTACCTTCAAGCCACTCTCCTATCACCTTTAGAAACCCCGATTCGATATGGAGGCCACCGAAGAATGCAACAAACTTATATTCGCCATAATGGTCAGGCCAAGTCCATTGTATACAGGGGCTGGTCGAGGGCGATGACTGGAACTTGCCCAGGGTTTAAGTGATCGACAGAGATCTTGATTACGTCCATGGCATGTCTTATCATTGCAACTGACTTAGCCTGATCAGGGAACAGCGGAAAAAGAGCAGAAATGGCGACCGAAGAAGGGGTTGCACAGTGTGGTTGGTGCGAATGAAATGCCCCCCAAGAGACTTGCGTCTTATCTTACACCACTTCCTCATTGACCAGGATAGTGTTGACCGCCTCTAGCCACGTGGATTGATCCTTCAGACCTCGGTCAAACGAGCTTTCATTCGATTTCATCTCCGATGCAGTGGGGGGAAGTTGGGCCTTACTCGCAGGAGCTTGCACTGGTATTACTTCTGCGTATGACGCTGCCGGTAGTTCCTGTACCGATTTGCCGGTATTGCTGATAGAAATGGTGATGGGTGCTCCTTCCCGACCAGGCGTGTCCGGTGATGAATGCTGAAACAAGGAAATCCCAGTGCCATGGAATGAATCCTTTGCTGTTGTGGAGCTGGGATTATGATCGATGTTGTCTACTGCAGCGGTAGTGAAAAGCTCCAGACGTAGATTTGACGGGCATACCGAACCCTCCTCCTTGTACCTGCGACACACTTCATTTCCAAGATCTGTTGAGATGCGCAAAACTCTGTCGTAAGAAATCGAGATCCCCAATTTGTGCAAGGTCTCTACCAGATCACGGCTGCGAGTTTTCGCATGTACGGCGATTCCTGTATAGATAGGAAGAGGGGATTCCCGCGATGTATTTCGCCGTTCCCGCTTCACTTCTTCTTCACGACGACGGATGTAAGTGTTGTATTGAACTAGCTGTGCAATAGCGAGAGCTGCCTGCCCTTTTGAAATGTCATCCGTTTGTGTGTCAATGCTTGGACCATAAAGGGTCATGTTAACAAACGATAACAAGGATGGAGCGACAGAGCTCAGTTGACTTTGTTCAAAGGATCCATTAAAGGTATACTTATTTGCAAGTATGTCTTTTCGAACAATTCCTGCTGCCTTTGCAAGGTGTATAGCCTCGTCGTCATAGTCTTCCTTATGAAGTTTATGCAGCGCTTGTCCAATGTTCTCTCGAAAAGCCAAATAGGCACCGTGTCCTTCGCTATACGATTCGAGCTCGGGTACTTGAAAAATAAGGCGTTCCTTAATGTTGACTCTTGTGGTGCTTTCCACTCCGAGCTGCTCCAAGCGGTTTTTATACATTCTTGCTAAGTCTGCGAGTTTAAATATAGGCAGGTCATCCCCGCTACCACGCGACTCTTCAATAAACGAAACAAGTTCCGCCAGCGCAATGCCTTCTAGACGATGGGGCTGCTCACTTTCAGGAACGTCATCTCTTTTAGCATACTCTGCGTTCCTGTACAGATTTGATAAACATGGCCCGTGGTAGTGTACCTCGAGGGCAATCAAATCTCCACTGCTAAGTAGAGCTAGTAGCTTTTCATCATTCAGGACAGCAGCACATTCCCGAACTCTAGCATCCACCCCCAGAGTCCAGACCTGGTGTAGCGGTAGTTTGTCTAGCCTGATTTTCAGACGGTACGAGGTCGTCCGCTCACTTCCTCCCCCTCCCCGTCTGATGGACGTTTGCGTGCAGTATTTGCAGGACAAGTGTATGAGAATGCATACAAGAAATATCTGCCTCGCCGGATTCCATGCCGTAAAGTTTGTTACTCATAACTTAGAACTTTTACGCTTTTATTTTTATTTTTAAAACGTTTTGAAGCTTGATATGTATGCCGATTAGTTACACAAGACCCTAAAGTTGTCCTAGTGTAGGTTTTTTGGTATCAGAGATTGTTTTAACCGGACTTTTTGTGCACAGTTTAGATGCCATTGCCATACGTGAACTGACGGAAGTGTGTTCATAATTCTGAAAACAAAAATATTCACCCAAGTGCCATGAAACTTTTTCCATAACATACTCAGTATGTGTGTTCACTCCTGCAGAAAAATCATAATATTTCATGAAAGATTTGGTCTTCTAAAAGCCAAAAACCTAGGAGAATGTTTAAGAACTATTAAATGCATGAGATTTATAAGCGGAGGAAGATTAGTGATTTACCAAAGCCCGTACATAGATTCACAAACACATCGTTCCGATGAATGAATGATTCCAATGCTTTCTTTTGCTCTGGATATAGCTTCGAAATCCTGAAAACTTTACAATTTCGGTCGACACACTGCTCAAGTTCTTCCCCAACGCCATTCAGAAAAATATGCGATCACATTCCTTAAATTCCAGACTTTGCCAAAAGTGTAAAGTTCGCTCTGATTGGTTGACATTATGACGTCAGGAACACGAAAGTCTATGAAGTCCATCAGACGGGGAGGGGGAGGAAGTGAGCGGACGACCTCGTACCGTCTGAAAATCAGGCTATAGTTTGTCAGACTCACATAAAAAACAAGTGAACGTGATTTATCCAATAAAATTAATCATTCCAATTGTATTTGATTAAAAATATCAGGAAAAAACATCATAAAAGGCAAGATTACGCCAATCTGTTTAGTACTGAAACATAATTAAGACATTTATCAAACTTTGTTTGTCGCTAAAAATATAGGGCGTCGTGATCATTTTGCAATTCGAATCATTATACTTACAGTGTACGTAGTGACGCTTCTTCGGCTGTTTCTTATTGTTTTTACATGTTCTTTTCCCTCAACTAAAGCTAAAGCACTTCCAATAGAAATTTAGAACAATATCGCTATGTTTATGACGGTATTTTTAAACGATTTGCAAGCACAGCACGAGTTATCCTCTTCGAGGTGACAAAATGGCGGAGCTGATATGCAAATTAGTTTTCACGCAAAGCATCATGGTACGGTACACAAAGACAATCAAAAGTGGTCAAATAATGAGCTCTGGACCATACAAAAGTAGTCTAAAATATACACCAACTATGTTTTTTTATTTTCATCACCATTAGCAAGCTACATCACATTTATATACATATATTTCCAACACAATTACTTACTTCCAGTTAATACGCTTTTACTTCCGGTTTCTCTTTAAATAAACACTATATACATAAAAAGTACGTTTTTACTACAATGATATATTTAAAAAACATAAAATAACATGGATATTATGTTTTTGATCTGAATTCGTTGTATTTTATGCATTTCTGGTTATGTTCATTTTCACTTCCGGTCAAGATTGTGGCCATTTTGGAAAACCCCTAAAAATCCCGTTAAACAGGAAATTTCGAGATGGTTCCATATCTGATATTAATAAGTATGGTCAGAACTATATTACCTGAAAATGTGGTGCTTTTAACAGAAAGTGAACACTTCGGCCGAAAATCTGCACATAACCGCCCCACTATACAGCCGCTCAGCTCACCTTTGCATCAGAGCAAGTATCAACCGCTACCTAACTTCAGAACAAGTTAGAAAGACGTGTTCTATAATAACTGATCCCGTTTTTCAAAGTCGCTAATAAATCGTTGAGCGCTAAAGTTAAGAGAATCAAAGAGAAAGGCAAATGTTAAGTTCAACACCATTCATCAATTCAACCAGAAGATATCAAGAAATGTTATGAAAGCGGAATATTTGGCGAAGATACACCTACTTCTCTACTACGAGTAAATTGGTTTAATATCAGCCTGTTATTTTGCAGAAAACCAAAGAAATCTGAAAAAAACTTTTTTTGTAATACAGAAAGATGCAAACAACATCGAGTATGTCGAAATGACCGAAGAAGAAAAGACGAAGAATCATCCTGGTGGAATTAGTGATATAAAGCGGACGAAGGAGACCCAAAAATGTTTTCTACCAGTGGAAAAGATTGCCCAGTCCAGTACTTAAAGAAGCTATTGACAGTTCTAAATCCAGGAGAAGAAGCATTGTTTCAAAGACCAAAGAAAAACCGACGAAGTTTGGTTTCAAAATTCACCGCTTGGTGTCCAAACGCTAGGGAGTATGATGAAGGAAATTGCGACGGCAGCAAATTTGAGACAAATTTACACAAACCACAGTGTAAGGGCAACGTCTATAACCTTGCTAACAAAGCTGGAATACCAGTTCATCGCATAATGCAAGTATCTGGTTACCGAAACGAAACAAGTGTAAAAGTATATTGCGAAAGGCAGACTTTAGAACAACAAAAAAACAATGCTCTGAAAATCTGGCTGCCCTGATGTCAACAGCTTTGATTAAATAACCTTTACCAGAACTATCTAAACAGGACGCAGATCAGACGAAAACAAGTCAATACACTTATCAAAGTACAACCTGTACCAAAATTCGCCAAAGTTTGTTGATTTTGGAAATGCGAAGTTTGAAAATTGTAATTTTGTGTTCAATTACAAGTCATATGAAGTGACAACTTTTAACATGTAAAAATATTTGAGCCAGCATAATTGAATTATGTTCGTATTTTAGTTAGGAATCATTTATTTATCTTGACTGTTGTATTCCTTTCTCTATTTATTAAAAATATTAATTATGGGTTTGTATGTTAACTCTTTGTCGTCCGATCGTGTGTGAGCTCAATTGGTGAAATCCTGAGTGCTAACTCAACCCTCCCCCCTCAGTTCAAGTTTAGCTAGCCGGGCTAGTTAAATACTGCTGACTTTTTAAGCCGAGGGCTCAAACTTTTCCCACAATGCCATTTGGGAGAATTCTGTTCACTCGTTGACGGTAGGTATGGCTGCTTCGGTAGGGTTTCTAATGAAATGTGCTCTAATTTTGGAGAAATATGCCACTGTTAGAGAGCTTGAAGACATCATTAAGTCTGAGGATGGCTGAAAAGTACTTGGTTTGCTTCTAGTAGGCTTTGTGGGGGGATTTCACAGGGTTTTTCCGTTGTGTTTGTGCTTTGAGACACAGGAAAAAATTATTCAATGAAATCCTTGGAATCAGACTGCAGTTGGCATTGGCTTGAGTCCAAATCACCGCTCTTGGTTATAGGGGTTACCCTACCGGAGTCCCAGAGGGGGGGGACCCTTGTGATTTTTTGTCCATTACCCAGCATGCAATTGGAGGTGGGAGCAGGAAAATGTGGTCGAGTGAAATGCAGTGCAAACATCGGCGTGGTTCACCGTCGCTTGGTGTGTTTTGTGAAAACAAACCTGCTGGTTGGAAAGATTAAACAAGGTACTGTAAGAGGGGCTGAATGGGGGGGGGGGGGGGGGGGGGTCTACATGTCAGTTGTCAGTTAACATTTTGGCCATTTGTCAGTTAGCCCTAATTAATCATTACTAGAGAAAATTTACAATGTTTGACCCACAAAACCAAATTTGTCAGTTGTCAGTTATTTTTCGGTTGTCAGTTGTCAGTAAAAAAATCGGCATTTGTCAGTTGTCAGTTATTTTTAAGGCCGTTTGTCAGTAGTCAGTTAACCCCATTCAGACCCTCCTGTAACGACTGAGTGGTTAGTTTGTGTTTGCTCTTGATTTCAAGTGCGAATGGGAAGGTTTTTTTGAGCCGATTTTTAGCTCCTTAAAATTCGTGAAAATCGAAGAAACAAAACAATCGCCAAAACAAATGAGATTTTCTCCATAGTGAAAGAGTCGAGTGATCCCTGTTATAGCTCGGACTTTGAAGCCATACATCCCTTCGCATAATATCGCAACATCGTCTTTCCAGCATGTCTAGATGTGATGCAATATTTTTTCTAGTAACGGACTTATACGTCTCCTATTTACAGGCTCGGACGGTAAAGAGTTAAAATACTTTTTCATTCATGTTCTCCATTTACGTTGAAATTGGCCAATGACAAATTTCAAGAGCAGCATACTCAGTTTGCATATTAAAAGGGTTAGAGCCACTTTTCGTTCGTGTTTTGTTGGCGAATAACTGCATTTGCTGACTGAATAATGAACTCGTCATTTTAAATACTGCACTCGGCCATGCAGTATTTAAAATGTCTCGTTCATTACACAGTCAGCGCGTGCAGTTATTCGCCAACAAAACACTCACATCGGTCTCTAACCCCTAAATACTACGCCTGCTTGATGCTGAAATCTGAACAGTGAATTGCGAATAATAGAATGGGATTTCTCTGCGGGTTTCATTTAGAAATTCGTTTGAGAGGTTCCTGAATGTTCTTGAATGAACAACGGGCGATAAAACTTGCAATGAACTAAGAAGGCAGAATTTCAGAAGAATAAATCATCATTCGTGTAGAGCGGCCATGCCAACGAAGAGAGCCTCAAAAGCTACGCAACACGGCCATCAGAGCAGCAGTTTAAGGGCCCATAGCCATATTTAAATCGGCCGTTGCTAGGGAAAGTTTGCAGCCTCGTAAAACCCGGAAAATCAAAGAGTGGGCAATAATTATTGTCAAGGTGATTCCTTGGGTAAAGTCTTACAGTCTGATGACATCATGATGACGTCACCAAAATCAGAAAATTTCGAAACTCTCCAAGGATTTTTGATCTAATAGTAATTTTTGAATATTTTCCGAACCTACGAATTAAGGTGCATAAAACCGAGCATGCGGTTGCCATTACGACAAAACATGAAGATTTTACAACACTTTTCAGTCCAATTTTAATCTTTTTTGGCGAATTAAAAGCCATAACTTTGGCATTTATTGTCGGTTTCCAAAATCCATGCTTGTTTTTGTGGAGAACGTGGTCAACAACATTTTAACGGGAAGAAGTTTGGTGTTTAGTGAAAGCGCGCAAAATGTTTAGTATTTTTAGAAACCGGAAGTGAAGAAATTAACTGTTGTTGCAGTAAAGTCTACAATAATTGGTAGAACAGGATGTGCATTTCCTATTTCTCCGACAATGGCCAGTTTTGGTGCTTGGCTGAATACTCCAGTCTGCAATGAGCTTCGGACTGTGTGGAGCACATGCCATGAACCCATTTCGCGGCAAACCGAAGAGCCAATAGAAATCAAGCTATAATTAGACCGAGATTCGACAACTTTCACTTGAAGTTGAATCTCGTGGCGTTCACAACGAGCTTTCAGATCGTCAATGTCAAGCTGTCACAATACTCCAGTTTCGTATTCGAAACATACCGCTGAATGCAATGACTACAGACGCATGTACGCAGGGTTAGCCTCATTCTGAAGTTAAACATTCTTAAATACCAGCGAGAAAGTGCAAAGCGTGAAACTACAACAATACAGTTTTGTGAATAGCCCACCTTCTCGCTGGTATTTATGAATGTTTAACTTCAGAATGAGGCTAACCCTGCGTACATGCGTCTGTACTCATTACATTCAGCGGTAATTTTCGAATACGAAACTGGAGTATTGAACCAACCAGCGACGAGAAATGTTGTAGACAAGTCAAGTACAGTAAAATGGGTTTTCCATGTCGTCAGTTTGATTTTAGATTTTTACGTGGGTTCTTAAGCAGATTAAAATCCTTCGTTTACATTACATTATAAAACAAATAAAAGATGGTTCTCCTTGTTATATAACAAAATAATGCACTTTCGAGGTCTTGAAAAGCTGCTAAGCGTGCATTATTTTGTATCGTATGTAACAAACTGTAACATGTACAGTTGCCTGAAATAACCAGGAGGCTAATCGAGTCAGGTGACATGCTACAGAGCCACGTCGGGCTACCTGTGTTTTTCAGCCGGGACTTTGGTAGACTGGGGATTCCCGCCATTTTTAGAACACAGAACTTTACAATTCAAATACATTCTACATTGACACGTAAATCGTGTTTTACTACTAATTACTACTGCACTAACTACTCAAAAAAGTTTGATTAGAAATTTGCAAAATAACACTTAACAGATTAGCTAACTCGCCTTCTCGTTGTCGTGAAATTGTTGTGAAATCATTATATGTCTGGTTTTTGAGTCAGAAGTTTGCACACACGCCAGTTGAATTGCCTTGTGAAGGACTGAAAATCCTCGACAACTTTGACAAGCGTGATGCATGTTGCTAAGCAACTTATCGAACAATCAAGGGAAAGTGATAATGCCTTGAATTAAGAAAAATGTCGTCCTTTTATACCAATCAGAACAAAGTAATTTTATCCTCTACGTTATAAAGTAATAGAAACACCACTTAACTTTCATATTAGGAGAATAAAAGGCACATCCTAACAGAATAACGAGAAACATACATGCAGACATACATCTGGACCTGGTTGTTCTATGCAAGGGTAAGCGCTACCCCGGGGTTAAACCGTTAACCTGAGGTTAAACTGTACAGATTACAATTACAGATTTAGCGCTACCCCGGGGTTAAACCGTTAACCTGAGGTTAAACTGTACAGAATACAATTACAGATTTAGCGCTACCCCGGGGTTAAACCGTTAACCTGAGGTTAAACTGTACAGAATACAATTACAGATTTAGCGCTACACCCCGGGGTTAAACCGTTAACCTGAGGTTAAACTGTACAGAATACAATTACAGATTTAGCGCTACCCCGGGGTTAAACCGCTAACCTGAGGTTAAACTGTACAGAATACAATTACAGAATTGGCGCTACCCCGGGGTTAAACCGCTAACCTGAGGTTAAACTGTACAGAATACAATTACAGATTTAGCGCTACCCCGGGGTTAAACCGCTAACCTGAGGTTAAACTGTACAGAATACAATTACAGAATTAGCACTACCCCGGGGTTAAACCGCTAACCTGAGGTTAAACTGTACAGAATACAATTACAGATTTAGCGCTACCCCGGGGTGAAACCGCTAACCTGGGGTTAAACTGTACAGAATACAATTACAGAATTGGCGCTACCCCGGGGTGAAACCGCTAACCTGAGGTTAAACTGTACAGAATACAATACAGATTTAGCGCTACCCCGGGGTTAAACCGTTAACCTGAGGTTAAACTGTACAGAATACAATTACAGATTTAGCGCTACCCCGGGGTTAAACCGTTAACCTGAGGGTAAACTGTACAGAATACAATTACAGATTTAGCGCTACCCCGGGGTTAAGCCGCTAACCTGAGGTTAAACTGTACAGAATACAATTACAGAATTGGCGCTACCCCGGGGTTAAACCGCTAACCTGAGGTTAAACTGTACAGAATACAATTACAGAATTGGCGCTACCCCGGCGTTAAACCGCTAACCTGAGGTTAAACTGTACAGAATACAATTACAGAATTGGCGCTACCCCGGGGTTAAACCGCTAACCTGAGGTTAAACTGTACAGAATATAATTACAGAATTGGCGCTACCCCGGGGTTAAACCGCTAACCTGAGGTTAAACTGTACAGAATACAATTACATACTTAGCACTATCCTAGGGGTAAAGTTTCCCTGGCTTCGAAACAAACCGGGGTCAGTTGTTTATTTGTCAGTTCAGTGATTTGATCTGCTGTGTGGAAATCTTGCAGGCTTGACTAAAGAACCATGGAGGAAGACAAAGGGTTGGAATATGAGGTGAATTAATTAAGTTACCGCCGTCTAAACATAATGTCATGCCTGTAAGTTACTCAGAGGTGGATTCAGGGTGTGGGTTCAGCGGGGGGTTGCAACCCCCTATGACTTCTGGCGATCACTGTAATTTCAGACTCACTCACTAGATTAAAAAAAAAATTTGCAACCCTCGCCCCTTTCGCAAAATCCTGGCTCCCACGTATGTTACTCATACGTCGTTATACTGCGTTAGTTGTGGCTTTGCTGCTGATATAATAAACACTTAATGACTGGCTCTGAATGAAACAGTGAGTTTTGTTTCCCTGAGATCCTCACTGTTATTAATTGTTTTGTTATATATATATACCTAGCTCCCAAGTCAAAGGATTCTGATTGGTCAATAACGAGTGCCTAAAAAGGTTATTGAGTGCACAGTTGCACGCTCTCGGCAAATGTTTGCTCAGTATATTATAAACAAAACAAATCACATGAATTGTTCGTCATATACGTGATTTATAAATTATGGGCACTGAGTTAGTATTATTCCAAAGGGCAGTTCTGACTCACCGGTCAAACACTGTATTTTTGGGGACACTTTTGAAACACTTTTTGGACCAGCTTTTTTCGGACTGAGAGTTCTGACCCACTAGTCGAAGACTATTTTCCAGCAGTATACATGTACAAGTCGGGTTTTGATACAGATCTTTTTCTTGTTTTTCAATTCTTTCCTCACGCTCAAACTTCTGGATGACGTCATATATACTACTACTAGGGAAGACACATTAACCTTACACAGTTATATAACATGCGGCCCTATATGTTACAAATAAAACGTAATGGAAAGGAAAGGAAGTATGGGAAAAATTAACGCACAAGCTACAACATTACAAAATATAATGAATAATTGGAATCAATGAAAAGAGAATTAATATGAAATAAAATCAAAAACAAATATACTTACTAGAAGACTATGCGCAATGGAAGGGGCTATGCCATGGACGCGGCGCCAGAAATGCAGCAGCAGTGAAGCAAGGAGCGACAGTTATAGCAGAGGAGCTCCTCTAGATGGTTAATAGAGGAGATGTGCGGAAGAAAAACGTTACGAAGCTTATGCTTAATAGAAGTCAGCCTGGTAGGCAAAGTATTAGAAGAGAGCGTAGTAGTAGATGTTGCAAGCTGCTTGAAGTCAGGATCCAAGGAATTGAAAAGAATAGCAGCGCTATAATCCAGAGTGCTTATAAATATACCATAATTACTGCGAGGGTAAGGTACGGCGAGGTTATGCATGCTGGCTCTGGTGCAGCGGCCAGAAGCTCTACGAGTAGTAGAGAGGAAATGGAACATGTTCTTAAAACATGTAGGTGCATCAGGATTAAGAAATGTGCTTCAGAGAAGTAGAAGTTTCAATTCCTACATTTAATTAGGTCGGTGATCGGAATCCACTGAAGCTGGGAGAATAGATGAACAGAGGGTTGACGGAAGTCGGCATCCAAGAGTATGCGGGCAGCGCGTTTTTGAAGGCGAAGAAGCCGCAGCATGTGGAGGTGGGAGCAGTTGCCCCAAGCAGCAGAACAATAGATGAAATGGTTTATGGATGCATGAATTATAGAAGCGCAATGCACATTCATAGGTGAGGAAAGGCTTAATGCAACGGCGAAGAGACAGTCTGCTGATAATGGCGCAGATGTTGTCGACGTGGTGTTCCCATAACATGAAACTGTCTAAAGTGACGCCTAGTATCTTGGTGTGGTCGACCTGCTCGATACTGTTACCGTCGACTACCACATTTAATATAGAGCAAGGTAGCGTACGGAATTTCTGAGAGGAAGTTACAAGTAGAGTCTTGGTCTTAGATATGTTGAGTGCCATTTTGTTTTGCCTTGTCCATGAAGATACAGCTAAGGCGACTTCATTCAATTGAGAACTGACAGTGGAGATAGAGTGGCCAGAAGTGAGTATAGTAGTGTCGTCGGCAAACATTGTCTGATAGGTGTTAGAGGATAGCTGCAAAGGTAGGTCATTAATAAATATAAAAAAGAAAAGCGGCCCGAGGATGCTGCCTTGTGGTAACCCTACAGACACTGGAGGTACGTCCGACAGAGTGCCCCGGAATAGGGTTCTCTGGGTACGCCCTGGTAGATAGGAACAGAACCACACGATAGTCGAGTGGGAACAGCCATAGACATGGAGCTTGTAGAGTAGTGTATTGTGATCGACTAGGTCAAATGCCTTTTTCATATCGATGAGAAGTCCATTTAGGAGTTTGTTATCTATATTGCTCAGTATCTTGTCCGAGAGATCAGCGATGGCCAGCTCACATGAACGGAACCTTCTAAAGCCGAACTGTGAGTCTGTTAGGAGCTCGTGCTGAGCAAGAAAGTCGTAAAAAGATAAGTGTACGTGGCCCTCTAGGACTTTAGAGACCACGGCGAGGATGGATATTGGACGAAAATTGGAGCGGTCAAAGAGCGAGCCGTATTTATACATTGGCGAGACTTTAGCAATTTTCCACAGGTATGGGAAAATACCAGATAAAATGCTCAGATTAAAAATTGCCGTCAGTGAAGGGAAAATTGAGGAAGCGGCAATTTTCAAACCGGCGGCCTTGCCAGTGGACAAGCGTTGAAGACTTGAGGAGATTAATTCCTCAGAAACAGGTGTAATGTGGAATGAAACACCAGATGGTAGCTTGGAGATGACAAACTCGTTAAGGTGGTCCCAATTGGGACTACCAGGAGGGCTGCTGAGTTTAACAGTAGATGTAATATTAGCAAAGTGATCGTTGAATAAGTTAGCAATGTCAAAATTATTGTGATAGTTCTTGCCATCAATGGTCAGGTGGCTAGGCAGATTAGGGCATTTAGAAGGAGCCAGATTACGAATAATGCGCCATAAGATTTTTTGGATTATCCAGGTTGCGGTTGATAGATTCATGATAAAATGCGCGCTTTGCGTTTCTAATAAGATGCACTACTGTATTACGCGTCGCGCGGTACTCGCGCCAACAGGATTCATTGTTTTCCAAAATAGCTTTCTTATGCCAATTATTGCGCCTGTAAACATATCCATTGTATTCCATGAAATGTAGTCCATGTCGGCTAAAAAACTATCAACAGAGAAATTATTTCAGTTCTTTAGCGAGCGAAAAAACTATAAGTTTACTACTCTCCAGTCCCCCTCTTCTTCCTTCTCCTCCTTCTTCTCCTCCTCTAGGGGTTGATTCAAGAGGGTTACCTTTCTTTGGATTCCAGAGCTCATACCATCGAGTAGCGCCAATTCCAAATCTAGTTTTTACCTCCTTTGCAGAAACCTGACCACGGAGATCCTGAATTTCTTGGAGTTGTGCTTCAGTCAAGGCCTTCTTAGTAGGCATGCATGACTGTTAACTTGCTATAATAAGTTCTATGTTCAACAGCTAGTTATTTTTTCCTAGGATTTCACAGGAGTTTTCCAAGGTTTTCATGGAAATTACCTGGGAAAAGCCGCGTGCCATTACCTATCGAGACTTTTGCTTATGAACCTCTGCTACTACTGAGTAATATTCAGTTTGCACTTTCAAATTGCAACCCCTAAAGGCTCGTGCACTTATCAGAACTATCAATATATCATTCAGTGCCCATAAATCACGTATAGCATTCGCGTTCATGCCATTTCCTCTACTTATTCTACCATTCGAAAATCTAGACATGAAAAGCGTTAAAAGGTTGAACAAGAGAAACACGTAATTTCGCGACAAAACCCTTTTCAGTACGGCCCTCTCACTCAGTCATTACATACCTATTGTTGCATAGCCATACATTTTTAAGATACAACGCACGCTCTTGTTCGTTGAACCGGGGTCACGTGGTAGTCATCAAAATCCAATGTATCTCGCGCGCGATACAATTCAAATGTATCCCCCACGTGATCACATTGTGACACAATTTGTGTGTGTTCTCACGGTAGCTTTTTGTCGAGGTTGACTTAAACTATATATGCTTATATATAACTATAAGCACAACTTCGCTGCTCGATCGGCTCTCGCGTCTTCGCCGCTCGGTGTCGATTGGCGAAGACGCGAAACAGGGTAATTATTCTAGCTCTGGAAACAGGGTAATTATTCTAGAGATAATTCGGAAATAATTGTTTTCTATCGTAGTTGTAATTTATGGTGATAAAATCGTTTTATAATTGATGGCAGGTAGAGTATGTCGGAAAGTTCAGATTGTGAAATGTTTCAAATTATGCATTTATCAATTGAAATCCCTGTAAGGGTACAAAACGCCACGTGACCTATTTTGCATATGTTCGCCTTAATACCTCGTTAACGAAACATAATAATCAGGGGAGGCATCTGCAATCACTTCTTAGTGTTTGTGAATGGGCGTTTCTACTGATATAGGAAAACAAATTTCTAACATCATTTTATTTCAACCATGGGTATAACACTGATAATTTAAAAAAATTGTTTAAGTGTAACAAAATATTTTGTACAATAATTGATGCCTCCCCTTCTTAACTCAGCGGCACAGCATTCAAAGCAAAATATATTTTACCATTCTACTATTCACTTGATTTAGAATTGATATCTAAAATAAAAATATATTGTTCATAGGCACTTTAGGAAGTAGGGTAGAACCACTTCCCGCCTAAGGCTGCTCTCCCTCCTGTAGTCCAACACACTGAAAGTGGACAGAACCATTCTATTTTTACATACAATCGAATCATTGTACTTATAATTATTTCATCTGGTTTCCGGCACGGTATTTCTGGTATTTACCACGGTATATGACTTGTATAGAATCGAGAATAAAAAACGGATATTCCACTTAATCCCACGGCGGAGATCGGGATTTCAATTGATAAGTGCATTATTCTCATTGAATAAATGCTTATAAATTGTGTTAAAAATCCAATTTTGCTTCAAATCCTTTTGTTTAGTAATTCCAAAATCCCTTCGGCCTCACCTAACGCCATTCTATGAATTACGCAGAGATCATTTCGGGGTCAGTCTGGCAATTTTTTGGGATTATTTCGGGTCCTGCACAGTACCTCTTCCTTTGTTTTTGCCAGAGGGATTTAGAGGAAACTCTGTTCGCAAGGTATCCTTCAATATAACCGCAACCCTAAACCTGTCATCCAAGAAATTGTAATTGTGAAACCTCTATTGCTTTTGTTTTGCATTTGTACCGGTGCGTCTAGGTTGGTTTCGAGTCTGAAAGATGAAATTGCTAACTACAAGCCTGTAATACAGCTGAGTTGGTGGAGAAGTTTTCTGAGTTTATTTCTGCAAAGATATTATACTGACCAATTCAACATCCTTCTGACTGGTCAAATTGGTGCGGGCAAGTCAAGCTTCTTTAACAGTCTAAACAGTATGTTCCGGAAAGAGATAGCACACAAAGCACAAGTGGGAAAAGCAGCTCGCAGCCTTACTAAACATGTAAGTACATTACGGGCATCTCTCACAGGAAAATAAAACCTGTTAGCGTCTGTCTGTTTGGTTACATGAATGACAATACTTGTACCTTTTTATGTTATCAAATTATTTATTATATTTGTTTCTTCCTTTACTCGATTAGCTTTTAATTTATGTATGTTACACCTAACCCGCCTCGATTAGGTTTGCTATTTGCGGGTTTAGTGTATTGTTCAGTATGATTTTGTTGTGGAAATAAATTGTTGTTGTTGTTGTTGAATGTGCCCATATGTTTTCGAATGAAAATGGGCAGGGTATAATATTCTAATTATTACTGTACCATTCATTCTTATGATTTTATTACGTAGCTAATTGGTTCACACGGACACGACTTTCTGAATTAATTAAAAATGGCGACTCGAGCTTGAGCGAAACGGGAGGAAAATTCAAAGTTGCTGCGGACTCCCATTAACCATCACTTCTCCCTCGGTACTAGTCCCAATTCAAAAATAAACAACAAGGAATGACTGCTAGATAATTTTACAGATGGCCGACCCGTTGAACCAGCGAAAGGGGAGGAAATGCTCTATGTTTACCCAATCTGTCGCTAGTTATGAGCCTCTGCTGGCAAGTCCTCTGAACCGTCATTATTACACAAACTGGATTTGCAAAACCGAGCCGATTGAAGGACACAAAGTGTTGGAATTAGGGTAAAATCACGACGCAATATTCGATCTTTCTAAAGGAGTTGCCTAACTCAAGGTGAGACTGTCCTTAAAAAAATTGAGTCTCCGGATCACGCAGTTTTGGATTGATGCCTTTGATTTTTCTTGTAATCCACTGAAGCTCATTGTTAGGAATCATACTTGGATGAATGCGCTCGGGGCGTTCGATTTCTCCTGTAGTGGTCAACTCGAGAGCTTCATGCTCCTTTGACTACTACACATATATCCTCAAAGACATTTAATAATTTATTTCCTTTTTTTATATAAAATATCTACATGCACTGTAATTACATAATTTGTAAATAGTGTGCAATAAAGAATCTTGAATTTGAGCCCCGCCATCAAATGGAACAAATGTAATCGATCTCTTCTGATCATGGTCTCGGAGTGCAGCCTGAGTGAATACCAAATATACAAGTAGTAATATGCGGGCTGATAAGAATTGGCTCGTACTCCATTTATATATAAATTGTATTATTTGGTCTCTGGAATTTCAAATTAACATGAGCGGCTCCATCAAAGTTGAACTGTTTGCCGGAAATTCCAACGCCAACCTTATCTACTGAAGATAAGGGAGGTTTGTTTGTCAAACTGTTATACACGGAACGCAGCAACTTCGTTTACTGAGGTCCCAGGTCATACAATACCTTTTTAACCGAGCTGAGGAATACAATACAAGAGCTTTATGACATTACCGAAGAGAACGCCGTTGATCTTATTGCTATGAATCATATCGTCACTTCTATAGATGACAGCATTCACGAACCGGTTCGAATCCTACAGTTGTAAGAGAAAGCGACACCTGAAGAGATTTTAGAACTGATTCAAAGCAAATTGAACACACCCATTTGCTACACCGGACATTTCAGTGGCGTCAGGAAACACAGTTATGGTTAATGGTTAAACTCGTGAAGGGGTTGGCAACCACAGTGGGAAAGTTTACTACAAATACCAATGCAGGCGCAGCAGCAAATGGACAGGATAGATCATCTATGAATTGTGACAATTGAGCTGGAGGAGGAGGAGGAGGTGGTGGTTGTGGAGTAGGAGGAGGAGGTGCAGATTGTTCACTTTAGCCGAATCTGACTAGATGTTGAACTTAGATGACAACAGGATTTACAATTCAAGATGTAATGAGATACCGCACCACTTTCTTCATGCGGAAAGACAATAGATCCATGACTTCATTGAAAATAATTTAGTCACCCCCCTTTTAATGAGATTCATCTCCATTTTTTTCATGAGGCAAAGACAATAGAATCGTGACGTCATTGAATTAATTACCTACCGCACCACTTTAATGATATACCGCACCAAAAAAGAGGCTAATTCGGTCCCTCTCCTACTACGCATATGACATCACATAACTGATTAAAATATTGCAAATATAAACTATTATAACTCGTAGACGCAAGATTCAAATCAGAGAGATATTTTACTATTCAACAATTTACTTCATGTAGACTCGATATTAATGATAACAAATGTGGGTTATAGGCACTTATAGGCACCGCCATTTCCCAGAATGACTGGACACTTTTCACTCCTGGAATGAAACTTTAGCGAGAAAGAAACTGAGATATATACCATGTCGGCGAACGGACGTGAAAACGAGTGCTCTGACCTAAATCCTAATTCTGATAAACCTGCGAGCCCAGTTACACTGAACAGCTTTTTAGGAATGGATAGCAAAAAGAACATGTTTACTTGGCATGGTTCTGTGGAAGAGCTGCAGAATTTCTGCGTGAAAGAATTGAATCTAGATCAACCAAAGATCACAAGTTGCGAAAGATCAACTTCACTCAAAACTAAATGTGCTACGTTTACGCTTTATTCAAGCACGAAGACCCTTCAAATTCAGGGAACGGATCAAAAGGAGATTAAAACTAAACTGCGGTCTTTAATCGGGCAATCGGACAAAAGCAATCTTGGCCAACAGGAAGATAGTGGTACCAAAGCCACTGAAGAACCGAGTGAAAGTGGTGAAACGAACAGGGAAAACAGAGGAAGTGAGGAAGAGGTTCTTATTAGCGGCAAAGAGCATTCAGACGGAAGCAGGGCTGGAAGAGAAAATCGAGACGAAGATGAAGAAATCGGTTTTCGCGCCAAATCTTCAAACTCTGAGTATGCTAATGAAACCAATTCAAGAGTTGAATATCAATTAGTTGAAACCAAGCAATTACTAGAAAAAGTCTTAACTGATCTAAGTGTTTTGAAAGATTCTTATGCTGCTCTAATGACTTCCAACAATGACCTAAGGAATGAACTCATTAGTCTTCGCCAGGAAGTGTCATCCGTTGGCCAGCTCGTCCAATCAGAGTCACCCACTGGCAACCAGGACTGGGTAGGCGTTAGAAGAAAAAAACATGGTCCTTTGAGCGTTCATAATCAGTACGACCCTTTAGTGATCGCGGATGACGAAGCTTCATATCAGTACGTGAGGCAGCCAGAAGCTATTCCGGTAGTTCCTAACCATGAATGTCAACTAAAGGCCTATCAGAAGAAGCAAAAGGACAGACATCAAAGAGAACAGAAAACCCACAACGAAAATAACCCGAATGGTAGGAAAGTCCTGATCATTGGTGATTCGATAGTAAAGAACATAAGCCCCAACAAGATAAATAAAGCATGTGGCAGACAAGTTGTTTGCAAGTCGCTAAGTGGAGCTAGAGTCGATGAGGTTCAGTCTGAAGCCCGTTCCTTTATGGCCGAGGGTGATAAAGACAAGAAGAATGTACTCATAATACATGTAGGAACAAACGATCTAGCGAGAAACAGCGTTAAAAAGGTGGAGAAGAGTCTTGAATGCCTAGTAACAGAGTTTAAACCCTCCGTAGAGGCAATGGCCATTTCAAGTGTGACTAGAAGACTGGATAACCCAGTGCTAATGAGGAAGGGAGATGAACTCAATAGTTCGATTAGGGCAATCTGTAAGAAGAGAGGCATTGGCTTTATCAATAACAACAACATCGGAGCTCAGCACCTCAATGGTTCGAATCTTCACCTAAATCCAAATGGCGACAGGAAGTTGGGCAGCAACTTTTGCGGGTACCTGAGGTCTATTTGCGGTAATGAGGACCAGAAGACGCATTTTCAAGGGTCCTACTAAAACCACGATCCAAGAAACTGGAGAGCGTACTTGGATCGCGTAGCCCAAGTAACCTCATCTATGCGGCTCGCATAAATCACCAGGAAGAAGCATCGGTCGAATCACAAGAAATAGGACAATTAACCCAAACTAACAACCAGCGGCACCACTGTAACAATACTGATACTAGCTGCAGTCCACCAATCATCCCACCCATAGTAAATAGTGCAACACACACTAATGTTAATTCAACACAAGGTGAGCCTATTAAGCCTAATACATTTGAATCGTTCAGCAAAACTAGAGGCTTTAAGATGGCCTTCATTAATATAGCAAGCATTCCCAAGCATCTTGATGAATTAAAAATTCTTCTTTCATGCCAGAACTTGGATTTGCTTGCTGTAAACGAAACGCGCCTTTCTGAAGCTATCACTGACTCTGAAGTCAACATAGTAGGCTATAATATTATCCGTCGCGATAGATCTAGATGTGGCGGTGGTACCGCATTGTACTTACGAAATACCATTAATTATTTAGTTCGTAATGATATATTTGAAGATTCTCTAGAAGCTATCTCGGTTGAAATTATCAAGCCCAAAAGCAAACCTTTTATAATTTCGACTTGGTACAGACCTCCAAGTTCTCTGATTAACATAATGGATTTGTTTAAACTGGCATTGAGAAAGCTCGACAATGAGGACAAAGAATTTCATATTTTTGGGGATACTAATTGCGATCTATTAGATAATGAACCGGATAACCACACTAAGCAGCTCAAAGATCTCCTACAATTATTTCAGTTGAAACAAACGATCCTTTGTCCCACTAGAATCACAAACACCTCGAAGACGCTTATTGATCATCGCATCACAAATGAGGTGCAGAAAATATCGTATTCAGGAGTTTTAGATGTTTGCTTGAGCGATCATAATATGATTTACGCAGTTCGCAAAATTGGCGTCCCTCGAGGCCCTCCTAAGATAATCGAATCGCGCCAGTACAAACACATGAACAAAGACCTTTTTATTCGGGATCTCGCTGACCAGCCATGGGAAAGATTGACCTCTATTGCTGATCCCAATACCTTTTGGCACGAATGGAAATCGATTTTTTTAGGAGTACTAAATAAACATGCGCCGTTGCGCAAAAAGAAAATAAGGAGTCGGCCCGCCCCTTGGATGACTAGAGACATAAAAGAAAACATGCTACAACGAGATTATTTGAAGAAAAGAGCTAATAAATCTGGTGATCCATCTGACTGGTCCAGATACAGAACTGCACGAAATGAAGTTCATCTAAGTATCAAGAGAATAAAGTCTGAATATTATCGTGCTCAAATTGACATAAACTCAAATAATCCGAAAGCTATGTGGAAGACGTTGAACGACCTGAGCTCCAGGAAAAAGGCTCAGACTGTGATAAACCAGTTAAAAGTCGACGGAATAACATACACAAAACCCCAAAATATAGCAAATACTTTGAACAGGCACTTCATTGAAATAAGCGCAAAATTATCAGCCGACAAAGTCAATACAACTAATGTTACTTTTGAGGAATTTATACCACCAGTAACAAGTGTGTTTGAGTTTAACCTTGTTCCTGTTAACAAAGTTACTAAGCTTATTAAAAACCTTAGCGGTTCCAAATCACCTGGCTTAGATAGAATTCCTCCAAAAATCCTAAAAATGGCAGCCCCTATTCTATCACCATCTCTAACCTATTTGTATAATTTATCTTTAGAAACGAGTATTTTTCCGATAGATTGGAAAAAGGCCCGTGTAACACCTTTATTTAAATCGGGTAGTAAAAGTGACAGTAATAACTATAGACCTATTTCCGTATTATCAGTAGTGTCTAAAGTATTTGAAAGGATCGTCTACGATCAAGTCTATAGCTACCTAACTTCCAATAATTTACTATCTAAATATCAATCTCTCATTACACTCAACTGTCACAGCCTTACTTGATGCAACTAATAATTGGTTCGTCAATATGGATAGTGGCCTCTTGAACTGCGCTGTTTTTCTTGATATAAAAAAAGCCTTTGATACTGTTAATCACGATATTCTTTTAAAAAAGCTTCAACTTTATGGTTTTAATCAACTTGCAATCAATTGGTTCGGATCCTATCTGCAAGACAGACGCCAAGTCTGCATTGTAGGCGACTCGTTCTCGGATGAAGGGGTTTTAACCAGCGGCGTACCTCAGGTTCAATTATTGGGCCACTATTATTTTTAATATATATAAATGATTTACACCAATCAATACATTATTCAAATTGTAAAATGTATGCCGATGATACCAGTATATGTGTATCTGGAAAAGACATACTTGAAGTTGAATCAAAAATTAATTATGACCTAAGCAAAATCAACGACTGGTTCACGGCTAATAAATTAAATCTTAATACTGTGAAAAGCGAGTTTATGATTATTGCCAATGCTCAAAAACAAAGAGCCCTGAACTCTATACCAGTCATTACAATTGGAGGCACACAACTTAATAATGTCTCGAACACAAAATACTTAGGTATGGAAATTGATGATAAACTTTCTTGGTGTAATAATGTTGATAAAATCTGTAAAAAAGTGTCATCAGGCATAGGTATGATAAAGAGAATGAGGTCATATGTCAATGTCGAAACGTTAAATGTCATTTACAAATCTCTCGTCCAATGTCACTTTGACTACTGCAGCTCTGTGTGGGATAATATCGGATTGACTTTAGCAAATAAACTACAGAAACTACAAAATAGAGCTGCGAGGGTAGTAACAAAATCTTCTTATGACATACGGTCCCGTACTCTTCTTCAACAACTTGGATGGGATGATCTACAAACTAGAAGAAATAAACATATGGCAATTATGATGTATAAAATCCATCACGGTTTATGTCCTGACTATTTATCAGAGTTATTTACAAGTAGATCAATGTCCACACACTACGTTTTAAGAAGTGTTAGTCAGAATAATTATTCTATACCACGCCCTACTCGTGAATACCTAAAAAAGAGTTTCAGTTACAGTGGTGCCCTATTGTGGAATCAATTACCTAAGGCCCTTAAAGACTCTGTATCTTTAGACGCTTTTAAAGCATCTATTAGTAAAAAATAATTTTTATCTTTCAATTTTATTATTATATTTAAGGAAATTTGATTATACATTAGCATTAGTACTTATTGTAAAACAATTATCATAGTATTTTAGTCTTGCTTTTACTACACCTATATAATACCTATATAATTAGTGATATTAGTTACTAGATATTTATTTTAGTGCATCCCTCACGGCTATCTGAAAAGCAGCTACGCTGATGTATATTACCGTGTTTAAATAAAGATTTATTATTATTACATATCGATATGCACATCTCATTAACTGCCGAAATCAGTCACGCGTCAAGCTCATTAACTGCTGAGCGGAAGATTCAAATACAGAGAAAATGGCCGAATTGGCGTCAGGTAGTCTGATAAAAATAGCTTTTTACCACAATTGCCGGTAATCTCGCGATCTGATTGGTCGATGTGCGGTGGTAAATGAGAGTCCAGACAACGGTGCTGATGCGAGCATGTCACGCAATGTCGAAAAAAATATATTTTTTGCTTGCTTTAAACATGGTACTTTTGAGATTTTACCGAATTTTGAACTCGGTATAGATTTCGACAGCTTTTTACCAGAGTGGACGGGCATAACGGACGACGAATTGATTGCACACGCGGAGATGGCAGTGCAGAGTAAACACAGGAAAGCCGGGTCGACAACGACAAGAAAGCGAACGATGCTGAAAAACCTCGCTTTGCAATGTTAACAGATGAGGACCTCACGAGCATAATTAGCAGCGCTGAGGCGAAAGGAACAAAGAAAAACACAGTGGTTGTCAACACAATCGAGGGTAAATATAAGTTATTTAAAATAAATATGTCATGATCAATATATTTAGAAACTGAGAGCGGACTACTCACGAAGTTTTGCTGTTCATTTCACAGTTCATTTTCCAGCGACCCACGCCAAAAGTCAAGGAATCCGACCCAGTGTGGTATGAAAACAAGCCTTTGGGAGTTAACACACTGGCGAAAATGATGAGATAAATCTCGCTCGGTGCTGGCCTTTCCCAAATGTACACAAATCACTGTGTTAGACTTAGAGCGACCGCCATCCACAATTTGATGCCTTCCCGCCACATAATGTCGATCTCTGGTCACTCCAACGAACAGAGCATTGCAAGCTACAACTCGAGACCATCAGCTCAACAACTGAAGAACTGCTCTAACATCTTGTCCAATGCACTAGCTGGCCGAACACCAACTTCAACTGCATTTGTCCACTTCCAGCGACACCTTCGACTTCGAGTTTGTCAGCAACCAACACAGTCCAACTTTGTACTTCAAACTCCAACGCTATGTCCTTCCCAAATGGACTCTTTCATGGCTGCACTATTGCGAATGCTAATGTGTATGTTCTGCCACACAATCACAGCAATTTTGCTTGAACATTTGTTGTAAAATTCGCATTCATCTCTCTGTGAATGAACTGTCATGTGCCGAGCCCGCTTCGAGAACTTTGAACTCACCAAGTTAATTTATTCATGTTTGTTGTAATGACCAATCAGAAACGCTCATGTGGTGCGCTTGAAATAATAAACCAATCAGATTGCAAGAAAGTTATAGACAATGCTGGCTCTTTCAAAGCTGTCACGCTTTGTAACGAAACTTCCTTGTACGTTTTCTAATATTGTTGTAAAAAACAAATTTCCTCTGGTTTTCCGTGGTGTGGACTCTTATTTACCACGATTTACGTCATCACATGGTTAAAATTTGTTGTGGACTCACGAGGCGGGCTAAACTGGTGTTTTTCCTTTCATTTTACCCAAAAGTCAACATCGGCTTTTATTAAAGGAACACCAATTGACTTTTAGGTACAGTTCTTTAAAGTCCCCGCTTTAAAAAACCTACTATGTGTTCTTTATGAATAAAGGCAACTTTTATCTCAATTTTGTATGAAAAAGTCTGAACAGCAAACTTCTTAGTCTTTTTTCTCGTCAAGCTCGAAACTTAAAAAAAGGTCAACATCGGCTTCTGGTAGCCCTAGAAATACACTTTAAAATGATATGTTACTCTTTTAAATTGGTCGGAAAAACCCTACTATGTCATTCAATGAAAGAAAAAAACTTTACTAAAACGTGATTCCTGAGCATTTATTATAATTAGAACAACAAATGAACTCCTGCTTGTCATGGATGGTGGCACTTAATTACTCCCTCTGGGAATAGACAGGGAAGGAGCGCGAAATTTAACTTGATTGGTGGGAAATGCGTTGCTAAGAAACTATGAACTTCTGCCGGTAGGGCAAGAGTGGTGTATTTGAGTTGATCAGGATTTTTAGATTCAGATTTCTTTATTTTTATTTATTAAACACTATTTAAAGTATGCACAGAAATTAAGTAAAGATTACTATTATAAAATGACTAGTTTGATTATATAAGTTAATGTATAGAGGAAGAGTGTGCAGTGGTTAAAGGAGCTAAGCTTTCGAGTTAACCACTGCCACATAGGAAGTAAAGACTAAGTCCAAATTAAATTAAATAATACAATATATGTAAAAACTGTGTAAGTACAGGCTGGAATGATAATTAAATACTGTATGTCATCTTTGGTTAAAGCCGAAATTTAAGAAGATGTTTCTTATAGTGTTTTTTAAAGAATGTCTTAATTTTTTTATCTCAGTTGGAATAGTTTGCCAAATTTTTGATAAGGAGAAGTTGAAAGTACGTAAGCCGTTTTTGCAAGGGGTCGAAAAAAATTATAATTTTTTGCATACCTGGTATTGTAAGGATGGCTTTTAAAGCTAGTCCTTTCGGCTTTGCCGTTTCGGCCGTTGACCACAACTTTATAAATAAGCTCAAATTGTTTGGGTGTCTTTTTAACTTCTAGGGCACGAAGAAGCTTGAATGATATCTCATTTTAAAGCTACAACTTTAAAGAATCAGTATTCAGACTTCTTTGCGATGCGATTTGAACATGACTTGTAAGAACATTTAGATCAGGATTTTCAAAGCTAGTCCTTTGGCTTTGCCGTTTCGGCCGTTGACCACAACTTTATAAATAAGCTCAAATTGTTTGGGTGTCTTTTTAACTTCTAGTGCACGAAGAAGCTTGAATGATATCTCATTTTAAAGCTGCAACTTTAAAGAAGCTGTATTTAGACTTGTTTGCTATGCGATTTGAACATGACTGTAACAAATTTAGATCAGGATTATAAAAGCCTAAAGTACCGTTTCGGTTGAACACAACTTTATAAATAAGCTCAGTTTCTTTGGGTGACTTTTTAACTTTTAGGGAACGGAGAAGCTTGAATGATATCTCATTTTAAAGCTACAACTTTAAAGAATCAGTATTCAGACTTCTTTGCGATGCGATTTGAACATGACTTGTAAGAACATTTAGATCAGGATTTTTAAAGCTAGTCCTTTCGCTTTGCCGTTTCGGCCGTTGACCACAACTTTATAAATAATCTTTTTAACTTCTAGGGCACGAAGAAGCTTGAATAATATCTCATTTTAAAGCTGCAACTTCAAAGAAGCTGTATTTAGACTTGTTTGCGATGCGATTTGAACATGCATATGGCTGTAACAAATTTAGATCAGGATTTTAAAAGCCTAAAGTACCGTTTCGGTTGAACACAACTTTATAAATAAGCTCAGTTTCTTTGGCTGACTTTTTAACTTTTAGAGCACGGAGAAGCTTGAATGATATCTCATTTCAAAGCTACAACTTTAAAGAATCAGTATTCAGACTTGTTTGCGATGCGAATTAAACAGCTCAACTAGCTGACAGAGTTTCTTTGGTTGACTTTTTAACTTATAGGATCGTTATCGTTTAGCTGTTAATTGACTTGCTTCTATTGAAGCCAACTTTCACACTTTCCGCCGGCAGGGGATGGCTAGGGACTAGCAACTCCCAAAGCAGATTTATATAAGCCAATCGTAAGACAATCTTCTAACTCATTGACTTTCTAATTATATGACCTAATTTATTCAAAGAACTAATGAGTGTCCATCGAACAAAGGCCATTCTGCGCAATGCTTGAATAACCTGTACCAAATTACATAAGCTATATATATGTGAAGAGCGAGAGAACATGGCACGCAAACTTGTTATACCTATATGTAATACCACTCTATACGCCCTGGGATATTCTCAGTTGAAACTCGCTAGTTTAGTAAAAGCAGATTCGTTCCTTGAAATTTAAGCTATGTAGCGTTTTCGTTTATTTATCTCCATTCTTTACTGACGAGGGAGGGGGATTCGAAGTGTTACGCATTCATAGGGGATGGAGTCAATCAACAACAACTTTATTTAGGCACGCTAGCCCCGACAACTAAAAGCTGATTTCCATGAGAGGTGTGTTGAAACAAGACAGTAAAACTATAATACAAAGTAAAACTATGTGACTTACAAACAATGTGCTGAAAACTCTAATAATACGTGTATATAATAATAATAATTATAATAATAGTATACATTCTGATTCGGTAATGTGAACTACTATAGGTAATTCATTGGATAAATAGTTTCTGCAAAAACTAGTGTTGGTCTGCGTCGGCAGGGAAGTTAAACACTGGTATAATCAACTAAAGTCGATTGAAAAGAGCCCTGACGAAGGGCTAGCACTCGAAACGTCTGCTGCTACTCGCTTTCCACGGCGGTTAGCATACCACAATCGACTTTAGTTGATTATAGAGCCGATTTCAATTGAATGTCGAACGTTTTCGGCTATTGCTTTGGTTTTGCGTTTACTTAGCTTTTCTAGTGGCTGTGAAAATGTTTTGTAATCAGTCAGCGAATCAAATTCCAGAGTAAAACCAATCGTGGTTTTGATTTTGGTCCGTCACGCAATCATTGATCAATCCACGATTGATTTCCTCCTGATTGGTTGCTTTCTCATGGCAGTGAAACCAATCGGTATTCACTTTAGTTCGTGATTGGTTCGTTGTGATTGCTTTGGTTTTCTACAGTCAATTGAAACCTGCTCTACCAGTAGGTAATTCATTGCCTGACGAAAATAGCAAAACTATAATCAGTTTGAAAGTCTTGCTGAAATTCCCGCCATGTGCCAGGAACCCATTGCGCGGTAAACTGAAGAGCGAATAGGAATTAAGCTAAAATTAGACTGAAACTCACACGAGGTTCAACCACTGGGAGCCTACTCAAATGATTTGTACATGTTTACCAAAGACAAATGGTTGTAATGTCAATTGAATAAAAGCCATTCAAAACGAAAACTTTGTGGTTCATTTGCAAGAATTAGTGTTAAATAATGATTCTAAGTGGTTTAATTGCAAGAATTCGAGAACAATATTGATTTTAGTCGGAGGAGTGTGATAGGTATATAATAAGACAAGGGAAGAAACTTCAATGGCGAGCACACTTCATACCTTGAGAACTCCGCCCAAATAATCCACCTAGATCGTTGGCAGTTGACTCAAACGTATAGCGAACACGAAGAACAGTTTGCACATGAACTACTTCCAAAAAATCCCATCCCTCACGGATATTGCGGAAAATGAACAATGTTCAAAGCTTAACATGCGAAAACCTTCAACCCTAGGATGCCGCATGCGAACTCAAAGGAGCAGCGATGGCAAATAACGACTCACCTGGCTCCAGGTGCGGGTAATTTGGTTATTGCTCTCGTGGGGAAAAACACGACTCACCCGAGTCAGGGTGCGTGTATCTTACGGTCCCCTGCAATACCGGCTCGCACGTGTCGTAATTATCCAGCAAGAGAAAAATACAATGAATACCAGTCATGCAGGGAAGTCTTTAAAGGCTGTGAAATCTGCAACATTTTCACAACGTACCATACTGTTCAAAGGATTTTAACTCTCATTTGAATTTGTTCTTGTTCTTTTCTGCGCTTTACCACAATTTCAGCTTGAATAATGTCAGTCTTAACTCAGTTGTAATTTACAAAAACTGTGAAATTCTTGGAAAAATTGTGGCCAATAAAAGTCTCCTTGGGCAACTATAAGATAGACTTGGAATAGAATGGCTCAGATCATGTATGTTTAGAATAATTTTATTATAAAATCATAATTACTTAAAACCCAAACCACTTTAAGATGTTGCTGGCTATGACGTGCGTCCAACAATTCGTTAACCGATCTCTTTGAAAAACGAAATGTGCCCACCAAATACGTCTCTAATAATTTTTCGAAGCACTTTAGGTGACAGAGTTGTTTCATTTTCAGAATGCGAACTCGAATATTTGTTGAAAATATTTTGAAGGATAACGATGGAATTGCAAGAGTTGTGAAACTTCTCTTTAACCCTAGTTAACAAAAAGAAACACAAATCAATCAATCAATCGCTCAATAAATGAATGAATACATGAATGCAACACAAAAACGATAAAGAAGGGATATCTAGTATAATATATACCAGCATCGTTGCATGTGTACTTTCGAAACCCCTGCCATTGCAATCTTCCGGCCGGCACCCGCTGAGCCGGATTATCTGGGTTTTATCTCTGTACGTTGTGAAAATGTTGCAGAATTTACGGCCTTTTAAAGGAGCTGTGTCACGGTGAGGGATACGCCTTTATGCTCCGAGCCGGAACAACATTTTGAGTAGTTTTCATATAAACTGACGACCCGATGGATGAAATCAAAGTACATGTTATTGTTCAAAAATGATTAAGTTACCGGTTGTCTTTGATGCGACAGCCAAGTACGAGAACGTGTCACTGAACGACTACCTACTGACTGGTCCTGACCTGCTGAACGATCTAACGGGGATACTCATGAGATTCCGCCTAGGAAAGGTCGGCATTATGGGTGATGTCGAGAGAATATATGTTCCATCAGGTCAGAGTATGTGAAGAAGACGGGCACTCCCTCCGTTTCCTTTGGTGAGACCTAGAACAAGACAAACCACCTAATGAATGTCAGATGATGGTTCACGTGCCTGGTTCCGCCGACTCGCCGTGCTGCGCAAGTTACGCCTTACCAAGACGGGACGTTTCTAGATGAGGCATATATTGCAAAGGGTTAAGCGAAATTTCTACATGGATGATGTTCTCACCTCGCGGCCAAAAGCTAAAGAAGCCGCCAACCTAGCAAATCAACTGATTGAGATTCTAGCTACAGGAAGGTTCCATCCGCTTAATGAAGTGGGTGTCCAATGGCCGAGAGATATTGAGGCTTCTGCCGTCAACTGAAGTCTCCTGCGACATGGTCAACCTTGACCTGAATGCCTCACCACAGGAAAGAGCACTAGGCGTCAAGTGGAGTCTTGAAGGAGATCTGTGTCTGAAGCCGCTGAAGGACAGCTTTCCAGACACCAAGCGAGGAGTTCTTAGTGCGACAAGTAGTGTCTTCGATCCATTAGGGTTTGCCGCCCCCTACGTCATCAAGGAAGGATGGTTTGAAGAGTCCAACTATTATTGAGATTCCGAGGTGGTATGGGTTTCATCGAAGAAGCCCAAGATGTTCAGCTCCTTAGCTTATTTCCGCGCCTTGGTCGGTAGGTACGTCGTCAAAAGTTTCGTCATGAGCAAGACAAGACTAACTCCGATCAAGACATTGACTATCCCACGACTGGAACTCCAAGCGGCAGTTGTGGCTGTGAGGCTGAAGAGTAAGATATGTGACGAGATTAATCTTGACATCAATGAAGTTAATCTTTGGAGTGATTCCAAGACGACAATACAGTATATCAACAATACTACAAGGCGGTTTAGTACCTAGGTATCACACAGTGTCCGAGATCCGAGATCCAGACAAAGTCCAAGCCTGAAGAATGGCACCACATACCTGGCAAGCTGAATGTCGCTGACGATTGTACAAGAGGTGATCCCAGATTGTCGATGGCTCAGAGGACCGACATTTCTTGCATCACCAGAAGACCAATGGCCGAACTCGACGCCTGTTGAAGATGATAGTGAACTGGAAATCAAGGCGTCAGCGATGTCAGCTAATGCAAGCCCTCTCCCAATTGAAGGTGGTATAGGTACTCCACTCCGAAGAAGTTTCTAAGGACGTTCGGATGGTGGATGAGGTACATGCTCATGCTACCCTGTCGGAGACATAAGGTTTCTCCACCCACGTTGACTGAAAGCAAAATGCTGACAGTTGATGATCTGGCGAATACTTCTTTGGCTCTGTGTCGGCTAGCCCAGATGGAATCGTTCCCGGCTCAGTATGACTCACTTCAGAGTAAGCCATGTAACAGTCGTATCCTATCTCTCCAGCCGATGATGGTGAATGGCGTCATTAGAGTTGGCGGAAGGTTGAACAAGGCTCGCATCCCTTTCGAGGACAAGCATCAGAGTATCCTCTCTTCTGGGCATCGACTGAGTAAACGTATCATTGCAGATCTCTACGAGCGTCATTCACATGTCAGTAGAGAGCATACATTGTCGCTAGTGCGACAGCAGTAATGGATCCTTCGTGGTAAAGTGGTGACCAACGACTGCCTCCGCTGCAAGAGATGGAGGACAACCCCTCAAGCTGTTGTGGTGGCGTCCTTGCCAAGTACAAGGTTAGCGCTGTGCGAACTTCCGTTCACCAACACTTGCGTGGACTATTTCGGTCGCATGAATGTCAAGAGAGGAAGATTGGCAGAGAAGAGGTGGGGCTCTATCTTTACGTGTTTGACCACAAGAACGATTCATGTTGAACTTGCTGGAGATCTTAGTACAGACGCCTTCATCCTGACCATGCGGGGCTTCAGAGCAAGACGAGGAAATCCTAAAACAATCCGCTCGGATAACGTTACGAATTTCGCCGGGACGAACCGGGAGCTTTCCGCCGCCTTGAGAACTTTGAGTCAGGGGAAGATTGTGAGCGAGCTAACTGGCAAGGGTGTCGCTTGGTATTTCAACCCACCTGCAGCATCGCATGTAGGAGGTATCTTCGAAGCAATGGTGAAGCAGGTGAAGAGAGCTCTGAAGATAGTAATCGGAGACCAACTCATTCCCGAGGAGGTTCTTCATACGGTACTTGTCGAGACGGAGGCTGTTCTAAATAGCCGCCCTATCACGTCTGTAAGTGACGATCCTGATGATTACGAAGCGTTGACCCCCAACCATTTCTTGATTGACAGGGCATCCCCGAATGCTTTTCCAGGCCGTGTTGAGGAACGCGAGATCAATAGTCGCAACATCATGGTGTCGAAGAGCGCAAGTCATAGCAGACATGGTGTAGTGACGCTGGCGCAACGAGTACTTACCTACCCTTACTACGAGGTCAAAGTAGAACAAAGAGCAGCGCAACATGCATCAAGGTGACTTGGTAATTGTAAAGACGGATGGTGCGCCACGTTCACATTGGCCGCTTGCGCGAATAAGCCAGGTGTTTCCCGGGGACGACGGGAGGGTGCGCACGGTCGAACTGAAGACACCCAATATGGTACAATGGTGCGACCCGCTACAAAGGTATGCTTGCTAGAAGCTTCAGAGGCTGCATCCTCTGACATATCATGACCCTCATCGGTTCATGTGGGCGGGGCAGATGTTCTTTGCAGTGAACTGATGAACTGTTGTTATTGGGTTCCCTGTGTTATGGGTTCCCTTTGGCGCCCCAGAATGCCTTTGGGAAGACTAAAACGTCGACTAAACGTTGTTGGTGTGAAGAAGTGGACATGTCTGTTTATGGTTTTGCATGAGCTGTGCAAATCGTTTGGTTTAATAGCAAATGAAGTATCAATTCCTGTAGCCTGCGGGAACAGGCTGCGATAACATTGGTAGAGAGATACCAGCTGACAAGAACACAATAAGACGGTTCAGTGACTTCTGCGCCATGATTATCTGTATTTATAACCCATCAAATATTTTCTCTCACGCGTGATTGGTTGAATGCGTCACGTGACCCGATATTTTCTCTCCGCGTGCGGGAAATATCAGCGAATACACCCCCTGTGAGCGTTTAACCGTGCGTCAAAGATATATGCCCTGATATTTGTCCTTGGACATAGCTCACAGTTTACCTCGAGCTTCGCTCTCGGGAACTGTTCTCTTCTCGGATCAGATAATGTCCGCGGACGAGCATATTTCTATGCCACAAGTAGGTTATTGTATGTATAGGCTGAGATAACATTGGTAGAGAGATTACACAATAAGACGGTTCAGTGAATGCTGTACCATGATTATCTGTATATAGACTGAGATAACATTGGTAGAGAGATACCAGCTGACAATTACACAATAAGACGGTTCAGTGACTCATGTGCCACGATTATCTGTATATAGACTGAAATAACATTGGTAGAGATACCAGCTGACAATTACACAATAAGACGGTTCAGTGACTCCTATGCCATCATTATCTGTTGTAGGCTGCCCACGACTACATATACCTAACGCTCAGCCAATCAGATCGAGATTATGATTAAAATGAATAATAGTAATACTTAGTTAATGATAAAGTATCAAGATGTATACCGCATTTCTTAGACTTTCTCAAAGTCCTTCTTAGCCCCCCGCACGAAGGACTTTTCCCACTTGCAGCGCGCCAAATTTACCGGTTGATTTTTCAACCGGAGGCGTGGCTTATGACGTACTAAGATTTGTCCAATCACAAAGCGTCAATTCTTCAGGCATTGTATGTTGACGTGTCAAGTCAGTCGACCGTGGATGTGGTATTTACAATTTGATTGTACTCAGAAAGAGTTTGTCAAAGGCACGAAATGTAAGCTCCGCCCCTGAAACGTGTTTTCGCGCCAAGACATAATCCCCCGATTCAATTTCCTGCAAGTGAAACAAGTCGAACTCGCCTCTCGCTTCGATTCTCGCGCTCGATTTTTGACCCAGTAATCGCTTACCCAGTAACTCAGCGAGTTCGACTTGGAGCAAGTCTACGCATTTCTCTACGCTTTCCTCACCAGTTTATCAGTTTTAAGGACGGTGCCTACTAATTACAAACCATTTTGTTTCTAAAAATCTATATGGATTGTTTGATCCCCCTAAGGAGCTTTCTAAATCAGAAAAAAAATATGGGGTATCCATACATTTAAGAGTGATAATTAAGGATGAAAATAGACAAAATGCTGACTCAGCATATTTCTTTGTCCAAGACAATATATTTTTTAATACGTTAGACGTACAAATGTAGCGTTCTTCACAAAGGATGTAAATCAAACCATTTATCTTACAAATAACTATCATTTTTTTTACAAATTTTGCTTTGTAAGCCTAATTAGTGACCAGGAACGGACAGAGATATTTTGCTGAAATCGACATCAAGTTTCAATTTTATGAAGACAAACAAATTATGTAAATGTTGTTTAGTTTCTATATTACAGATAACGAAAAAAAAAATGGAAGAGATATCCACGCGTTTGAAAAAGTTATGGGGATAGTAGACCTCTTCTCGCTAATTATATTTTCAAAAATGGTCATTTTTTTACCAAGCCCTCCCTAGTAAGTCTGAAAATTAGTTTCTTCTATTGCATTGTGGTATATTGTCAAGATGGCGGCGGTGAAAAGAGCCAGTCCCGTCTTTCCACTTTCTTCATTGAAAATCAATCCTGTTGCTGCTTTCTTTATGCTCAAACCCCATACAGTCCTTCCTTCTTCATTGGATCTCCAAGAGGTTTACCCGTTTTCACAAAATGTTTTTGACCGTATAAATATTGTTTATACTGCCGAGTCCATGTTTGGATTATACGCCGGCGAAAGCATCGAAAGACCTAAGGCTAAGGCAAAGGCGCCGGGCAAAAAGGCCCAGCGATTCATGGCAGTCCAAACAACCTTCATTCAATTGGTCGGGTAAATCTCCTAAATCTACGATTCTTCCACCATTTCCCCACGATAAATCATCACATTTGTCAAGATGGTCGGCTCTTTGCCATTTCAACTAAAAATTGTCTTTCTTGGCCGTGTAGTTGAATTTAAAGATTTCCCAAATCGTATCTTTCGATTTTAAATCCTTCATCGTTCTGTCTGTCAAATGACACAATTAACACAGAAGTAGTTCTGCAAATACCTGTCTCGCGGGATAACCCGCGGGACGCAAGATGCACAGAACGGCATGCGCGCTGACATTAGTACTGGCACCGTCCTTAACAACATATCCTCGCTCTACAATTACCAATAATCAGTAAATGGCTTTTGCTCTTCAATTATCAATAATCGCTAATTCTGGAACGCAAATTAAACAATGACATTCTTAAAACCAGTCAAGGATAAAGATAAACAATTGTCCAAATCAGAACGGCGGTAGACGCGCTTAGTGTAGTGGGCGTGACGCCTGCACTACCAAGCACAACACGCAAACGATTACGAGTTCGAGCCCGAGTAGGAGCGCTCAAAAAAAAAATTCTGTCGTTTACCTTCTCTTCTTGTTTACCTGTGAACCCTAGCTCTAGGGGAGTGAGAACCCGTCGTTTACTCGTGAACTCGTCCGATGGTTAGGGTTCGGTTTATGGTTCGGGTTAGGATTTGTCGTAGAATTACCAATAATCGGTATTTCAAGCGTGTTTGCCATTTACTGATTATTGGTAATTGTAGAGCGAGGATACGTTGTCCTTAAAGGGGCATGGTCACCTGGTAGTCATGCGCAGTAGGCGTGCAGAAAGTAAATTAGCATATCAAAATATTCCCGGTTGAGTGAGCGTACGTGAGTAGGTCGCAAAAGGGAGGATTTGTAGTAGGCTGGCGATCCTGTATTAGGGAACCACGTTGCAAACAATGGCTTTAGAGTCGATGGAGGAAGAAGTTGAGTTGGATATGATAACATTTGGTTATCTTAGAATGTTGAACATACTTGATTTGGACAATTTTGCATAAAATCTGATATCGGCAAATTATGTCCAAACACTACACGAAAATTGACCAAAAAATACATTACAATACTTTCTGATGCCAAACCATGCACAGGAACACAAAGAGCATAGTCTTCTGATCAATCGACTGAAATATGAAGCTGTAAAATAAGTTTCTAGTCCATAAAAGCAGATAGATCGAATTAGTACAAACACGCTAGTAGACTCTAAGCTAAAAGGTAGGCTCGGTTTCAGCCGTTGGGGTGTCGTTTCTCCAAAGCCTCCCCCCACTGAAGGCGGGGCGCGCGGTCAACACACCGTGTTTTGACAAGCAAAGCAGTTTACCGGTTCGATTCCGCGTAAACTTTCAATACACATGCACATTGAAATTCCTTAAACTAAAACTCCTGTGAAATTAATTCTCAAGAACAAACGCCATTTAAGAGAAACCAGGCTACTTTATTTGTTACTCTTTAATATTAAAGTGCCGATCAAGACACTAAAAGCCGAATTTTACGGGGATGAAGGTCAGATGTCGGAACTATTATATTCTGAGCTAGAGTCGAGTATTCCCGGTCAGTACTTCTGCAGAGTATGTCTTGGAGACATTAAAAAAATGTACAAACTGAGTACATAGGACTTGAAGAATTGTAAAACTCATTTGATGCAGCGATTTTCGAGTGAATTGTGATCGCAGAGTTAAACGCGTAAACATGGCCTACGTCAGATGTGATTTCTTCTCTTCTATAAACTCTTTAAATATGGAGTCGTCCGTCTTTTCTTCTCCGATAATGGCAGCACTAATTTTCTTTGAAGTACATAAAGAATAGCAGGACTACCTCGTCTTGCATAGGTAAAGTTAAATGAGAAATGACTGCACATATCACATATTTACGACTTCGCGACCTTTGAGCTGACGGTTTCCCAAGTGACTTTCCAGAGCCGGTGCCACTACTGACAAAGTGTCTTCACCCGAAAACTAACTCCCTTACTACTTCTTTGTGTGAATCCTTGAGTTCTTGAAACCAAAACTTTTCCAGAGCAAATTTAAACGCATTTCGGTACAGCAATCGAAATCCTTTGTTAGTCCGTCAGTTTTGAAAAGTTTACAATGTAAATTATGCAAATACATTCAGCGACGGGAATTTAGTGGCAAGGTTGTGATTGGCTAAAACCCGACAATGTCTCAGCTCGCGCCCAGCCGTGAGTGGGGAGAGAATCGCGGGCTCACCGAAACCCTCACGGCTGGAAACCGAGTCTAGCTAAAAGGATGTTCTTCACAAGTAAACATTGTAGTGTCAAGCTCTACACAATGCTTCCAAAACTGTAGGAAAACTCCCGTTTAAAAATGCCCTGATGTCCAAATAACAACAGCAGCTCACGTAAGATAGTCTCCTGAGCAATCTACATTTATTTGAAGCTATCAAAATTGTTTTGGAGTCTATGAAAACCGATAGGTCGAGCTTAGTGTTTGTTAACAGACTTATTCCGTTACAAGTAAACATTCTATGGTCGAGCGCGCTACAGTATTCTTCCAAAACTGTAGGCAAACTCCCGTTTAAAAATTCTCTGATGCCCAAATAACCACAGCAGCTGACACAGGATAGTCTTCTGAGCAATCGAATTTATTTGAAGCTATCGAAATTGTTTTGGAGTCCATGAAAACTGATAGATCGAACTAGTACAAACAAGCTTGTTAATTCACAGACTGCGTTACGAGTAAACATTCTGTGATCGAGCGCGCTACACTATATGCTTGCAAAAGTGTACGAAATGTCCCGTTTAAACATTCCCTGATTTCCAAATAACCACAGCAGCTCACACAGGATAGCCAGTGAACAATCGACATTCATTTGAAGTTATCAAAATTGTTTTCAAGTGCATGACAGCCGATAGATCGTACAAACATGCAAGTTAGTTCACGCCACACCGACTTCGTGTTTTTTATTTCGACATTTTCTAGCTCATTTTCGCAAATCAAACAAAAAAGGCTACAGAACTGATAAATATATACATCTAAAATACTGCACGAAGTTTGGAGGACTGATGGCCTACACAAGCTGTTAAATTGGACCAGATTATACCACGCTCGCATTGATGGCGGATAACTGTTGAATTTCCCGTGGCCCACGGAAAACTCAACTATCTGATCTCTACTGCGCATGCGTTTAAACCGATGACCATGCCCCTTTAAGTTAGTATTTGTTGTTGTTATCGTTCTTGTACTCGGCTTATCTATCTATATATCTAGTTATCTATCTGTATATATAGTTGCCCGCGGAAATTTGATGTTCTTAAAACTAGCATATTTTTTTTAAGAACATCAAATTTCCGCGGGCAACTATCAGCCGATAGTTCCGAGACAAACACAGTCTAATTGTCGTTATTGTTCATCCGCTCTCAGCGGGTACTATTACACAAATAGACTGTGTCCGTCGAGGAACTATCGGCTGATAGTTGCCCGCGGAAATTTGATGTTCTTAAAACAAATATGCTAGTTTTAAGAACATCAAATTTCCAAGGGAAACTATCAGCCGATAGGTCCGAGACCGACACAGTCTATTTGCGTTATTGTTCAACACAAAATTGTCTTTCGTGCTCAGCGGGCACTATCGCCTGACAGTTTGCCTCCGCGGATGACAACTATCACGTCACGTGATCGCTTTTAGCCAATGAGGGCGCGCCAAAATTTTGTGGTGAACTATAACGCCTGATAGTTTGCATCCGCGGACGACAACTATCACGTCACGTGATCGGTTTTAGCCAATGAGCGCGCACCAAAATGTTGTGGTGAACTATAACGCCTGATAGTTTGCCTCCGCGGACGACAACTATCACGTCACGTGATCGCTCTTGGCCAATGAGCGCGCGCCACAATTTTGTGGTGAACTATAACGCCTGATAGTTTGCATCCGCGGACGGCGACTATCACGTCACGTGATCGCTTTTGGCCAATGAGCGCGCGCCAAAATTTTGTGGTGAACTACAACGCCAGATAGTTTGCCTCCGCGGACGACAACTATCGCGTCACGTGATCGCTATTGGCCAATGAGCGCGTGCCAAAATTTTGTGGTGAACTATAATATATATAACGCCTGATAGTTTGCCTCCGCGGAAGACAACTATCACGTCACGTACTCGTTTTTGTCCAATGAGCGCGCGCCAAAATTTTGTGGTGAACTATAACTATCTATAGATAGCTACTAGACTATCTATCCAGACTATCTACCTATATATCTACCTGCTATATATCTATCTGTTTCTAGTATCGCAGATACAACATACAGCAAACCCCAAACTCAAAGCCTCTCCCATTTCGAATCTGCGACACGATGGGCTTGGAGCAAGGATCAGAACGCCACGTGAGAAACATCCTTTGTGCTGCGGAAGGACATGTGCCTGACGGGTTTGAGGTGAATGTTATCTTTATATGTTAGTTTACAGGATTATATCGCACGCTAGGTTTTATTTCATTTGAAGTTTATCAAAAATGTGTTGATTCCTACATTAAGGCAATTCTGGTCTTTTATTATTCGAATCCTGATCAATCTTGATGAGTTCCTCACACCTTACAAGAAGCGCCTCTTCGGCGGCATCCTCATTTTGGTTATAATGCGTTTCAATAGCTATGTTTGAGTAATTTACAAAATTCGAGGCCGTGTTGTATCGCGAATTTTGTAAATAGTACATAGGGTGCAAGAGATTTATTTAATCCTTCTGGGTTGTATCTCTTGCATCCTCCATTTCATTTTTATCTCGTGGATGCACGCATGTGCAGAACGAGTTATTGGGTTTAGGTGGATGCGAGATCATTTATTCATCGTGTTTTTCTGTGGATCGACGACTCGCCGAATGACGTTTGATTTTCCGAAGATATATTGACTTTTTTGGTACGCGTCCAAATTTGGTCATGCTGGAGAAGATGTATTGACGGTAACCTTATAATTCCAGACACTTAAAACCTGGACAGACATGGTAGTGGGTCCCTATCAATCACTTAGTGATGACGACGTAACGATGACGTCATTGGTTACGTGATTTTAATTACATGCTCATATCTCCCTCATTTCTAAAGCTTGGACAGGAATGGTATTGGGTCCCCACAAATCACTTAGTGGTGATGACACAATGATGACGTCATCGGTCACGTGATTTTAAGTACATGCCCATATCTCTCTCATTTCTAATGCCAGACTGTTCAATCTTGGACAGGTATGTTATTGTTCCCCCATAATTCACTTAGTGGTGATGGCGTAACGATGACGTCATCGGGTTAACTAGAACATTCTAATTGTGTTGACTCACTATGATAGTGCATGCAGTCTAAGTAGTTCTGGAACATTCCAATGGTTCTTGCAACATCTAATCAAAACATTGTGTGACAAAGTGTCAATTGCGGTCTATTATTTAGTGTAGCTAAATCAAATTAATCGGGAGAAACCTATATTTAAATGAAAATGCCCTGCTGAACTTTGAAATCACATCGAAGAGGTTAAAATGAGTTTTTACCCGTTCCAAATCGGCGCATAATTGATTTTTTTGGAAGCTAACGCTAGCCAAATATAAATCAAACGTTTTATCAAATGTATACAGTGTGTGACCCGGAGGTAGCAAGGAACCTATGTGAATATATTACGTTATTTTAGTTCATTTTCTCTTTCGACAATTCCGAATGCAGAGCTTGGAATTCAGGGAGACGCACTTTTGAATTTAAAACACTGTGCTCATAAACTGGCCGACATTCAGCACTTTTGCTTTATAGGAAGTGGAAATTTAGTCGACGTAATCAAGTAATTTAAAACGTGGCGACAGATATTATAAGGCAGAAAAACAATATTTTCAACTACAGCCCGATTTAAGATCAGACCGGGATCCTAATGAAATGCGGAACACATCACAATATATACGTACACCGTTCAATTTCTAGGTAACAATAAATGTTAGGGGTTCATTAGCAGCATTTGTACAACTGATTCGCTACTCATATATTAGTGACGTTAACCGACCGTATATTTATGCAGAATATTTAAATTCAAAAGTTCACTGGTTATTCAAACTTAACTAGAAAATATCTAGCTTGAGAAGACAGCCGCAATTTTCAGACACAGATACAACAGAGAAACTTCCCAGCAGTACATAATAAGTCATTTCGGAATATTTACCTTAGAAAGCGCCATAACTACGCGACAGCATGACCAAATCCTTTCGAAATTTTCGACGCGTCTTCCCCGATAAGAGTTTCGTCCTCACAATCACCGTCAATACATCTTCGGAAACAGATGCACCACGCGAGCTCGGATTCGGAAATGAAAATCCACCTAATCCCTGGCAATAACTCGTTCCAACACATGCGTGCATGCACGAGTTAAAAACGGGCACAAGATGCACTATGCAACTGGTCGAACCAAGTTTTATTTGCCCAAATACGTCTAGATGCATTATGCGTCTCTGGTATAAAAAAAACGGCCATTCAGTAGTTGATATTTGTCGCTAACTAATAGGTTCTAGTTTAGTATTGACTATTTATAATCTACAAAAACGTTGTAGGTTTAAAGACACAAACATGATTTAATTTACCTTGTACGGAAAGCGCTAGCATCTAACTGAGGAACACGAAATTAATATGAGTCAGAATTCTTACAAAGAAGGAACAGTTACACGCGATAGCGATAAGTAGCTTGATTCATGTGTAAATAAACTGAATCGTTTAATATTCATCATTTCAATACTGTTTTCTGGAAATGAAATTTTATTTTGTTAGTATTCCAATATTTATATTATTTTATATTTATCACTTAGTCCACCGAATCCTCTATTAATCTGACACAAACTCACAAGTGTACCAAATTCTTTATGCATATCTTAACCGTATTTGGAGAGTGAGTGTTTATAAGAAAGGGTGAACATAAGTACCTACGTGTGTCTCTAAGTTTTATGCAACACCTGTAAGTGTACCCGTAACGGATTCTTAAGTGTCCCTCTTAAGTGAACACTCAAGAGGAGGTTTTATGCAACCGGACTCATGCGGGGCCTTAAGCTTCGGATGCGCTCTTGCCAATGGCTCATGGAATCGTATCGTAGTCACGTCATCTGGAAATGTACTATATGCAGGAAAGGTGCAGCGTGATTGCGTAACTACGTGACTGCGGCGATCTAGGAAATGTGTGATTGATCGCCGAGCGCTGAACGCGAGGGCAGACAAGATCAGCAAGTTTTTACTCTCTTCCTATTCTGCTCCACTAATAACTGAAGCTATTAACAAAATACGTTTTCAATTCTCACGTGATTATTCCAACATATCTATTTGCAGTTTACGGAGATTGAGGTTACCTCTAGTACGCCAGGTTACATCTCCAGCCCAGGTCTGAATGAGAAGGCGCACTGTGTGGCCATCGTTGTCGACGCTTCTACTGCCAATGTCATGTCTAATGAAATCTGGGAAAATCTTAGGAGCCTGAAGCGTGGACTTTCATCTCGAGGTAACTATTTCTCATTTTGTATAGCCAAGACGAGACTAACCTCGTCCCTTCTACTCATTCGTCCCATCATGCAATTGCAAAATCGTGTTTTCTCCAAAATGGCGGCCGTTTTGAGTCGAGTAAAAAGCCTGGCAAGCGTTAACTCTCGCAAAGTGAAATATGTATTTTTTGAGTTTATGTAGTGACGGCAGAAAAATTCGACTTTGGTTTCACACGTATATTTCGTAGACCTGTCAAAATATGCCATAGACCTCTCGATTTCTCATTCAAGAGGCTTCGCGGCGTATCCAGCCGCGCGTAAACGAAAACCCTGGGGACGAGGCTATAGCTGAACTATGGCGCTAAAGAGAAACCAAAGCGATAAAGGAAATTAAATGAAAATATAATTATAACTAATAACATGACATATAATTCCAATTCTTACATGTAAACCTGCAACCTTTACCCTATTATATTGCCACAAACTCACACGATTGCCAACGGCTATTTATCCTCAACGCTTTTCCAAACTTTACTTGGTGTCTTATCGACTTTCCTTGGTGTCCAGTGCTGAGTAGTCAAGTGCGAGTGATCCTAAGTGGTTACGTGTATCTCTTAGTGATCCTGTAAGTTAATCTATAACTCGTTCTATTGCTAGAGCGCTAAGTATGTTTTATGCAACACCTGTAAGTTAATCCTTAACCCCTTCTAATACTAGAGTGCTAAGTCTGTTTTATGCAACACCTGTAAGTTAATCCTTAACCCGTTCTAATACTAGAGCGCTAAGTATGTTTTATGGAACACCTGTAAGTTAATCCTTAGCCCATTCTATATATAGCTATGTCTGTTTTATGCAAGTGTTCCACTAAAGTTAGCTAGCTCTTAGAGTGGTTGTACATAACCTGTAAAACAGAGTCTAATAGTTAGTATCTACCGCGCGGCGGGCAACCCAACGCCTGGTAACTTCTCTATAAATAGCACGTATTGAGGTCACGTGATTAGCATGTGTCTCCATGGTACATTGACAGTGGAACACTCTTATGCCTATTTTCGTGTTTCCTATATTTCCCTTTTTAACAGCCCTTTAACACTAGCTAAATATATTTTCCTCGAGTCTGCCATTTGTTCTTGTTTTTGTTCCTCGTTTTTTGTTTTTTGTTTTTGTTTGTATTGCAATTCTTCAATTATGGAGTCTGCGGTATATAGTTTATGTACAGGATAAGTAATATAGAACAATATAACCGTGTTAGCTATCCAAACCCCCAGGCCCTTATCTTATTAAAGTGATTCTCTCCAGATAATTGGAAGCTTCACTTTTATCGGCTTGCCTGCATACGCACCAGCATCTAGGATTTTCTAAAATCACCCGAAATGGCAAGAATGTAAAAAAAAAACGTACTTTTCTTTCAATTTGCCCAGGTATTCCAACCTTTATTCTTCTGACCAAGATCGACAAAGTGTGTGAGCATGTGAAGAAGGACATTAAGAAGGTTTACCACAGTGAAAAGCTCCATGATATTTTGGATAAAGTAAGCAACAGGTTAGAGGGTCTTCCTGAGAATCAGATCTTTCCAATCAAGAACTATCAAGACGAAGTTGAGATGGATGGTGCCGTGGATATCTTACTGCTGTATGCCCTGCGGCAGATGGTCTATGCTGCTCAAACTCAAATTGAAATCATGCTGCAGCACTAAAACCTGCGTATCAAAGGCCGCGATAAACATGATAATAGCGCATGCATTTTTGATGCATGCTTCGCTTGCTACGATGAAGCTCCGGGGTAAATGAAATGTATTCCATTCTCCGAGAGATAATAAATTTCATTTACTCCTGAACTTCATTTTGAAACTTTTGTGGGTGGCCGGCAAGCAAAGCATATATCGAAATTGGATTATTGGTATAGACAATAGCATGGCTTGAAGCACTGTTATTAACTCATATAGACCAGTTTACGGTTCTTGTGCAGTTGTTCAAATCCTTTCTTTATTTGGTGGATAGGCAGATATTAAAGAATGGTGGCCCGCCAGTTGACACAAAAGACTTGAACAACTGAGCATGATCTTGCATGGTCTATTAGGACATTAGGACAAAATTGGTTATGGATATAAATGTGCAACTATGCGGAACGGAGAAACAACGATGTGAGTTCCAAATGGATTCGATGGAAACAATCAATATTTGTCTTACAGTTTTTGACCCCAAAACAAACGAGTGCACCAGACTTTTCTTCTACGACTGCAACAACAACAGCAACTACAAACTTAAGACTAAATTACCTGAAACTACTTGTAATTGAGATTGAAATTACAAGCACTCTAGTGTATATGTATTGAGACGAAGAAAAAATGTAATTGTCATCCATTTAAATGTCTTCTAGAGAAATTAGAGTCACAAGAAATTGAAATTAACATTCTAGACGATCTCAATTGTGATGTCCGTGCAACTCCTCATCACACATGCCGATTACTCGAAATACGCAACATTTTCCAATATCATCAGCTTCTTGAGCAACCTACACGTAATAATAACACAAAATACAGCAACTACGATAGATATCTTTTTGACAAATGATACTACAAAATGTTATCATAGCGGAATCTCAAGTATATATAGGTATTAGCGATCATAACCTTATATATGCCATACGAAAATTGCCATCTCTGAAGTCCAGTCCTAAAATTATAGAGTCAAGGCAATATAAAAATGTTGATGGTAATAAATTTAGGGAAGATCTTATGTTGATCCCATGGGAAAATATTGAAAATCGTAATGATCCAAATTTGTCCTCACAGGTTAGCTTGTAAAGAAACCTTCCTTTCTTCCTTTAAGACGTACAAAGGTGCGTGCCAAACCAGCCCCTTGGTTAACTTCAGATTAAAAAGTAGATGTTTGAAAGGGCTAGATTAAAGAAGATAGCAGATAGACCCAATACAGATAAAAGTTATTATAGACTTATTAGAAACAAAGTTAACGATAATATTAAGTCTGCTAAAACAGTTTATTACAACTCGTACTTTAAAGAAGATTATACATATAAAACATGCATGGAAAGGGGTCAATAACTTGCTGGATAAAAATCTGAATACGACATCCATGAAAAATATTAAGTATAAAAATAAACATCATACTTCCATAGAGGAAATAAGTAATGCACTTAACGGCTCTCACTTTACAGAAATTGGACTTCAATTTCACTACCACCCTCTTCTAGGGAGTTCTATATTACTCCCACTCTTTTCGCATAACAGATACATCGATTAGTGACATTATTAAACTGATTAAAGCTCTACCATTAAATAAAGCCTGTGGACTTGACGGCATTTCTACAAGGCATTAAAGGATGCAGCCACGATAATTGCGCCTTCTTTGACTTTCATAATTAACCTTTCAATTAGAACTGGGCTTTTCCCAAGTGAATGGAATATTCCTAAAGTAACACCAATATATAACAACTACAGACTAATATCTGTTTTGCTCGCTCTCGCTAAACTTATAGAAAGGATGATTTTCAATCAATTCTACAGTTATCTGACAGAACACGGTTTCACAATCTGGTTTCAGACCCTTACATTCCACTATATGTGCTTTACTAGATGTCACTATAGCTAATGATTGGTTTCTAAATATAGATAAGGGCCTTTTGAATGGAATTATATTTGTAGATTTGAAGAAGGCTTTTGACACCATGGACCACCAAATTTTGTTTAAAAAAACTGAAATTGTACGGTGTATCCCAATCAAGCCTAGACGGGTTTACCTCCTACCTTACAGGGCGAAAGCAAAACAAAAGTTTGTAAGTGGTGTACTGTCAGATAGCTGTACCATTAGACGTGGAATTCCCCACGGATCTATCCTTGGATCTCTACTTTTTTATAATATATATAAATGATCTTCCATCTTACGACCTCTATTCTAAAGTACAAATGTATGCTGATGTCACTAAGCTTACTATGGCAAATGCTGACGAGAATATCCTAGAGCAACAAATGTATCATGACCTGTGTGAAATACACATGGCTAAAATATAATAAACATATAGGCAGCCTAAATGTGGTTACATCTAAATATATGATATAGTAGCACTGAAGTCAACATAAAATAAAGCATCTTGAACATCAGTTCCAAATTTAAGTAAACCACAAACCCCTTAGGAGAGAAGAAACTCACAGATACCTTGGAGTTGATTCCTAAGAAAGTATCGCCGGGGGATAGGAGAATTAAAACGGGTCAGGCACCTTGTACCATTTGAAACATTACTTATACTATGTATAAAAATAAGGCTTCTTGTGTTACAGTATTTCGATTACTGTAGTGCAATGCGGGGAAGCTGCATGTGGTAAAGGGTTGTTAGATAAATTACAAATGTTAACGTTACAGAATAGAGCTGCCAGGGTGGTTAGCTTTTCAAACTATGATAGACGGTCATCTGAGTTACTAGATGAACTTCAGGCCCGTAGCCAGACCAAAATATTTACCGAGACTTTAATTAATTAAAGCTAGAATTTAATAACTCAACAAAGGTACTCAACAAAGTTTTATACGGGGAGGCTTCGCCCTGAGGTCCAAACCCTTACCCTTTCATATACCATTTTTGACAGAAAAGGTAACCCTTTCATATACCTTCCATAAAAAATGGTACCCCTTTCACATACCCACAGTAGAAACACTGCATCCCGTTCGGTGGGTCGGTTCGAGATATTTTGAAAGGCCCCCCGTTCCTATTGCCCAATCGGACTAGGCGAATTGACTATGTCCGTGACAACTCCCCGCTTTTTTTAAATAGAACTATTCACTTGACAGTGTAAAAAGTTGTGATATATCTCTGAAAAAAATATTGATAATGGCAAGAAAATGAAGGGAACAATTCACCGATATCACACGGCGGCCATCTTGTTTTGACGTCACGGTTTTTTACACGGGGACGAGGCCACACGTGTCAGATGTGAGTTTTTGAACATGGCGGCGGCGAGAGCGAAGGAATTATATCACAAGAATATCAACAAATTACCTCCTATTACTGGCAGCCTTATTGAAAATTTTGCCGCAGATAGATTACCTACCTATCTATTATTTGTTTCATGAATCTTACATTCATGACATTGAAGGTACGTGTTTTCAACTGTTCTAAGCGGTTTGTTGATGTTTTAAATAAGCTTATAACTATACAATAAGCATATGTCTCATCGTAATCCTTTGAATTGTGAAGTATTGGTTATTGCCAACGGTGCATGTGTGAAAGAATAATTTCCCAAAGATTTGTCAAATTATATTTTTATTACACTGATTATTTCAATTACCTGTAACTATGACTGGGTCATTTTTGTTTACAATGATTGGCTCAACCTCGTCGACAGTTTCTGATATTAAAATCAAAGAAAATACAACGAACTGAGTCACAAACTCAAAGATTTGTCATATTATATTTGTGTAAATTAATCTACATTTCTACTAGCTATAGGTTGCAATTACTATGACTACTAGTTTACAATGAGTAGTGATCCTTGTAGGTAGTTTTCTCTGCTTACGAGACGTGGTCCAGGCGGAAAAGCTTGCATGGCACTGCATATTTTGATAATACTGTCTTTCCTGCAACAGTTTTCTTGAGGTCTGAGGGCGAAAATGATGCGAGCAAACCTTGGTGCTGCTTCAAATCTGAAACGGCGTATTTATATTTAAGGTGAGAAAATGTCTGACTTGCAAAGATTCTAAGAAGCAAAATACGAGATTTACATTGAAATATTTCCCGACATCTCTTCGAACTTTTAGAAGCCATTGCTTTTTAATTACTTTTTCTGTAGGAAACTGGTGGAAACTAATTCCAGGATAGTTTTTCAAGAGGAAATCGAGAGGGAGTCGAGGGGAACATCGAGGATCGAGTGGAAACAAAACTCACTGATTCCCGAAGCCATTTACAAAAGTCACGTGATGAGGGCCGGACGTGTATGGCGTGAGCGGGCCGGAAAAAGCCGTCAGGCCCAGCACAATTTTTTCTTGCTGTTTTGCGGTTTAATCTACAAAAAAAATGGTCATATGATAAAAAACCTATTGACTGAGTTAGGTCGGGCCGGACGGCAAAATATTTGGCTCTCGGTCATTTTGTACGGACCGAGCGCAACTTCATGACCTCGAGCCAAATATTTTCCCGGCCGGCCCTCCCATTCAGTCAATAAGTACCTATTTTGTCACAATGTGACCACGTGGTAGGATACAATAGCTGATATTACAGTGGCGTCTACGAATAGCAGTTTCAGCGGTATTGCCCTGAACGCTTCACTTCAATTTAATGAAGCGCTATGCCTGATTTTTTTTAAACAGAACCGGTGCTGGAAATATGTCGTGACCTTGGTTTGCTTTGGCTTGGTCTTTGAGAGAAACTGACCGGTCGAGATACAAATGCACTTACGCACAATTTACCCTTCGCAGTATACAGTGAAAGGGATCTTGGAGCTTGAATATCATAAATGCTGTGGTTTTCACCGTCAAATTATGGCAAGTGCTAAGTATACTTACTTTCAATGTGCGCTTTGTGTTAGGAACCAATGGATCTCTGGTTGGCACCGGAGGGGGGGCGGGAGGCTACTTACATGAAAAATGGGTAAGTATGTGATGCCAAGAGGCTCAAACCCTGACCCTGTTTGACCCAAAATCCGAGCTCAAAACCATGATTGCTCCCTTTTGGGGAAAAAAAACCTGATTGCCCTTTCTTTAATTAAAAAAACAAATAGGCCCTGTGAAATGAATTGTTCGTCTGAAAAGGAATTAAAAACAAATTATAAATTGATATTAAAATACTTTTAATGCTTAGTATATAATGGCTGGAACATCAAAAAGCACACCCAAATTAAACTCAAATCCTGACCCTGATCTACCCGAATCAGGTCAAAACCCTGACCCTACCTGCCCAAACTGAGCTCAAAATCCTGACCCACCCCCGCGGCACATACATAATATGTCACAAACAGGAGTACCCCCCACCCCCCCCCCCCCCCCCCCCGGGATGTGGATAATTCTCCGAATACCAATCGCCTCTACATCACAGTAAGCGTGCATGATGCTTTGCGGGCCTCTAGCTGTTTCGTTCTTATTGGGATGGGACTCGTCAGCGTGGCATAGCAATTTCAGTGGACTCCGAAACGGAAAAAAGCCCAGTTCCGCATTTGAGAATAATTACCGCTGGATGCAGTCTGTGTACAGCTGTCCGTCTCCCCTTAAACATCGGGAAGCGAACGGGGGAGAGCGTCTGTATGCGGGCTACGCTGGATACCGCGATGAATACAGACGCATTTACTCAACATTACCCTCATCTCGATGTTAAATATCATAAATAAGAGCGGCAAGAGAAACTCTGTGTATTGTTGTAGTTTCAACTTCCATACCTTCTCAATGCCATTTATGAATATTTTACATCAGAACGAGATTATCGTTGAGCCAAGTGCGTGACTCGGTAGTCATCGTACACAGCGGTATGTTTTAATGCGAGAAAGGCCTATAGAATGTAATACCATGATCACCTCGGTTAGGGACATTTAATATCTAAATTCCCTCATCAGAATGCATACTTGTTCTAATTTTCCCTCATTGACATGCAAGAAAGAAAATTAGAATTATGCACGCTCATACAGGTCCGTCGACGTGTCGACAGAACTCCGAAGGGTGGAGGGGGGATTCGTTTTCAGTGAGTCGCGTTGAAGATTACGTACATGAAACAAGCGGGGAAAACCCAAACCTCGATTCCATGCGTCATGAGACAAAAGGACCTCACGGGGGGAGGGGAGATTCGTTCGAACCCCTCAAACCTCCCCTGTTGCGGGCCTGACGCTAACGAGGGAACACATTTGACTGTCCCTTGGCACGGCACCAGGTTATGGCGCAACTGCCTGTTAAACCCAAGGTACTTTACCTGTTTTGTGGCTCAACAAAGTTCTTCTCTTCATTTCTCAAACCCGCTTCTTCCATGTGGGACACTTAAAACATAAACGCGACGTCATTAAACTTTTTTGAATATTTAGTAAACCACATAAGTTGCCAATCAAGCCGCTGTATCGCTCAGGACGTTCGAGTGAGCTTAATAATTTTAGCTCATTTCGTATGCAAGAGCGTACAAGTTCTGGTCGAATGGCAAAATAATGTTATATTGTAAACAGGAATGATAAAATATTTGCTCTCGCTCCGTGGAAAGAGTACCGATATGGCTCCCAGTACTGCCAAACCTGTTTCCTTCACGCTTTTAAATGCAAGATCGGTGACGAATAAGTCGTCAATCATGAAGGATTTTGTCGTCGATAATGACACTGATATCTTAGCCTTGACCGAGGTATGGTTATGCCCTAATGAATCAGATGAATTGATTATTGGAGACCTTTGTCCGGAGGGCTACGAATGTTTCAGCGTACCAAGAGGTTCAAGGGGAGGAGGTGTTGCTCTGTTTTCCAAGAATCTCTCGAATTTACGGACTTGCTCATGAAATATTCCTCTACATGTTTGAGAATTGTGATCGTTTATCGCCCTCCACCATCAAAGAAGTCGAGTAGTAATGGCCCGGGGGGGGGGGGGGGGGGGGGGGGTGGGGTTCTTGAAGGTAAAAAGGGTAGGGGTGACCGTCGGAAAACCTCGAAAAATACCCTAAAAATACCAAATCGTGAAAAATTTCACACCCTAAAATGTACCGGCATGGTCTAAAAATCACCCTGAAAATGGATTTCGCTTGGACAATCCCTAAACTACAACCCCTGCCATTTAAGTCGGACCTCTTCAGCAATTTCCGGCTATTTTTAACACAACCCCCCTCCCCCATTTCAATGTTGGTTTTCGAGAAGACCGAAATGTTGCCTTTCTATCCCAACATTGTGAAGGGGGAGGGGGACAAGCGAAGTCATAAAAAATCGCGGCAATCTGTCAGAGGAGTTCGCTCAGTGTTCTAAATAGCCTTATTTTGTCGAGCGGTCCGTACTTAAATGGCGAAGGTTGTATGAGGCGAGATTCTAGGTAGCCGCACATGGTATAATTGTTGATAACGTCCAGGCAATTTAACGAAAACAGCTCAAAATGAGAGGCGGTAGTAAACACTTGGTGGGTATACGGGTGGGCTTGTCAATTGGAAATTTTATGAAAAAGCCCGATACCCCGGGAGAAAAAAATATCCGAGGGCGTATCCAAATATTTTACTTGTAATTACAATAAATAATTCAGTCAAATAGATAGAATCCCTTTTTTATGAAGCTGTAATTAATAGGTAGCCTTATCAGAAGTCTATGTTATGGACTTCTGGCATTATTCATAAAAATAAAATAAATCGAGTTGTACCTTGCGATACTAGGCTGTGGGGAATTGACATTTACAAATAAATAACAAGCTCGTAGGGAGAGAGGGAGATTTTAAACTTGCAACATATGTCGCGACACGGGTTGTACATTTCACTGGAACCGTCTGAGACCCAACACTCCTTCGGAAAGCACTATTGAAGGTTTGACATTGCCTTCACGAAGGAAACACCGACACTTTGTACCGGAAAAGAAGAACTGACCTTAGTTCGCGGAGGTGTGTTGGAGGAGATCGAAACAGAGATGATGCAGGTTCATTGGAGAGTTTTTCATTTCACTCAAATGTCTTTGAGGGCGAGCAGCTTGCTGTACCAGCGTGCTCTTGGAGCTTTGCCGAACTTGTTTTCTTCCACCGTTAGCGTGACATATATAGTTGGTGTAACTTGACAACGGTTCACCATACGGTTCACCAATCTATTTGATAATGCTGACCAAAGCCGCTGGAAATTCTCTCTTAAACCAATTTACATCGCTAACAAATCCGGTATATTTTACATTTCTGTATTTTTAAAGCCTCTAGCGAACATTTTCGCGCACTCCGACACGTTTCTCATGGTGAACCGTAGTTTGAAAGAAACGTTAAGTATGTTTTTTTATTGCAACGGTTCACCATGCGAATCGTGTCACAGTGCGCGACTATTTTCGCTAGAGTCATTCATAATACGGAATTGCAAAATATACGGGATGTGTTGGCGATGTAAATTGGTTGAAGAGAGAATTTCCCCCGGCTTTGGTCAGCATTATCGAATAGATTGGTGAACCGTATGGTGAACCGTTGTCACGTTACACCAACTATATGTCACGCTAACGCTGGAAGAAAAGAAGTTCGGCAAAACACCGAGAATAACCTTGAAAAACCTTGTGGTTATTTTGCTCCCAACCTTCGATAACGGCTTGGGCAAAGCTTTCTCTGTTGGGAAATTTCTCAGTGTCGGCCCTACTATAAGTCAGTAGATATATTGTTCGCTGAATTCGGCCCTCAAGCTCGGCATTATTAACACAGCTGATATGAGTCGTGATCGAAAATTCGTTAGCCGTTTCAAATTTTGGCGCATGCACGGCTTTAAAAAATGAATATTCACAAGCTATTGTGACTTTGAAATCGTAAATGTGTATCGGTATTAATAAATTTAGTAAAAATGTATTTAATTTTAGAATTATATTTTTTAAAGCCGTAATTCTATATTTTTTTCATATGTACGCCACCCCTCCCCCCTACTTTTATGACGTCATATAGGTATGACGTCACTGTATGTATGGTCATATTAAGAATTTCATTTGGTGCCCATTTAGAGACAAAGACCGCTCAAAAAAGCTAGCACAATCTACTGAAGCTAATTATATGCGCTGGACCAGGGTGCCGTTCGCTCAGACAACCCCTGCCATTTAAGTCGGACCTCTTCAGCAATTTCCGGCTATTTTTAACACAACCCCCCTCCCCCATTTCAATGTTGGTTTTCGAGAAGACCGAAATGTTGCCTTTCTATCCCAACATTGTGAAGGGGGAGGGGGACAAGCGAAGTCATAAAAAATCGCGGCAATCTGTCAGAGGAGTTCGCTCAGTGTTCTAAATAGCCTTATTTTGTCGAGCGGTCCGTACTTAAATGGCGAAGGTTGTAGTAGTAATCGTAAATTATCAAAGTGCGTTAGGGATTTTTTTTTTGAAAGAGAAAGGACTGTGGTAACACAAAAGGCTGAAAGATTGCTACACAATGCTGTTGACGGTGTAAGTAATCCTGATCAAAAATAATGCTTGATTTTAACTAATGTGAAAATTTTGATGTCTTATAAGAACTATGTCAAACACAAATTGGAGTATTTCATCAGGGGTTCCAAATATTGAGAAAACAAATGAAACCCGAGAGGGTTGGTTGGTGTTTCATTGGATCCGGATGTCAAGATGCATCCACCTGACGAAGCTTCGAACAAGGGTTTCACCCGGTATCAAGACCCATGCATGTGACCAAATACAGTTCCTCCACTATCTCATGAATTATTAATGAGTTTGAGAAGTTAATTTTCAAGGGAATGCATCTGGGTATAAAACTGTAATTATCTTTGTGTAACATTAAATCATTGGATGCAATGCTTATGTGGCTATATGTATACATGTGTGTTTTATATGGTTATGGCATTCATTTGAGTATTCATAGCACATTTTGCTGTGTGGTATACAGTGTACAGCAATAATTGGAGTCAGTGTAGAACACAAATCAACCCTATTAGCTAGCTATGGCTATTCACATGTGTATATAAAGCTGTTCATCATATCAATAAAATAGCAAGCAAAAGTGTCGTTTTGAATTTCTCGCGGCCTCTTCCATATTAGGAAAAATACATATTCCACATTTGGAAGAGCTGCCAGGACATTCAAAATGGCGGTTTCTAGGTCCCAGACCTCTAAATCGACACTCGTTGTTTGATATGTTCCAGTTCCTAGCATTCACAATTAATACTAAGTAAATTCCAGTGTAGAACATAAACTATATATGCATGTGTATAAAATACACCCAATGCAGTTCCTTATATCATTCACAGTATTTTTCAAGTGAAAACAAGGTTGGCTGCCATTGTTAGCTGCAGAATAATTTATGGTCAATGTTGGTAGCCGGGTCCTGGCTTTGATCAGCCTTGTTTCAGGCCCGTCAGAAATTCAGTGTAGATTAATCGATTAGGGAATACAGCAATGAACTCACTACTTTAAATTTCCCTCACCTCGTACTGTGTTGATTTTCCAGTTCCTTGGCACATCAAAGTATCGTTATAGATTAACTCTCTGCCTGAATATGCATGTTAGTGCACAGGCAGCCCAAGCTCAAAGTTTGAATCTATTTGACAGTTGAACTACGAAGGTTCAAACATCCAGAATATCTGGTATTTTATCGCACTAAATGACAAATGAATAACATAATAAACTTGCTTTGATGAAGATTAAGTTGTTGTGTCTTGAATTTGGGGGTTTGGGGCCGATTTAACGAGTTTCTAGGAAACATGGATTCACTCTACCTAAATAGAGGAAAGGCCGGCAAGCCGATCGCGATGGCGTGTCACATACCTGTCATCTCCACGGCAAAAATGACCCTTAAATCCACTCAATCGAGGTGATACTTCTGGTTCCCGTAGACAGATCTCCTTGCTGCGTATCCTCCAAGTTTCATGACCAAACATTCAACGAATACCGAGAAATGATTTTTGTCACCCCCGAATTTCGCCGTCCCAAACACCTCTTCACACACTGTCGAGACACCGGAAGTCCAACCGAAAGGATGCCTCGTTTTGGAGCGTTCCCATCCAATTGGTCCGGCTGTGATTTTCAACGCGACAGAGTGTGAAGAGGTGTTTGGGACGGCAAAATTCGAGGTGACAAAAATCATTTCTCGGTACTCGTTGAATGTTTGGTCATGAAACTTGGAGGATACGCAGCAAGGAGATCTGTCTACGGGATCCAGAAGTATCACGTCGATTGAGTGGATTTAAGGGTCATTTTTGCCGTGGAGATGACAGGTATGTGACACGCCATCGCGATCGGCTTGCCGGCCTTTCCACTCTTTAGGTAGAGTGAATCCATGTTTCCTAGAAACTCGTTAAATAGGCCCCCAAGCCCCCAAATTCAAGACACAACAACTTAATCTTCATCAAAGCAAGTTTATTGTGTTATTCATTTGCCATTTAGTGCGATAAAATACCAGATATTCTGGATGTTTGAACCTTCGTAGTCCAACTGTCAAATAAATTCAAACTTTGAGCTTGGGCTGCCTGTGGTTAGTGTTGAATATTTACAAGTATAACCAAGATGTACACAGTGTCGCAACTCGCACAAGATACGGCGATTACGGGTATCTAGAAAACTCAGACCTAGATTTCTCTTCAGCCAGGTCATCTTACTGTTTGTAGGTTTGGTATCTGTATGTACAGCGAAAAGCAGAATCCATACAGTGAGCAAGCCAACAGAATTCACTCGGTTGTTACTGGACAGCACAAATTATGGCCAAGTTGATTTGATTCAGTTCTCTGTTCAACGACCGCGCCGACAAAACAGACCATGTTTGACTTGATATAGTTTGGGCATCAGACTTTGTCGAATGCTACAGAGATAGCACACACTTTCCTCAGGATTTGATATATCGTGCTTGCTAACTTTTTAAACATTGCACGGGAAAGTAAGAGTTGCTCCGAGCATCGTGTATATAGTTACCAGTTCCCCGACCGTTCATGATATCGAGGCATTTGTAATTGGCTACCGGAAAACACGTCACACACAGGCACAGGGAACCAGGAGGTGACTCCAGACCTCCATTTATAAAGCCCACGCTAAAGTGACAGAAGACATCCTGGCCCATTCACGAGTGGAAAATGAGGCTCTTTCTCTATCACAATAGCAGGCACAGACTCAGTTCTTCGAGAAAGTGCTGATTCAAGCTCTCATCAGACTTAATGATGTCCTCCAGCACTCTAAAAATGGAAATAAAATGCATTAAAAAGCCTTAAATTCTGTATTCCCCCAAACAAACTTCCCTCCAGCTCCGTAGCAATGGGACGTCAACGTATCCAAAATGGCCGACAAAAAACTTTGAGCCCCCAGTATTATTGGTCAGATGAAAATTCCATGGTAACAGTGACTACAGTTTTCTTAGGGGGGGGGGGGGCTTGTTGCAGTCTAGAATGAGCCAAAAATCAGTTAAAAGCCCTTGGGGCTTAAAGGGTTAAACAAAGGTTTATTCAGCGGAAGTGATGTCATACACTTAACGCTCGCCGGCAGAACACAACGCCTGGAGGCATATTTCTACTAAAAACGTCTTCACGTACATAAGAAGAAAGTTATATTTATCTTTGCGAGGTTGGCTACTTTTTTATGCACACTATTTCGCGCCACATGCACGAGGTTTTCGTGTTAAGTGTATGACATCACTTCCGATGAATACTGAGAACGGCTTCCAGTAATAGCGGACAGGATTTTACCGGTAAACTCTCCTAAACTTTTGTGGTTTAGCATGCCAATTTGGGAATATATTTTACTATTTCGGATATTTCTGTGGGCTTCTGCAATAGGTCAATCAGTATTAACTAGGAGTGTCCATATCTCATATACAGGTGTCACAGCGTTTTTACAAGTTGGGCTATTTTTAGATTTTCCCTCCGCCAATTAGTGGGTTGCACCGTGGCGGAACGAAAGAGGCCTCATTAGCTACTTTTTGTTATACCAAACAACATGGCTGCTACGCTTTTGTGATTTGATTCCCTTAGGAATAATTGCAACTCAACAATAGCGGGAAGCCGTTCTAAAAATAACCTAACTTGTGAAAACGCTGTGACAAAGGCGGGATGGATCGACGCTCCTAAATATGGGCTCCTGCCTCAGGCTATTGACACTGAAAAAGTGACAAATCGAAAGGGCAAATTGTCGTCGTAGTGGCACTTTAAGAAAACACCACATCCTAAAAAGGACATTTACTATCGCAAACTTAAATCAATTATCGACCTGTCAAAGTTGCGAGCGGATATTATGAAGTCGGCGGATGTTGCAGCAAATGTATCGACTTTTGCGGAACACTACAATGCTGTTTTGTCGTCTCTGCTGGAGGAGCATGCGCCATTAACGACAATGCGCCCTGCGGCGCCTTGACAGCATCGGTGACAAGAAACGGGAGCACAGGAGACTGCAGCAGCGTTGGCGGTTTTCTGGACTCGTTATTGACAAGGAACTCTACGTAAATCAGTGCAAAAAGTAAATGAGCTAGTCTCTAAAGCCAAGATGGGATATTATTCAGACATCATTCAGAAAAACTCGACATATCAAAAGAAACTCTTCTCTGCTGTTAGCAAGCTCCTGCACCTGAAGGCTGATGCTAAGCTTTCAAACTGGAACGACTCTGCTGCAATGGCTAATGCGTTCGTGGATTTCTTCTCTGAAAAGATCTCAAAGATCAGAGCTGATGTTGAAGAGAGGCCTACTTCTCCTACTCCACCGCCTGCTGATCTTGAAGACAGGCCTATTTTTCCTATCCCACCGCCTGCTGATGGTTTTGAAGATGTTATCTTCAGGAATGTCAGGCCGGTCTCTACTGAGGAGCTGTTAGGCATCATTTCCGTAGCTGCTATGAAGTCCTGTGAGCTGAATCCACTCCCTGCTACTATCCTATAACCAGTTATTGCTAAGATTGTCAATCTATATCTCTAGAACAGCCGGGCATTGTCCCAGATAGTATGAAGGAAGCTCTTTTCAAACATTTATTGAAGCGGATATCACCTGACTGCGAACTCTTCATAAATTACAGGCCGATATCCAATCTTATCTTCATTATGAAGTCTTGTGAAAGAGTCGTGGATTCGCAAGTAAATGATCATCTGCGGGACAATGACATGATAGAGGAATTTCAGTCTGCATACACAGCAGGGCACAGCACAGAATCGGCGTTGCTGAGGGATCAAAACGATGTGTTGCGGGCTATCAACGAAGACAAGGGTACCATCCTATTGCTACTGGAATTTTCTGCTGCCTGCGATGCGGTAGACCACCAAATACTTCTCGAGACGCTATCCAGTTGTTTTGGAATCCAAGGATCTGTACACAGATGGTTTCAATCATATCTATCTGGGTGCAAACAGTTTGTCTGTGTTGGTAATGAGCGCTCTACCAGTCGCGCCTTGGACACTGGAGTGCTATTAAGGTAGTTTTAAGGTAGTTAATGGACTTGAGTGACCAAATTGCTCCATATGTACCAACAAGAAATGTAAAGTCTATATAAGCCCTGGCCAGTTATGCTTTTTTTAAAGCTTAGACCTTAAAAGATAGGGGGGGGGGGGGTTAAATAAAAATGTTTTCATTGTTTTTTTAGCGACCAACCTTCCAAATCTAGAATAATTTCCGCGCACGTTTGGGGACTGGGATTAGAATAAAACGTGCGTCATAAACAGAACTCGTCTCTTCGCGGGTAAAAAGCGTTGGCTTATTTGCAAAATAATTGAATAGATAACCGCGAGAGATGATAATATCGCGCTAAACGTTTCGGACAGCTTTATTTGGCAAGGCCTTTCATGCAATGGCGCATCGAGCGTGTTCTGTTGATGACGTCAAAACTAGACCCAGTGCCAATTTTGTAAAGCACTCTCGCGCAATTGATTTTCGTCCACAGGCAACCCAAGACATGTTTTTGGGCAACTTTGAACGACCAATACACCATAACAAATAAAATAAAACCAACTTTTTATTCCGGAATCCTTTGTCTATGGCCTCTAGTCTCTTCGTAAGAAATATAATTAGCCAGGGCTTATATGCACTTTAAGATCTGCCGATAAATTTCTACTTAGGCCTACAACTTATCGTATGAAAACGTATGGATCGAGGGCGTTTAGTGTCTGTGCACCGACTTTATGGAATGCGCTACCCAAGGAGCTAAGGGACAGTACCGCGGGCGTAACTTTTAAATGTAAACTGATGGCAACTTTTTTAACTAGCTTTTAATTAATTGGAAAGCGCATTTGGACTTTTAAGGAAACTGCGCTATATAAATTTTGCAGTAGCAGTAGTAGTTAGTGGTAGTAGTGTATTTTAGTGTTATTCTTCTCAAAAACAATATCAATGAATTCAATGAATAATAATGGTATTACAAAGTGATTGCGTGACACTTCGGGAAATTAATGATTAAATTTCCCCTCGAGCCTCGGGAGGATCTGTAAAAGTCCCTCCGCGTGCGGCGTCAGGACTTCCACAAATCTTGCCGAGGGGAAATTTAATCACTAATTTCCCTCATGTCATGTTATTACTCAGATATTATACAATGTATCATGTAACTTCAATGTCCTGCACAAAAGCTTTCTTAGACTCGTTTCCCGGCCCTCTCTTATCAGCTCAATTTCTCGGAAGGCAAATGACTGTCACAAAAAATATTGGGAAGTCAAGATGAAAAGTAGCCTACAGTACACAGTGACTCTCCCCCGCGGAAGGGAAGTGAGCGATGAGAAGCTAGTGGCTGTTTCTCTATAGCTACTATCCCCCGGGGGAGGGAAGTGAGCGATGAGAAGCTAGTGGCTGTTTCTCTATAGCTATACTCTCCCCCGCGGGAGGGAAGTAAGCGACGAAAAGCTAACAGTGGCTGTGTTTCTCTATAGTGACTCTCCCCCGGGGGAGGGAAGTGAGCTACGAGAAGCTAGTGGCTGTGTTTCTCCATAGTGAATACTCCCCCGCGGGAGGGAAGTGAGCGATGAGAAGCTAGTGGCTGTTTCTCTATAGCTACTCTCCCCCGCGGGAGGGAAGTAAGCGACGAAAAGCTAACAGTGGCTGTGTTTCTCCATAGTGAATACTCCCCCGCGGGAGGGAAGTGAGCGATGAGAAGCTAGTGGCTGCTTCTCTATAGCTACTCTCCCCGCGGGAGGGAAGTAAGCGACGAAAAGCTAACAGTGGCTGTGTTTCTCTATAGTGACTCTCCCCCGGGGGAGGGAAGTGAGCGACGAGAAGCTAGTGGCTGTGTTTCTCCATAGTGACACTCCCCTGCGGGTAGGAAGTGAGCGACGAGAAGCTCTAGAGTACGTATTTGATCGTCATTTATTTAACGGCTAGAAAATCACTTGCCGCTATTAACCAAAGGTAGGTTTAACCAGGGATATTTAATTATGACTAATTCAAAAGATTTCTTTGATTTTCTTTCATTTTTTCTTCAATTGTAAATATATAATGCTTCTAGAATTCTTTGTGGATTCTTTTCATCTTCTAATTTAAACGTCTCGCTTTTCCGAGTTAAAATATGAATATGAAAAACATATTTTTTAACTCTAGATACTCTTTATGTGATCTCTAGGAATCATAGGGGTGGGGGGGGTTACGATCCCCTCAACCCACCCCCTGGATCCGGTTCTGGTTTATTTTTATTTTTACGCAATATTTCAGATGTACCTAAAAAGTAATTGCTTGTTTTCTTTCAGTTTCGGCGGGAAACAGGAGGGACGCATGACAGACAGTATTTTATTTGGAGCTTTGTACGAACGTGTACATCAACTCGAATTCAAATATTTTATACAGCATATCCAACTAAGATTGTTTTTAGACAAACTCAAGGCGTACGGTGTGAACAACTGCTCTTTGGCATGGCTGAAGTCTTATTTATCAAACAGGCGTCAACTTGTTACCTTAGCTGGGATAGAGTCAGATATGGCCTATGTAAAGCATGGAGTGCCCCAAGGTAGCATCCTTGGCCCTCTCTTGTTTATAATCTTTATAAATGACTTGCCTCTGCACGTGAGTTCATCGCAGATTGATCTGTACGCAGATGATACGACCATTACATCGTCTGCAGATTGTAAGGGAGTCATGAAATTGCAGGAAACGCTTAACAGATCCGTCGCAGAGGTCGTTGATTGGGCGACAACTAACAAGCTTCCTCTTAACGAAAAAAAGACCAAGGTCCTGCTAGTCACAGGAAAGCGCCTCTCCTCTAAAATGGACTGTGTACCAGCTGTTACGGTTAATGGAAGCAAGCTCTCCAATGTGTCCAGTGCCAAGCTTTTAGGCCTTGAAATTGATGAGGAACTTTCCTTTTTACCGCATATCGATAAACTTTGTAAGAAACTCTCGCAACGTATAGGTATCTTAAGGAAAATTAGAAGCTGTTTACCTTACAAACAGAGAATCTTATTCTATAATAGTATGATAAGACCTATAATGAATTATGTAAATGTTATCTGGATAAGTTGTGATAAAGTAAGTTTAGGCAGAGTGTTGAAGTTACAAAAGCGAGCCGCGAGGGTGATCCTCAATGCTGATCATCAAGCACCTTCTGTTGCGCTTTTTAACCAGCTGAAGTGGCTACCTTTTTATGAGGATGCTAACTTAACTAAGTATCTTATCGCATTTAAAAGGCTGCAGGGTGAGGTGCCTTTGTATCTGACAAATCTACTCAAATTGAACAGTGATTTACATGAGCGACATACAAGATACTCTAATTTCAACTTAGTATGTCCTAGATTTAATAGACAGACTGAGGGAGGAAGGACTTTTAATGTTACAACATGCCAGCTTTGGAACCGTCTACCATTATCGTTAAGACAGAAAGAATCTATCAGTTCCTTTAAGAGTTATATATGGAGTTATGTTTTTAGGCAGCAACAATCTCTAAATCATTTTATTGTATAGTTGGCAGTCTGTCATTTTCTATTTTATTATTAATATTTTAAGGTATTGCACAAAGTATATATATATAGCATAATAATATTTTAATGAAGTTGTGTATGTATCTCGTTTTTATCTTATATATAGTTTTGTAATTTAGCTTTTTATATAACTAGTTTGTATTGTCAGTTATTGAGGGCCACAAGTTTGTTAGCTTTGCTATTTAGTGCTACCCCTGATCTGTAAATAAAGACTTTATTATTATTATTATTATTATTTCCTTATCTCTAAGAGAAAAACAATTCAATATGTATTTCGCTACAATGTTTTGGAGTTTAGGGTTACGTTCACACGGTACCGGACGAATTTTCGACCGGTTGAAATATTTGACCGGACATTTTGTTCACACGGAACCGTTCAATATTTTCGCTCTGTTCACACGGAACTGACGAACCAGGTTGAATTTTAACTTTTGTCAGTGGTTTTACCATCTGCCCATGCGCAGAGCGCTTCTTTACCAACCTAGGTTGCTCCTGCAGAAAAGGTCGGACCTTGTCACACAATTTCATGATCTTCGCCTTGGACATTCGAAAGTTCTCACGCCACTCATCAGCCACGACGATGTTATCAACAAAATTGTTCCACCAGAGAGGTTCTCCCCGGTCTCACCCAGTATTTTCTTTGTTTCTTTTTCTTTTTGACGGATAGATGTACGACTTTTTTGAATCCGGTTTTCAGACTGTAAAAGGACACCAACACACCGTCGCCTTCGTGCTTTGAAAGCTGCGCAGGTCATAGCCATTTGAAAGATGATATTTTGCATTAAGACCGTAATATTTCCAAGCAAAGCGAGTAATAAAACGACACTTTCCATGTTCGTACAAGAGTTTATTCCTCTCTTCTTCTAGCCGAGTTACACGCATCCATGCAACCACGCCTTTGCCGTACAAAAATTTAGACGGTCAAGGTGTTCACACCGCGCCGGTCACATTTTCGACCGTACCGGCTAAAAATTCGTCCTCGATTTTGGAGGTCGAATTTTTGAACGGCTAGGCGTCTAAATTTTCGTACGGTTAGCGTGGTTCCGTGTGAACGGAACACCTAAACGCACGAATTTTCAACCGGTCGAAAATTCGTCCGGTACCGTGTGAACGTAGCCTAGGTGGAGGATCGATCTATCATTAGAGGAACACTTTCTTTTTCGATTGATATTAAGGGAGCTAAATTGAGCTAATAATTCGTTCCTCGAGTTGTTATATAAAGGGCATTCAACAAGAAAGTGCCTTTCATCTTCAGTCTCATTGGGGCACTGAAAACAAGCTCTTTCTTCGGGTTTTTTATAACCACCCGAGTATCTGCCCTTTTCTATTTCTAGCGAATAATTGCTTATTCGTAATCTAGTGAGGGCGTTTCTGTGCCTTAAAGGTTCTTAACCTTCAAAAGAAAATGTGACTTTAAAAAAGCGGTATGTTCTCAATTTATTCTTCTGATTAGGGTCGCTCCTATTGTCATTTTGTAGATCCCCCATTCAGACTTGAAATTCTATATCATTAATTATTTGCTTAATTGTTTGTAGGTTCGAGGTCAGGTGGACATCATTTAACTCTTGGTCACTGGATGTGCACTGGGCTCATCTGACCACTAAATATTGATAATTCCTTGGAAGTCTTCAAGAAACAACTAAACTTCATAGTTTTTATATTCATTTTTTTATTTCATAGTCAATACGGCATGAATGACATTACATGTAAAACAAATTAAATAAACTGTCGGCCGAATTCATGTAAAATACAAAATCTTAAATATCAAAGCATTTCCCATAAAGAGGTTCACTATCATCTACACGGCTTTCTTAACCTCTGCCCTAGCCTGGCTAAAGAAAGAAACAGACCGCCTTTTCTTTCTCTATGATCAAGTTCCTTTTATATCAATGAGTTCTTAAAACTTTCTTCCCCAGTGCCCAAGTTTTTATTACATCAAAACCCATTTTCAGGGACCCTATGTTCTTCAGTTTAATAAATTTCTATTTCTATTTTCTCGCATACGTGTATGTAAATTATCAAGCCAACCAGTCAAAATCCATGCTGGATTACCTATGTATGACAAACATATCACTGGCCACGAGGTCTGTATAGAGACGTTGTAGCCCTCAATCTGTACTCAAGTGTTCTCTGTATGGACCAACCAAGGCTGGTGAACAAGTTTATATTTTCCTCAGTAATATTTATTGTAACGTACAGAATGAGCCAATCCGGTGACAAAAAATGGACGAGCCACTTAGCCAATAATTCTAAATTATGAAAAAAAAAATCAGTTTTGCTTTAATTAATTTGCACTGATATAGTTTTCCCACTAGGATAAGGACTACAATCCTCTCACATGTAAAATCTCAAGTCAACCAGTCCATGCAAGTCAATCGTTTAATTTGCTTACGAGCCCTAGCCAAAAATCGTTGATTTGGGTGCAGTAAAGTGGCTTAAATCGATTTATGGTTGTTAAATATTGCTTTAAATTGCATACAAATCCTTGAAATTAAATCAAATTATGATTCGTCATAATGCACTTATCAATTGAAACAACCCCCTCCCCCTCAAAGGGGTAGGGGGGGGGGGGGGATTTTATTTGAAAAAGTCCCCAATGTAAGAATAACCCCACCCTCTGGAGCACTTTATGCAGTCAAACAATTTTATTTCTTGTCTTGTATTTTTATAGCACTAAATCTAACGTGAATATGCTATCCGAGGCTTGATTCTCGTGTTCAATGAAATATAACATTTGAAAGACTGTTCAACTAGTTTGCTTGCAAGTGGGTCAGAACATGCACCTTTCCCTCCTGTAAGTCCAACACACTGAAAGTGTCCGGAACCACTCTATTTTGCATCCTGGATTGTCACATGCAATCATTGCACTTACTTCATTTGGTGTCCAGCACAAACCGTACAGCTGGATATTTTGAGCAAGCAACACTGAAACTTTGATGGTCCAGTTCCTGAAAAAAATACTGTATTTCTCCATGGTATATATGGCATTTTTGTATACAAATGAAAAAAAACACTGAAATATTACCTGACAATCGCCACCACAGATGAAGTGGGCTCCAGTCAAATCCCCACCTCTCCCATAAACTTTGAAAGTACATATATGTGCTCCAAGCAAATCAAGTAACATCCCAACCCCTGGGGTCACAAAAACTGTTTTTTTTTGGGGGGGGAGGGGGGGGGGGGGGGGGGGGGGGGGGAAGGGAGATATCGTGTTTCAATTGATAAGTGCATAACATTTAATGTGTGAATGTTTATTTTTTCAGTTGTGTTTAGGCATCAGACATTTGATCCTTGCAATCTTATTGAAATATCTTTTAATAAGTGGAGCTGACATAAAAACAGAGCAAAATGAACTAGAATTGGCTTTTGGCTGAGATGATATCATTGAAATTTGATTCCTTAATAAATGAAAATGAAAGATGCTAATAATTTAGTTTCCATGTCAGTCATTGTGTTTCCCACTTTGACTTTGAAATCAATGATACCAACTGGCTAGAGCTTATATGCACTTTAAATCCTACATGTACATTAATGACCTACATGTACATAATTATCACTGGCCATGCAGGTCTGTATAGAGAAGAAACTGTTAAGCCTCAGTCTGTACTCAAGATCTTGGGCCACAGGCACTCTTGTTTACGACATGAAATATTGTGCAGCAGTACCGGGGCCAGTCTTTAATCTAAATACGATATCTGAATTCAAAAATGTGAATTCCTGTTTCCAGTCATAGTGCTGAATTTACTAGGTTATAGAAGATTAATAATAATCAAACAGGGAGTAAATCTGGATTCGTTCTCACAATACCTTGCAAATCTGGGGTTTGAAGCTATTTTCCCTCCAAACACAGGTCCAGTGGTCTGGACCCCATGGCTGCCCATACCTATCCATTTATCACACAAGCCCCCACCCCCCTCCCCCCCAGAAAAGAAAAACAATAAATGCAATAGCTGATATTATAGTGGCATCTATGACTAGCAGTTTCAGTGGTATTGAACAAAATGCCTCAATTTGATGTAATGAAGCATCATTGAAACCATCATTGTGTGACACCAACACTCTCATAGACAAGCACGACTAATTTAGATACATGTACAATTTGAATAGTGCTTCATTACATTGAAGGCGTTTGGGTCAATACCGCTGAAACTACTATTCGTAAATGCAACTGTAATATCAGCTGTAACAGAAGTGGCTGTATCAAGACAATGGTGCCTATCATTTTATTGTTAATATTGAAATCATTCACTAATTTGTTATTTTATTAGTATTATTAAGTTAGAATAGGTTCAAATGTATCACTTGGTACAATAATTGTCATAATAATTATAACAAGACGCCCGCTGGGCGTTTACTCGGGCTGTCACTTTTAGGTATGAGGCCAACTGTTTCTAAAATAAATTCTGCCAAAAAAGGACCACTTCGTGAAAATCATTAAAAATTAAAGGCACTTGTACGAGATTGGTAGTTGAAATACAGTGTACTTTGTTGAAAGTAATCCCAACGAACACTCTTCTTCCCCGCCGAACCACAGACAATGATGGACTTCGGCCGCAAAGCTAAACAACACGAAACTCGTCCGCTTTGATTTTGTTTCAGTAGAGCCATTTCCTCCGTTTATCAGCTGTAACACAAGCTGCTGGGACGTTTAGGGTTTCGAGTCCTTCATCAGTGCAATTAGGGAAGAGATATAAACTACAATAAATACTTTCCGAGACAAACAGACTTGACTGTATACGCGGCGTGATGGCGATAATTTCACAAGTTCACTTGCGCTCGCGACGAGTTGAGCCATTTGAAAATTCAAGGACCCTGGAACTAACTGAGAAGGCGGCTGTATTTCAGGCTAGTTATCAAACTCAATGCAATGAGGGTTTCTTCAGTTTTCCCCATATTAACAGACATGTAACAGTATATTAATGTCTCTCAATCTAGTAGAAAGACTCTCTAAGCTGTGTAGTTGACCTGACAGTTCAGTTACCCATTGGCAGACGGTGGTATTGCCTAATTTTACGGCCGGGAATAGATTTCTGACAATGACTCATAGAAATCGATATCTCCTTGTCTCGCCTTGTCTGAGAGCTTTGACCTTTGTTATCTGAGCGCGCCTGACGAAATCTACCCTGAGATTATAATTCGATACCTTTTATATCTAAACGTGTTTAGAAACACTTAAGCTGAGATTGTATTTCGCTCCTGTGTAATCTGATTGGTTACTGGCGCCAAACAGCGACACAAAAAATAATAATAACAAGACGCCCGCTGGGCGTTTACTCGGGCTGTCACTTTTAGGTATGAGGCCAACTGTTTCTAAAATAAATTCTGCCAAAAAAGGACCACTTCGTGAAAATCATTAAAAATTAAAGGCACTTGTACGAGATTGGTAGTTGAAATACAGTGTACTTTGTTGAAAGTAATCCCAACGAACACTCTTCTTCCCCGCCGAACCACAGACAATGATGGACTTCGGCCGCAAAGCTAAACAACACGAAACTCGTCCGCTTTGATTTTGTTTCAGTAGAGCCATTTCCTCCGTTTATCAGCTGTAACACAAGCTGCTGGGACGTTTAGGGTTTCGAGTCCTTCATCAGTGCAATTAGGGAAGAGATATAAACTACAATAAATACTTTCCGAGACAAACAGACTTGACTGTATACGCGGCGTGATGGCGATAATTTCACAAGTTCACTTGCGCTCGCGACGAGTTGAGCCATTTGAAAATTCAAGGACCCTGGAACTAACTGAGAAGGCGGCTGTATTTCAGGCTAGTTATCAAACTCAATGCAATGAGGGTTTCTTCAGTTTTCCCCATATTAACAGACATGTAACAGTATATTAATGTCTCTCAATCTAGTAGAAAGACTCTCTAAGCTGTGTAGTTGACCTGACAGTTCAGTTACCCATTGGCAGACGGTGGTATTGCCTAATTTTACGGCCGGGAATAGATTTCTGACAATGACTCATAGAAATCGATATCTCCTTGTCTCGCCTTGTCTGAGAGCTTTGACCTTTGTTATCTGAGCGCGCCTGACGAAATCTACCCTGAGATTATAATTCGATACCTTTTATATCTAAACGTGTTTAGAAACACTTAAGCTGAGATTGTATTTCGCTCCTGTGTATCGCAAAGAAAGAGATCGATTGACGCGAACGCATAGCGCAATGTGTCACGTGACCAGTGCAACAATCTGATTGGTTGCCGAGGCAAATCAGCGACACAAAAAATAATAAACGGCTTGCATTTTAAGACTCGTGCCGGCCGAAGGCCTGGCCCGAGTAATAATAACAAGACGCCCGCTGGGCGTTTACTCGGGCTGTCACTTTTAGGTATGAGGCCAACTGTTTCTAAAATAAATTCTGCCAAAAAAGGACCACTTCGTGAAAATCATTAAAAATTAAAGGCACTTGTACGAGATTGGTAGTTGAAATACAGTGTACTTTGTTGAAAGTAATCCCAACGAACACTCTTCTTCCCCGCCGAACCACAGACAATGATGGACTTCGGCCGCAAAGCTAAACAACACGAAACTCGTCCGCTTTGATTTTGTTTCAGTAGAGCCATTTCCTCCGTTTATCAGCTGTAACACAAGCTGCTGGGACGTTTAGGGTTTCGAGTCCTTCATCAGTGCAATTAGGGAAGAGATATAAACTACAATAAATACTTTCCGAGACAAACAGACTTGACTGTATACGCGGCGTGATGGCGATAATTTCACAAGTTCACTTGCGCTCGCGACGAGTTGAGCCATTTGAAAATTCAAGGACCCTGGAACTAACTGAGAAGGCGGCTGTATTTCAGGCTAGTTATCAAACTCAATGCAATGAGGGTTTCTTCAGTTTTCCCCATATTAACAGACATGTAACAGTATATTAATGTCTCTCAATCTAGTAGAAAGACTCTCTAAGCTGTGTAGTTGACCTGACAGTTCAGTTACCCATTGGCAGACGGTGGTATTGCCTAATTTTACGGCCGGGAATAGATTTCTGACAATGACTCATAGAAATCGATATCTCCTTGTCTCGCCTTGTCTGAGAGCTTTGACCTTTGTTATCTGAGCGCGCCTGACGAAATCTACCCTGAGATTATAATTCGATACCTTTTATATCTAAACGTGTTTAGAAACACTTAAGCTGAGATTGTATTTCGCTCCTGTGTAATCTGATTGGTTACTGGCGCCAAACAGCGACACAAAAAATAATAATAATAATAATAAACGGCTTGCATTTTCTGACTCGTGCCGGCCGAAGGCCTGGCCCGAGTAATAAACGGCTTGCATTTTCTGACTCGTGCCGGCCGAAGGCCTGGCCCGAGTAATTAAATCGGTAGTCACTATCATCATTAATAGTCATGAACTACATGTATACTATCACTATTGTTATTACACCATCATATCTGTTATTGTTGGTACAGTTGTCATTGTTATAATAAGTGTACAGGTAGTTACTATCATCATTAATAGTCATTATCTACATGTACATTATCACTATTGTTATTACACCATCATATCTGTTATTGTTGGTACAGTTGTCACTGTTATAATAAGTGTACAGGTAGTCACTATCATCATTAATAGTCATGAACTACATGTATACTATCACTATTGTTATTACACCATCATATCTGTTATTGTTGGTACAGTTGTCATTGTTATAATAAGTGTACAGGTAGTTACTATCATCATTAATAGTCATTATCTACATGTACATTATCACTATTGTTATTACACCATCATATCTGTTATTGTTGGTACAGTTGTCATTGTTATAATAAGTGTACAGGTAGTTACTATCATCATTAATAGTCATTATCTACATGTACATTATCACTATTGTTATTACACCATCATATCTGTTATTGTTGGTACAGTTGTCACTGTTATAATAAGTGTACAGGTAGTCACTATCATCATTAATAGTCATTATCTACATGTACATGTGTATACTATCACTATTGTTATTACACCATCATATCTGTTATTGTTGGTACAGTTGTTACTGTTGATGCTGATTGCTGTTAAATTTGCTATAAACAAATTACAACTGAGACTTTGACCTTTTTATACTGAAATATGTCTTAAAGTGCATATAAGCCCTGGCCAGTTATGCTTTTTTTTTACAGCTTAGACCTTAAAAGGAAGGGAAAAAATTTCGGATAAAAAAAATTGTTTTCATTATTATTTTTAGCGACTAAACCTCCAAATGTAGAATAATTTCCACACACGTTCAGGGACTGGGATGAGAATAAAACGTGACGTCATCAACAGAACTTGTCTCTTCGCGGGTACAAAGCGTTGGCTTATTTGCAAAATAATTGAATACATAACAAGGAAAGATGATAATATCACGGTAAACGTTTCGGAGAGCTTTATTCGGCAAGCCTTTAATGTAATGGCACATCGAGCGTGTTCTGTTGGTGACATCAAAACTAGACCCAGCACCAATTTTGTAAAGCGCTCTCTGGTGCTTAATTTTCGTCCACAGGCAACCCAAAACACGTTTTTGGGGTACTTTGAACGACCAATACACCATAACCAATACAATCAAACCAACTTTTTTATTCTGGAATCCTTTGTCTATGGTCTCTAGTCTCTTCGTAAGAAATATAATTAGCCAGAGCTTATATGCACTTTAACTTTAATCGATAATTTATTATTTTTAATTAATATTTTTTTCTTTCTGACTGAAGTCCTTCTGTGGCAAGGCATTTGGTCAATTAAAGATGTTGTTGACAATTATGGTTTGTGTACATATCTTCTGTATAAAAATACTAAAAAAACTAAATTATACTGCTATGGTTTAACACTTTTAAGATATGAATTTCATGATACAAAATTCATGCAAAGTGTAATGCAGGATGAAACAGTGTTTAAAAAATCCTGACATTCTTGTACATTTGTACATACAATTATCATCCATTTAAAGAAAAACTATCATTTTACGTAAAAAAAAATGAACCTTCTATCATTGAGACAATGTGGTGCACAAGGTAAAGAGCAGACCACAATATCTGCTTACCCCTCTCCCCCCCCCCCCTCCAACCCATCATTTGCTGCACTTGCTATTTATGAGATTTCTTATTGCATCAAAGCATGTAACTATGTATTGTGTACAAAAAGCATTGAAAAGAACAATCGGGTACCAAATATCACAATATTAATCAGAAATCCTGAGTCTGTATTGCTTGACAGTCTACATGTACATGTTAATAAAAACCTCTGGTAATATAATCTTCCTAATAATAATGTTAATAATAATAATGGTTTAATTAACAGATCCACAAGGTGGCTCTTCCTGCTAATCCTAATTACAATTTGATATAACTATAAAGAAATTTAGGTAAACAAAAATTAACAATAACTTGAACTCTACTATAAATCTACTGTTGTCTCTACTATTGTCAGTATGTAAGATCACTAATCTTAAACGAATCCAATGAAAATGTTATCTAATGTACAAACACAATATCAATACTTACTAATGGCTAGGCATAAACGTAACATGAACTTGTAGTAAGAATATTATTTGTATAAATATGAAATATTATTAGTAAGATATTTTTTACATAACTTTGGGCTATTGTCAATGGTACATGTATTAATTTTACATGTACAGATCATTATGATAAAACAAAAGTTATTTACATGTATACTACTAAGTAAGTTCAGTGAAGCTTTTGAAAGTATGTATTATTTTCTCAAAATCAGTTTATGACAGCGCTCGACACTACATCAGGGGTTTCAATAGAAGGCGGCTACCGGCAATAAACCGCTGGTTACTTTGCTTCTTACCGCCGGCTACTTCACACGATCGTTGTGTTTTTTTGTTAAGTGTTGAGTAAAGTTTACTAAGTAAACCACCGCCTCTAAC
>JAOWCC010000936.1:29433585-29475644 GCA_030867875.1 Actinernus sp. WN-2022 | reverse complement strand
CTCTGATTGACTAAACAGCTCATGAATTATTAATGAGTTTTAATAGGTAATTTGAAACACCCTGAGAAACGTTGCCTTGATAACAGCAGTTTTAAAACAAAATATGGGTTCCGAAATCAAAGTAAGGGACCGGTCATTATTTATGAGGGGGGGGGGGGGGGGGGGGGGGGGGGGGAGGAGGGAAACAATAGGAGCGGGTCATGTGCATTTCCTTTAGTCAATAAGGGGTGGGTCATATTATTCTGTGCAGTACTAAACTTAGTTGACTATCAACACTATCGTAGATTTTACATCTTTCAACTGTTCCACAGGTAAGATCACTACGTACATACACGGACTTTCATAATGGCCGCCTTCGGCCACCTCCTAATTTGCATAATTTGGTAGATCAATCTGTAGAGGGAAAACTAATGCTACCACATGAAAGATCACATTAAAAACTAGTAATTGTGTTGAGTTTTCAAGCAACGTGGAAAATTGCTGTTGAGCTATAAGTATTTGTAATGCAGAAAATTATGAAAGCGAGGCTATAAAGGCCTCCGTTGTTTTTCTCATACAAATCTCTCTAATTTCAACTGGCTGTAACTTCATTGCTTTATAAGCTACAGCACTCAACTTTCACAAGTTCACTAATGTCAACATGCTTTTTCACATGGCAATGTTTATATTTTCTATACATGTGGATAAACTACCGAATGTACCCAATGTTGTGTGTGTGTTGGGGGATCCCCCCCTCTCGTGGACTTTGAGAGGTAGATCACTTGTCATTTTCAGGTCTGAGGAAGGGGGGGCCCGGAGGGGCTTTAGTAAATGTTGTCTTTAATAATAATAAGTACTAAGTTTCAACCAAAGGTGTAAGGAACATTTATCTTCTGGCTAAAGGCTTAACTTAAAATGAGCTCAAAACCTAAATAAAAAAAGAGTATATATCTCTGGTGGACGAACAACGAAGCTGGGATAACGGACGATTATGCTCAATGTGAAGCAAGTTATAGAGAAAAAGCCTGGCGGCAGGAACAAGAAATTTAACACCAGAAAAAGCATTAAATACCCAACTAGAAACGATTACGAATAAAAATGCCAATGAGCAACAAGAAACAGTATCTGTTGAACAAGAGCAAGAAGTAACGGAAACCATCGCAATGTCGGCGCCAATCGATCCGACAAGGGAGCGTGAACATGACGATCACTACGAAGAATTGGTAGAACTGAGAGACTCACAACAAGATTTAAACCGAAAAGTGGAGGTTGCAATTACAAATATTATTATGAACGTAAACGAACAAAAAACGAAGCAAAATTATCTACAGCTGATAATTTTTGAAAACAAGATTAAAGCACTCAAGATCGAGTCGGACAACAAAATTAACGATGTCAAGGAGGAACAAGAAAGAGATTACAAAAAGTCTTCAAGTGATCAAAATAAAATAATAAGTCGCTTGGAAAACAAACATAAATATTGGACCGGTCCCTAAGTGTGTTATGGCATATATACCGCATTAAACTAGTAAACACGTGGTGGCCATATACAATTTTAGCCCACTTGTTTATTAATTATTAATTATTAATTAATTATTAACCTCTACATAACTATGTTTACAAAAAAAATAGGACTAAATTGCATTTAATTTTGACAAATAGATTCTGACTATCAGGTTTTTCATCATCAACAGGCTTTTAAGTGTCATTAGAATCACATTAAGTTCACTGCCCATAACTTCTAAATATATAAAAGTGACAGCATTTATAAGAAAAGGATACTTTGCAGTAAATCTGGTAGACCTGCTATTTAGTATAGACATTTTATGGTATGGTGGATGGACTTGACTGGCCTGCACTGATACAACACCTCTTTCTATGAAAATGGATAGCTTTTGGTTATCATGCTAACTAGATACAAGGCTCTAACTAAGCTGACTCCACTCCAGCCTCAATATCACAAAAGGCTTGGTTGCCTTTAAAAATGGTGGTCCCAGAACTATAAATAGGATTATTGTATGAACACAACTGAATATACCCTGTGTGAACTTAAACTATCTTGGGAATTCTTCTTCCTTGAATAAATATGATGAGGGAAACTTTATGGGGGGTGGGTGAATATATTGAGTGGGGCTCTTTATCATAAATAGTTTGGGTCTGTTAAAAGGGGAGCTCTTGAAAGTGACTGGAGTTACAAGAGGGGCTTGGGATAATGTTCAATGCTACAGGGGTGGGGATGCTTATAAAGCTCAAGAGACGGAAAGTGGATACAACAATTGTACACTCCCAATGTCAATAACTTCATCACCCTCCCTTCCTCCTCCCTTCCTCCCCCTGCCCCATGTCATATAAATAAACTTTTGTAAGCTTCAAAAGGGATATAAAAACTTCTAGCTCATATGGAAAATTCATGATTTGAGATTCTATTTGATAGATTTGTACCAGCCTTTCAAGTTACCCATGCTTTATTTCCTGCAAAGATCTCTGCACTGCTAATGCAGTCGTCCCTAGGTTCACAGGGATGGCATAGCCCACGAGGGATGTGGGGCTAAAATAATATTTTGCACACTGGCTCAATGACAATCTTTACCCCCCTCCCCCCTCAACTTGAAATTTTGCTCTGCCGTCCCTGGTTCAAAGTAGACTCCCAACCTGTGCTTGATGTAGGCCAGTGCAAAGGGAAACTGTAAGACTTGCTTTGTACTATAAATCACTGGTACATAAAATCCATCATCAGTAAAAAGGAGAGGTTGGGCTGATCATTGGCTTCGATGAGGTATAAAGAATAGATTAATTGGCACAGATTACAAGACAATTTTATAGTTAAATATAATTTTTAAAAAACACTGGATGTACCTGTTTTTGTTGTGCCTTTCAATATCATCCAGTTATACTAAACCTTGAATCCCGCCCTTGATGTTTCACAGACTTTTCAAACACTTTTTAAATTATTTATACTGTTTGACTGATCATTATATCCCTATAAAGTTACACCTGATCATGAAGAGCACAAGACGTGGATGAATTACAGAGTGGGCTAGTGCTTGAAAAAGATATAATAATTTCAATTTATTTCACATTAATAATATTTACAGAACTGCACATTTAATATTAGCGGTTATGTTCGAATTGTACGTTGAATTTTTATGTTGGCTAGCACTTACGTGTTAGCAATTCAACTCCTAGTTCCCTTTGCTTTTTGCAATGGATCGTTTGCAAATTGATTTGCTGTCTCGGGAGAGTTCTTGATCAGCAAATGTTCGGTTGGGCCATATGCATCAAAGGCAACGTACCTTGGCTCCACGAGTGTGTGTTTATCAGTTTCGTTCGGCTCGTAGACAAAGAAAAAACTTTATCTCTTGACTTTTGAATAAAATCGTTCTTCTGTTCAGTCATATTTTTAAACAAATAACTTCTACTACTGCAAAATACTCGCTCATGCCATGCTGGAAGGGATTTTTTCTCGTAAAACCGGAAGAATGCGCAGCAACTGTTTCGATTTTTCTTCATCGCGCAGCCGATTTGGCTAGCTGGTTTGGCTAGCCTGGTTTGGCTAGCCTGGTTTGGCTAGCCTGGTTTGGCTAGCCTGGTTTGGCTAGCCTGGTTTTGGCTAGCCTGGTTTGGCTAGCCTGGTTTGTGTCTTACCAGAGCCTCCGAATTTTCAGTTAGTTGAGGAGGCACTGGGAAATAGAATGTTTATTTATCTATCTAGACTATCTACTTATGTATCTACCTATGTATATATCTATCTGGTTCTAGTATCGCAGATACAACATACAGGAAAGCCCAACGTCAAAGCCTCTTCCATTTCGAATCTGCGACACGATGGGCTTGGAGCAAGGATCAGAACTCTATGTGAGAAACATCCTTTGTGCTGTGGAAGGGACATGTGCCCTGACGGGTTTGAGGTGAATGTTATCTTTATTTGTTAGTTTACAGGATTATATCGCACGCTAGGTTTTATTTCATTGGAAGTTTACCAAAAATGTGTTTATTCCTACATCAAGGTAATTCTGGTAATTCAGATAATTAAGGCATCTTTTGTTATCTGAATCTTGATCAATCTTGATGAGTCCCTCGCACCTTAAAAGAAGCGCCTCCTCGGTCGCATCCTCGAGTTTAAACGGACATACAACTTCAAATATATATGGACGATTAATGGCAAAATAACGCTCCGAGAAACTGATACCTCGCCTCCTTTATGCTTTCTGAGCCACGATAAGTGAATAATTCCTCGATAAAGACTCACCTGTAAGTGTACCCGTAACGGAATCTTAAGTGTCCCCTCTTAAGTGACACTTAAGAGGAGGTTTTTATGCAACCGGACCCATGCAGGGTTCGGATGCGCTCTTGCCAATGGGCTCATGGGAATCGTATCGTGGTCACATCATCTGAAAATGTTCTATAAGTAGGAAAGATGCAGCGTGATTGCGTAACTGCGTGACTGAGGCGATCTAGGAAATGCGTGATTGGTCCGCCGGGCGCTGGACCGGAGGTCAGACATGATAAAAAAAATACGTTTTCCATTCTCACTTGATTATTCCAACATATCTATTTGCAGTTTACGGAAATTGAGGTTACCTCTAGTACGCCAGGTTACATCCACAGCCCAAGTCTGAATGAGAAGGCGCACTGTGTGGCCATCGTTATCGACGCTTCTGCTGCCAATGTCATGTCTGATGAAATCTGGGGAAATCTTAAGAGCCTGATGCTTGGACTTTTCATCTCGAGGTAAACTATTTGTCATTTTGTTCAGCCAAGACGAGACAACCTCGTTCCTTCTACTCATTCGTCCCATTATGGAATAGTAAAATAGTTTTTTTCCCCCAAAAATGGCCGTTTTGACTCGAATAAAAAGTCTGGCAAAACCTTCGGCGTTACTCGCAAAGTGAAAATATATGTATTTTTCGAGTCGGTTTATGTTTTTGACCTACGTAACGTAGCGACGGCAGAACATTTCAACTTAGGTTTCACACGTATATTTCATAGACCTCTCAAAATATGCCATATGTCCAGGCTTCTCGGCGTATCCAGCCGCGCGTAAACGAAAAGCCTGGGGACGAAAACTATACCTGGACTACGGCGCTAAAGAGAAACCAAAGCGATAAAGGAAATTAAATGAAAATATAATTATAACTAATAACATGACATATAATTCCGATTCTTACATCTAAACCTGCAACCTTTACCCCTATTATATTGCCACAAACTCACACGATTGCCGACGGCTATTTAACCCCACGCTTTTCTTAACTTTACTTGGTGTCTTATCGACTTTCCTTGGTGTCCAGTGCTGAGTACAGTGGGTCAAGTGCGAGTGATCCTAAGTGGTTACGTGTATCCCTTTATTGATCCTGTAAGTTAATCCTTAACTCTTTCTATTGCTAGAGCGCTAAGTATGTTTTGATACAACACCTGTAAGTTAATCCTTAACTCGTTCTATTACTAGAGCGCTAAGTTTGTTTTATACAATGCCTGTAAGTTAACCCTTACCACGTTATATTACTAGAGCGCTAAGTATGTAAAACAGAGTCTAATAGTTAGTATCTACCGCGCGGCGGGCAACCCAACGCCTGGTAACTTCTCTATAAATAGCACGTATTGAGGGTCACGTGATTACCATGTGTCTCCATGGTACATTGGCAAGACCAGATTCGAGCCCCAGTGGAACACTCTTATGCCTATTTTCGTGTTTCCTATATTTCCCTTTTTAACAGCCCTTTAACACTAGCTAAATATATTTTCCTCGAGTCTGCCATTTGTTCTTGTTTTTGTTCCTCGTTTTTTTTTGTGGGGGGGGGGGGGTATTGCAATTCTTCAATAATAATAATAAAGGTTTATTCACAGCCTATCCATTCTAATGAATGGCTCTTCATCTGTGACGATAAAAATTAATACGATATAACAAAATAAGTAGATATAGATAATAATAAAAAGTTATACTATTATGCAAATATAAGTATAAAAAAAATATTATAATATTTACATCATCATAAAATCTTCTAACGAGACATCCCTAATTAAGATAGCTAATAAAATTTACGTTTAAAAATACCTACCACCCCCACCTTACCCCAACCCATTTCAGACTTAAAATAAAATTAATGTCTGTCCCCAACCTACACTAACCCCCCCCCAACCCAACCCGTTACCCAATTATAGGGTCTGCGGTATATAGTTTATGTACAGGATAACTAATGTAGAATAATATAACCGTGTTAGCTAGCCAAACCCCAAGGCCCTTATCTTATTAAAGTGATTCTCTTCAGCTAATTGGGAGCTTCACTTTTTATCGGCTTGTCTGTACACGCACCAGTATCTAGGGTTTTCTAAAATCACTCGAAATGGCAAGCATGTAAAAAAAATTTACTTTTTCTTTCAATTTGGCTAGGTATTCCAACCTTTATTCTTCTGACCAAGATCGACAAAGTGTGTGAACATGTGAAGCGGGGACATTAAGAAGGTTTACCACAGTGAAAAGGTCCATGATATTTTGGATAAAGTAAGCAACAGGTTAATGGGTCTTCCTGAGAATCAGATCTTTCCAATCAAGAACTACCAAGACGAAGTTGAGATGGATGATGCCGTGGATATCTTACTGCTGTATGCCCTGCGGCAGATGGTCTATGCTGCTCAAAGTCAAATTGAAATCATGCTCCAGATAGATTAAAGAAGATAGCAAATAGACTCAATACAGATAAAAGTTATTAGAAACTTATTAGAAACAAAGTTAACGATAATATTAAAAGTGCCTATAACCCCAAAAAATATTTTTTTTTGAATTGAAACTTTAAACCATTATTTAGAACTTAAGGCAAAAATAGGAGGCTAAAACTCAACAGTATTTTTTTTACGGCGTTTCAAAGTTGAGAACCAGAACATGTGGCCGTCAGTTTTCAATTCCCTTTGGGAGCCTGGAGGGACTAGTGGCCTGTGGACGTGTATGTAGTCAGGCGTTCGTTCAATCCCATACAAAACGTCCTCTTATTTCTGCGACTCTTGCAAGCTCACCACATGATAAATATCCAATGAAATATCACCAAACTTGGTAAATTTACTAATTTCGTTGTGCTTTTTCTTGTGATGGAGTTTATTTTCCTATTGATTAGACTATAATAGGACGTTTTTTCCTTTTTGAATTCTTTTTTCTTATTCAGATTTTCCAACTCCTTTGAGAATACCAAGACAATAGACTAAATTAAAGGAACAAAAGAAACCGTGCAAAGGATTCTGGTAGTTGTAGTAAAATGCGCCCGATTGACGTCATAATTCCAGGCCCTCACCAAGACTCGCGCTGACTTCCAACTGGAAACAGGAAGCCCAAAACGGGTGTTTTCGCTAACTTTGACACCAGTAAAATCGTCGAAGTTTAGTTTTTTCACTTTTATTTTTTTCGAATTCTTTTGTCAGGGCGCTATCCAGAATAGACGTCAAAAATATTTTTTGGGGGGTTTATTGGCACTTTAAGTTTGCTAAAAGAGTTTAGTACAGCTCTTACTTTAAAGAAAATTCTACATATAAAACATGCATGGAAAGGGGTCAATAAGTTGCTGGATAAAAATCTGAATACAGCATCCATCAAAAATATTAAGTATAAAAATAAACATCATACTAGAGGAAATAAGTAATGCACTTAACGGCTCTCACTTTACAGAAATTGGACTTCAATTTCACTACCATCCGCTACTAGGGAGTTCTCAGACTATATTACTCCCACTCTTTTAGTATAACAGGTACATCGATTAGTGACATTAAACTGATTAAAGCTCTACCATTAAATAAAGCCTATGGGACTTGACGGCATTTCTACAAGGCTATTAAAGGATGCAGCCACGATAATTGCGCCTTCTTTGACTTTCATAATTAACCTTTCAATTAGAACTGGGCTTTTCCCAAGTGAATGGAATATTCCTAAAGTAACACCAATATCTAAAACGGACGAGCAATCCAATCAATAAACTACAGACTATAATACTGTTTTGCTCGCTCTCACTAAACTTATAGAAAACGATGATTTTCAATCAATTCTACAGTTATCTGACAGAACACGGTTTCACAATCTGATTTCAGACCCTTACATTCCACTATATGTGCTTTACTAGATGTCACTATAGCTAATGATTGGTTTTCTAAATATAGATAAGGGCCTTTTGAATGGAATTATATTTCTAGATTTAAAGAAGGCTTTTGATTTTGACACCATGGACCACCAAATTTTGTTCAAAAAAACTGAAATTGTACGGTGTCTCCCAATCAAACCTAGACGGGTTTACCTCTTATCTTACAGGGCGAAAGCAAAACAAAAGTTTGTAAGTGGTGTACTTGTCAGATAGCTGTACCATTAGACGTGGAATTCCCCACGGATCTATCCTTGGATCTCTACTTTTTTATAATATATATAAATGATCTTCCATCTTACGACCTCTATTCTAAAGTACAAATGTATGCTGATGTCACTAAGCTTACTATGGCAAATGCTGACGAGAATATCCCAGAGCAACAAATGTATCATGACCTGTGTGAAATACACACATGGCTAAAATATAATAAACTTATAGGCAGCCTAAATGTGGTTACATCTAAATATATGATATAGTAGCACTGAAGTCAACATAAAATAAAGCATCTTGAACATCAGTTCCAAATTTAAGTAAACCACAAACCCTTTAAGAGAGAAGAAACTCACAGATACCTCAAGGGCACCCAACGAAAAGCTGTTCGGGAGAGTAAGTTAGCCTAAAACTTTCGGATTTGAACAAATTGTCCCCTAGAAAATTGTTTTCTGAAATACTGGCTAGAAAATTTGTTTTCAATCCCTAGAAAATTATAGTGATCAATAGAGTCAGAACGATCCAAAAGAACCCCTAAAAAAATCGTACCTCCACAAAAACTTTGCAACATGAAGTTCCTTGGGCTACAAATTCTTGTTTATGTTCTAGACTACTAACAAATTCGTAAGCCGGGAATATTTTGCCATAGTATTTTCGGGTGACGCGATTTCCACCTAGAAAATCCGAACAGCTAATAGCTTTCTAGAATACGTCCAAAAGACATTGTAGGCGCCTTAAAATGGCTAGATGAGTCGCAGACAACTGGTATTCAAACGAATTTCAAAAAGTACTCGTTGGGTGCCCTTGATACCTTGGAGTTGATTTCTAAGAAAGTATTATATCGCCGGGGGATAGGAGCATTAAAAACGGGTCAGACACCCTGTACCATTTGAAACATTACTTATACTATGTATAAAAATAAGGCTTCTTGCGTTACAGTATTTCGATTACTGTAGTGCAATGCGGGGAAGCTGCATGTGGTAAAGGGTTGTTAGATAAATTGCAAATGTTAACGTTACAGAATAGAGCTGCCTATAGCAGCTTTTCAAACTATGATAGACGGTCATCTGAGTTACTAGATGAACTTCAGGCCCGTAGCCAGACGAAAATATTTACCGAGGCACTATTAATTAAAACGTCAAGAAATAATCGCTCAATAAAAAGTTAGAATTTAATAACATACCTTTTTCTATGGAAACACCTCTTCTTTTTTTTACCGAGGCAACTGCCTCTGTTGCCTCTGTACTAGCTACGTACGGGCCTGAACTTAAAATGGGATAATCTTGAGAAAAGGAGATCGAAACAGCTAGCTATACTAATGTATAGAACAGTTAATGGGAGCACCCCAAATTATTTGACTAAAATTTAAACAAATACAAATTCTATGCACTCCCATAACTTGAGAAATTCCCATAATATCTATATCCAAAGACCACTTACTCATGGAAGCTGCGAAACATAGTTTTTCGTTACAAAGGGAGTCGTTCTCTGGAATAGTTTACCGAATGAAACAAGAAGCCAATCAAACGTATGATCCTGTAAAACTATTTTGTAAATTGTAATTAGCATTAATATAGAAACTAGGTTTGTGTAAAAAAATATTATTATTATCATATTGTAAATTTAGTTTTAGTGATTTTTTAAATATATTTTTACATTACTATTACAGAGCTCTCTGAAAGAACATGATGTCAACGAAATACCGTATTGAAATAAACATTAGGGAGCTTCAGATTCGAGTACGAGTACGACAACGAGTACGACTTTTTCACAATCGACGAACAGTTTTAAAAAGATATATGAACAAACACATACTCTTAGTAGCTTAGCTTGTTCTCGAGTCTGCAGCATTGCTTGGCAGAAATGAAAGATTTGTACTTTCTTGCGACAGAGATAGTTTGAGTCTAAAAAGTCGTACTCGTAGTAAAAGTCGTACTCGTACTCGAATCTGAAGCTCCCTATTTACTACTACTACTACATGTCCTATTCCCGAAGGGGGGGAGGAGGGAGGGGGGGGGGGGGGGGGGGGGGGTGGGCAGGGTACTCAACAAAGTTTTATACGGGGAGGCTTCACCCTGAGGTCCAAACCCTTACCCTTTCATATACCATTTTTGACAGAAAAGGTAACCCTTTCATATACCTTCCATAAAAAATGTTACCCATTTCACATACCCACAGTAGAAACACTGCATCCCGTTAGGTGGGTCGGTTTCGAGATATTTTGAAAGGCCCCCCCGTTCCTATTGCCCAATCGGACTAGGCGAATTGACTATGTCCGTGACAACTCCCCGCTTTTTTTAAATAGAACTATTCACTTGACAGTGTAAAATGTTGTGATATCTCTGAAAAAAAATATTGATAATGGCAAGAAAAGGAAGGGAACAATAAACAGAGGAAATCAGTGAGTTTTGTTTCCCCAAGATCCTCGATGTTCCCCAAGAGGAAAATCGAGAACTCACTGATTCCCGAAGCCATTTACAAAAGTCACGTGTTGAGGGCCGGACGTGTATGGCGTGAGCGGGCCGGAAAAAAGCCCGTCCGGCCCAGCACATTTTTTTCTTGCTGTTTTGCGGTTTAATCTACAAAAAAAAAAATGGTCATATGATAAAAAAACCTATTGACTGAGTTAGGTCGGGCCGGACAGCAAAAATATTTGGCTCTCGGTCATTTTGTACGGGACCGAGCGCAACTTCATGACCTCGAGCCAAATATTTTCCCGGCCGGCCCTCCCATTCAGTCAATAAGTACCTATTTTTGTCACAATGTGACCACGTGGTAGGATACAATAGCTGATATTACAGTGGCGTCTACGACTGAATAGCAGTTTCAGCGGTATTGCCCTGAACGCTTCACTTCAATTTAATGAAGCGCTATGCCTGATTTTTTTTAAACAGAACCGGTGCTGGAAATATGTCGTGACCTTGGTTTGCTTTGGCTTGGTCTTTGAGAGAAACTGACCGGTCGAGATACAAATGCACTTACGCACAATTTACCCTTCGCAGTATACAGTGAAAGGGATCTTGGAGCTTGAATATCATAAATGCTGTGGTTTTCACCGTCAAATTATGGCAAGTGCTAAGTATACTTACTTTCAATGTGCGCTTTGTGTTAGGAACCAATGGATCTCTGGTTGGCACATTAATGAAAATTCCGGAGGGGGGGCGGGGGGCTACTTACATGAAAAATGGGTAAGTATGAGATGCCAAGAGGCTCAAACCCTGACCCTGTTTGACCCAAAATCCGAGCTCAAAAACCATGATTGCTCCCTTTTGGGGAAAAAAAACCTGATTGCCCTTTCTTTAATTAAAAAAACAAATAGGCCCTGTGAAATGAATTGTTCGTCTGAAAAGGAATTAAAAACAAATTATAAATTGATATTAAAATACTTTTAATGCTTAGTATATAATGGCTGGAACATCAAAAAGCACACCCAAATTAAACTCAAATCCTGACCCTGATCTACCCGAAGCAGGTCAAAACCCTGACCCTACCTGCCCAAACTGAGCTCAAAATCCTGACCCACCCCCGCGGCCACATACATAATATGTCACAAACAGGAGTACCCCCCCCCCCCCCGGGATGTGGATAATTCTCCGAATACCGATCGCCTCTACATCACAGTAAGCGTGCATGATGCTTTGCGGGCCTCTAGCTGTTTCGTTCTTATTGGGATGGGGACTCGTCAGCGTGGCATAGCAATTTCAGTGGACTCCGAAACGGAAAAAAGCCCAGTTCCGCATTTGAGAATAATTACCGCTGGATGCAGTCTGTGTACAGCCCGTCCGTCTCCCCTTAAACATCGGGAAGCGAACGGGGGAGAGCGTCTGTATGCGGGCTACGCTGGATGCCGCGATGAATACATACGCATTTACTCAACATTACCCGGCCTCATCTCGATGTTAAATATCATAAATAAGAGCGGCAAGAAAAACTCTGTGTATTGTTGTAGTTTCAACTTCCATACCTTCTCAATGCCATTTATGAATATTTTACATCAGAACGAGATTATCGTTGAGCCAAGGGCGTGACTCGGTAGTCATCATACACAGCGGTATGTTTTAATGCGAGAAAGGCCTATAGAATGTAATACCATGATCACCTCGGTTAGGGACATTTAATATCTAAATTCCCTCATCAGAATGCATACTTGTTCTAATTTTCCCTCATTGACATGCAAGAAAGAAAATTAGAATTATGCACGCTCATACAGGTCCGTCGACGTGTCGACAGAACTCCGAAGGGTGGAGGGGGGGATTCGTTTTTCAGTGAGTCGCGTTGAAGATTACGTACATGAAACAAGCGGAAACAAACCCAAACCTCGATTCCATGCGTCAGGAGACAAAAGGACCTCACGGGGGGAGGGGAGATTCGTTCGAACCCCTCAAACCTCCCCTGTTGCGGGCCTGACGCTAACGAGGGAACATTTGACTGTCCCCTTGGCACGGCACCAGGTTATGGCCGCAACTGCCTGTTAAACCCAAGGTACTTTACCTGTTTTGTGGCTCAACAAAGTTCTTCTCTTCATTTCTCAAACCCGCTTCTTCCATGTGGGACACTTAAAACCATAAAACGCGACGTCATTAAACTTTTTTGAATATTTAGTAAACCACATAAGTTGCCAATCAAGCCGCTGTATCGCTTCAGGGACGTTCGAGTGAGCTTAATAATTTTAGCTCATTTCGTATGCAAGAGCGTACAAGTTTTGGTCGAATGGCAAAATAATGTTATATTGTAAACAGGAATGATAAAATATTTGCTCTCGCTCCGTGGAAAGAGTACCGATATGGCTTCCCAGCCCAAGTACTGCCAAAACCTGTTTCCTTCACGCTTTTAAATGCAAGATCGGTGACGAATAAGTCGTCAATCATGAAGGATTTTGTCGTCGATAATGACACTGATATCTTAGCCTTGACCGAGATATGGTTATGCCCTAATGAATCAGATGAATTGATTATTGGAGACCTTTGTCCGGAGGGCTACGAATGTTTCAGCGTACCAAGAGGTTCAAGGGGAGGAGGTGTTGCTCTGTTTTCCAAGAATCTCTCGAATTTACGGACTTGCTCATGAAATATTCCTCTACGTGTTTGAGAATTGTGATCGTTTATCGCCCTCCACCATCAAAGAAGTCGAGTAGTAATGGCCCGGGGGGGAGGGGGTTCTTGAAGGTAAAAAGGGTAGGGGTGACCGTCGGAAAACCTCGAAAAATACCGGCCTAAAAATACCAAATCGTGAAAAAAAATCCACCCTAAAAATGTACCGGCATGGTCTAAAAATCACCCTGAAAATGGATTTCGCTTGGACAATCCCTAAACTAGTAGTAATCGTAAATTATCAAAGTGCGTTAGGGATTTTTTTTTGAAAGAGAAAGGACTGTGGTAACACAAAAGGCTGAAAGATTGCTGCACAATGCTGTTGACGGTGTAAGTAATCCTGATCAAAAATAATGCTTGATTTTAACTAATGTGAAAATTTTGATGTCTTATAAGAACTATGTCAAACACAAATTGGAGTATTTCATCAGGGGTTCCAAATATTGAGAAAACAAATGAAACCCGAGAGGGTTGGTTGGTGTTTCATTGGATCCGAATGTCAAGATGCATCCACCTGACGAAGCTAGCTTCGAACAAGGGTTTCACCCGGTATCAAGACCCATGCATGTGACCAAATACAGTTCCTCCACTATCTCATGAATTATTAATGAGTTTGAGAAGTTAATTTTCAAGGGAATGCATCTGGGTATAAAACTGTAATTATCTTTGGGTAACATTAAATCATTGGATGCAATGCTTATGTGGCTATATGTATACATGTGTGTTTTATATGGTTATGGCATTCATTTGAGTATTCATAGCACATTTTGCTGTGTGGTATACAGTGTACAGCAATAATTGGAGTCAGTGTAGAACACAAATCAACCCTATTAGCTAGCTATGGCTATTCACATGTGTATATAAAGCTGTTCATCATATCAATAAAATAGCAAGCAAAAGTGTCGTTTTGAATTTCTCGCGGCCTCTTCCATATTAGGAAAAATACATATTCCATATTTGGAAGAGCTGCCAGGACATTCAAAATGGCGGTTTCTAGGTCCCAGACCTCTAAATCGACACTCGTTGTTTGATATGTTCCAGTTCCTATAAGCATTCACAATTAATACTAAGTAAATTCCAGTGTAGAACATAAACTATATATGCATGTGTATAAACTACACCCCATGCAGTTCCTTATATCATTCACAGTATTTTTCAAGTGAAAACAAGGTTGGCTGCCATTGTTAGCTGCAGAATAATTTATGGTCAATGTTGGTAGCCGGGTCCTGGCTTTGATCAGCCTTGTTTCAGGCCCGTCAGAAATTCAGTGTAGATTAATCGATTAGGGAATACAGCAATGAACTCACTACTTTAAATTTCCCTCACCTCGTACTGTGTTGATTTTCCTGTTCCTTGGCACATCAAAGTATCGTTATAGATTAACTCTCTGCCTGAATATGTTAGTGCACAGGCAGCCCAAGCTCAAAGTTTGAATCTATTTGACAGTTGAACTACGAAGGTTCAAACATCCAGAATATCTGGTATTTTATCGCACTAAATGACAAATGAATAACATAATAAACTTGCTTTGATGAAGATTAAGTTGTTGTGTCTTGAATTTGGGGGTTTGGGGCCGATTTAACGAGTTTCTAGGAAACATGAATTCACTCTACCTAAATAGAGGAAAGGCCGGCAAGCCGATCGCGATGGCGTGTCACATACCTGTCATCTCCACGGCAGAAATGACCCTTAAATCCACTCAATCGAGGTGATACTTCTGGATCCCGTAGACAGATCTCCTTGCTGCGTATCCTCCAAGTTTCATGACCAAACATTCAAAGAGTACCGAGAAATGATTTTTGTCACCTCGAATTTCGCCGTCCCGAACACCTCTTCACACACTGTCGAGACACCGGAAGTCCAACCGAAAGGATGCCTCGTTTTGGAGCGTTCCCATCCAATTGGTCCGGCTGTGATTTTCAACGCGACAGAGTGTGAAGAGGTGTTTGGGACGGCGAAATTCGAGGTGACAAAAATCATTTCTCGGTACTCGTTGAATGTTTGGTCATGAAACTTGGAGGATACGCAGCAAGGAGATCTGTCTACGGGATCCAGAAGTATCACGTCGATTGAGTGGATTTAAGGGTCATTTTTGCCGTGGAGATGACAGGTATGTGACACGCCATCGCGATCGGCTTGCCGGCCTTTCCACTCTTTAGGTAGAGTGAATCCATGTTTCCTAGAAACTCGTTAAATAGGCCCCCAAACCCCCAAATTCAAGACACAACAACTTAATCTTCATCAAAGCAAGTTTATTGTGTTATTCATTTGCCATTTAGTGCGATAAAATACCAGATATTCTGGATGTTTGAACCTTCGTAGTTCAACTGTCAAATAAATTCAAACTTTGAGCTTGGGCTGCCTGTGGTTAGTGTTGAATATTTGTATAACCAAGATGTACACAGTGTCGCAACTCACACAACATACGGCGATTACGGGTATCTAGAAAACTCAGACCTAGATTTCTCTTCAGCCAGGTCATCTTACTGTTTGTAGGTTTGGTATCTGTATGTACAGCGAAAAGCAGAATCCATACAGTGAGCAAGCCAACAGAATTCACTCGGTTGTTACTGGACAGCACAAATTATGGCCAAGTTGATTTGATTCAGTTCTCTGTTCAACGACCGCGCCGACAAAACAGACCATGTTTGACTTGATATAGTTTGGGCATCAGACTTTGTCGAATGCTACAGAGATAGCACACACTTTCCTCAGGATTTGATATATCGTGCTTGCTAACTTTTTAAACATTGCACGGGAAAATAAGAGTTGCTCCGAGCATCGTGTATATAGTTACCAGTTCCCCGACCGTTCATGATATCGAGGCATTTTGTAATTGGCTACCGGAAAACACGTCACACACAGGCACAGGGAACCAGGAGGTGACTCCAGACCTCCATTTATAAAGCCCACGCTAAAGTGACAGAAGACGTCCTGGCCCATTCACGAGTGGAAAATGAGGCTCTTTCTCTATCACAATAGCAGGCACAGACTCAGTTCTTCGAGAAAGTGCTGATTCAAGCTCTCATCAGACTTAATGATGTCCTCCAGCACTCTAAAAATGAAAAAAAAATGCATTAAAAAGCCTTAAATTCTGTATTCCCCCAAACAAACTTCCCTCCAGCTCCGTAGCAATGGGACGTCAACGTATCCAAAATGGCCGACAAAAAACTTTGAGCCCCCAGTATTATTGGTCAGATGAAAATTCCATGGTAACAGTGATTACAGTTTTCTTAGGGGGGGGAGGGCTTGTTGCAGTCTAGAATGAGCCAAAAATCAGTTAAAAAGCCCTTGGGGCTTAAAGGGTTAAACAAAGGTTTTATTCAGCGGAAGTGATGTCATACACTTAACGCTCGCCGGCAGAACACAACGCCTGGAGGCATATTTCTACTAAAAACGTCTTCACGTACATAAGAAGAAAGTTATATTTATCTTTGCGAGGTTGGCTACTTTTTTATGCACACTATTTCGCGCCACATGCACGAGGTTTTCGTGTTAAGTGTATGACATCACTTCCGATGAATACTGAGAACGGCTTCCAGTAATAGCGGGACAGGATTTTACCGGTAAACTCTCCTAAACTTTTGTGGTTTTAGCATGCCAATTTGGGAATATATTTTACTATTTCGGATATTTCTGTGGGCTTCTGCAATAGGTCAATCAGTAATTAACTAGGAGTGTCCATATCTCATATACAGGTGTCACAGCGTTTTAACAAGTTGGGCTATTTTTAGATTTTCCCTCGCCAATTAGTGGGTTGCACCGTGGCGGAACGAAAGAGGCCTCATTAGCTACTTTTTGTTATACCAAACAACATGGCTGCTACGCTTTTGTGATTTGATTCCCTTAGGAATAATTGCAACTCAACAATAGCGGGAAGCCGTTCTAAAAATAACCTAACTTGTGAAAACGCTGTGACAAAGGCGGGATGGATCGACGCTCCTAAATATGGGCTCCTGCCTCAGGCTATTGACACTGAAAAAGTGACAAATCGAAAGGGCAAATTGTCGTCGTAGTGGCACTTTAAGAAAACACCACATCCTAAAAAGGACATTTACTATCGCAAACTTAAATCAATTATCGACCTGTCACAGTTGCGAGCGGATATTATGAAGTCGGCGGATGTTGCAGCAAATGTATCGACTTTTGCGGATCACTGCAATGCTGTCTTGTCGTCTCTGCTGGAGGAGCATGCGCCATTAACGACAATGCGCCCTGCAGCGCCTTGACAGCATCGGTGACAAGAAACGGGAGCACAGGAGACTGCAGCAGCGTTGGCGGTTTTCTGGACTCGTTATTGACAAGGAACTCTACGTAAATCAGTGCAAAAAAAGTAAATGAGCTAGTCTCTAAAGCCAAGATGGGATATTATTCAGACATCATTCAGAAAAACTCGACATATCAAAAGAAACTCTTCTCTGCTGTTAGCAAGCTCCTGCACCTGAAGGCTGATGCTAAGCTTTCAAACTGGGACGACTCTGATGCAATGGCTAATGCGTTCGTGGATTTCTTCTCTGAAAAGATCTCAAAGATCAGAGCTGATGTTGAAAAGAGGCCTACTTCTCCTACTCCACCACCTGCTGATCTTGAAGACAGGGCCTATTTTTCCTATCCCACCGCCTGCTGATCGTTTTGAAGATGTTATCTTCAGGAATGTCAGGCCGGTCTCTACTGAGGAGCTGTTAGGCATCATTTCCGTAGCTGCTATGAAGTCCTGTGAGCTGAATCCACTCCCTGCTACTATCCTATGACCAGTTATTGCTAAGATTGTCAATCTATATCTCTAGAACAGCCGGGCATTGTCCCAGATAGTATGAAGGAAGCTCTTTTCAAACATTTATTGAAGCGGATATCACCTGACTGCGAACTCTTCCTAAATTACAGGCCGATATCCAATCTTATGTTCATTATGAAGTCTTGTGAAAGAGTCGTGGATTCGCAAGTAAATGATCATCTGCGGGACAATGACATGATAGAGGAATTTCAGTCTGCATACACAGCAGGGCACAGCTGCACAGAATCGGCGTTTGCTGAGGGATCAAAACGATGTGTTGCGGGCTATCAACGAAGACAAGGGTACCATCCTATTGCTACTGGAATTTTCTGCTGCCTGCGATGCGGTAGACCACCAAATACTTCTCGAGACGCTATCCAGTTGTTTTGGAATCCAAGGATCTGTACACAGATGGTTTCAAATCATATCTATCTGGGTGCAAACAGTTTGTCTGTGTTGGTAATGAGCGCTCTACCAGTCGCGCCTTGGACACTGGAGTGCTTTTAAGGTAGTTTTAAGGTAGTTAATGGACTTGAGTGACCTAATTGCTCCATATGTACCAACAAGAAATGTAAAGTCTATATAAGCCCTGGCCAGTTATGCTTTTTTTAAAGCTTAGACCTTAAAAGATGGGGGGGGGGGGGGGGGGGGGGGGTTAAATAAAAATGTTTTCATTGTTTTTTTAGCGACCAACCTTCCAAATCTAGAATAATTTCCGCGCACGTTTGGGGACTGGGATTAGAGGGACGTTTGGGGACTGGGATTAGAATAAAACGTGCGTCATAAACAGAACTCGTCTCTTCGCGGGTAAAAAGCGTTGGCTTATTTGCAAAAATAATTGAATAGATAACCGCGAGAGATGATAATATCGCGCTAAACGTTTCGGACAGCTTTATTTGGCAAGGCCTTTCATGCAATGGCGCATCGAGCGTGTTCTGTTGATGACGTCAAAACTAGACCCAGTGCCAATTTTGTAAAGCACTCTCGCGCACTTGATTTTCGTCCACAGGCAACCCAAGGACATGTTTTTTGGGCAACTTTGAACGACCAATACACCATAACAAATAAAATAAAACCAACTTTTTATTCCGGAATCCTTTGTCTATGGCCTCTAGTCTCTTCGTAAGAAATATAATTAGCCAGGGCTTATACGCACTTTAAGATCTGCCGATAAATTTCTACTTAGGCCTACAACTTATCGTATGAAAAACGTATGGATCGAGGGCGTTTAGTGTCTGTGCACCGACTTTATGGAATGCGCTACCCAAGGAGCTAAGGGACAGTACCGCGGGCGTAACTTTTAAATGTAAACTGATGGCAACTTTTTTAACTAGCTTTTAATTAATTGAAAAGCGCATTTGGACTTTTAAGGAAACTGCGCTATATAAATTTTGCAGTAGCAGTAGTAGTTAGTGGTAGTAGTGTATTTTAGTGTTATTCTTCTCAAAAACAATATCAATGAATTCAATGAATAATAATGGTATTACAAAGTGATTGCGTGACACTTCTGGAAATTAATGATTAAATTTCCCCTCGAGCCTCGGGAGGATCTGTAAACGTCCCTCCGCGTGCGGCGTCAGGACTTCCACAAATCCTGCCGAGGGGAAATTTAATCACTAATTTCCCTCATGTCATGTTATTACTCAGATATTATACAATGTATCATGTAACTTCAATGTCCTGCACAAAAGCTTTCTTAGACTCGTTTCCCGGCCCTCTCTTATCAGCTCAATTTCTCGGAAGGCAAATGACTGTCACAAAAAATATTGGGAAGTCAAGATGAAAAGTAGCCTACAGTACACAGTGACTCTCCCCCGCGGAAGGGAAGTGAGCGATGAGAAAGCTAGTGGCTGTTTCTCTATAGCTACTATCCCCCGGGGGAGGGAAGTGAGCGATGAGAAGCTAGTGGCTGTTTCTCTATAGCTATACTCTCCCCCGCGGGAGGGAAGTAAGCGACGAAAAGCTAACAGTGGCTGTGTTTCTCTATAGTGACCTCTCCCCCGGGGGAGGGAAGTGAGCTACGAGAAGCTAGTGGCTGTGTTTTCTCCATAGTGAATACTCCCCCGCGGGAGGGAAGTGAGCGATGAGAAGCTAGTGGCTGTTTCTCTATAGCTACTCTCCCCCGCGGGAGGGAAGTAAGCGACGAAAAGCTAACAGTGGCTGTGTTTCTCTATAGTGACTCTCCCCCGGGGGAGGGAAGTGAGCTACGAGAAGCTAGTGGCTGTGTTTCTCCATAGTGAATACTCCCCCGCGGGAGGGAAGTGAGCGATGAGAAGCTAGTGGCTGTTTCTCTATAGCTACTCTCCCCCGCGGGAGGGAAGTAAGCGACGAAAAGCTAACAGTGGCTGTGTTTCTCCATAGTGAATACTCCCCCGCGGGAGGGAAGTGAGCGATGAGAAGCTAGTGGCTGTTTCTCTATAGCTACTCTCCCCGCGGGAGGGAAGTAAGCGACGAAAAGCTAACAGTGGCTGTGTTTCTCTATAGTGACTCTCCCCCGGGGGAGGGAAGTGAGCGACGAGAAGCTAGTGGCTGTGTTTCTCCATAGTGACACTCCCCTGCGGGTAGGAAGTGAGCGACGAGAAGCTCTAGAGTACGTATTTGATCGTCATTTATTTAACGGCTAGAAAATCACTTGCCGCTATTAACCAAAGGTAGGTTTAACCAGGGAGATTTAACTATGACTAATTCAAAAGATTTCTTTGATTTTCTTTCATTTTTTCTTCAATTGTAAATATATAATGCTTCTAGAATTCTTTGTGGATTCTTTTCATCTTCTAATTTAAACGTCTCGCTTTTCCGAGTTAAAATCTGAATATGAAAAACATATTTTTTAACTCTAGATACTCTTTATGTGATCTCTAGGAATCATAGGGGGGGGGGGGGGGGAGTTACGATCCCCTCAACCCACCCCCTGGATCCGGTTCTGGTTTATTTTTATTTTTACGCAATATTTCAGATGTACCTAAAAAGTAATTGCCTGTTTTCTTTCAGTTTCGGCGGGAAACAGGAGGGACGCATGACAGACAGTATTTTATTTGGAGCTTTGTACGAACGTGTACATCAACTCGAATCCAAATATTTTATACAGCATATCCAACTAAGATTGTTTTTAGACAAACTCAAGGCGTACGGTGTGAACAACTGCTCTTTGGCATGGCTGAAGTCTTATTTATCAAACAGGCGTCAACTTGTTACCTTAGCTGGGATAGATTCAGATATGGCCTATGTAAAGCATGGAGTGCCCCAAAGGTAGCATCCTTGGCCCTCTCTTGTTTATAATCTTTATAAATGACTTGCCTCTGCACGTGAGTTCATCGCAGGTTGATCTGTACGCAGATGATACGACCATTACATCGTCTGCAGATTGTAAGGGAGTCATGAAATTGCAGGAAACGCTTAACAGATCCGTCGCAGAGGTCGTTGATTGGGCGACAACTAACAAGCTTCCTCTTAACGAAAAAAAGACCAAGGTCCTGCTAGTCACAGGAAAGCGCCTCTCCTCTAAAATGGACTGTGTACCAGCTGTTACGGTTAATGGAAGCAAGCTCTCCAATGTGTCCAGTGCCAAGCTTTTAGGCCTTGAAATTGATGAGGAACTTTCCTTTTTACCGCATATCGTAAGAAACTCTCGCAACGTATAGGTATCTTAAGGAAATTCAAATTAGAAGCTGTTTACCTTACAAACAGAGAATCTTATTTTATAATAGTATGATAAGACCTATAATGAATTATGTAAATGTTATCTGGATAAGTTGTGATAAAGTAAGTTTAGGTAGAGTGTTGAAGTTACAAAAGCGAGCCGCGAGGGTGATCCTCAATGCTGATCATCAAGCACCTTCTGTTGCGCTTTTTAACCAGCTGAAGTGGCTACCTTTTTATGAGGATGCTAACTTAACTAAGTGTCTTATCGCATTTAAAAGGGTGCAGGGTGAGGTACCTTTATATCTGACAAATCTACTCAAATTGAACAGTGATTTACATGAGCGACATACAAGATACTCTAATTTCAACTTAGTATGTCCTAGATTTAATAGACAGACTGAGGGAGGAAGGACTTTTAATGTTACAACATGCCAGCTTTGGAACCGTCTACCATTATCGTTAAGACAGAACGAATCTATCAGTTCCTTTAAGAGTTATATATGGAGTTATGTTTTTAGGCAGCAACAATCTCTAAATCATTTTATTGTATAGTTGGCAGTCTGTCATTTTCTATTTTATTATTAATATTATAAGGTATTGCACAAAGTATATATATATAGCATAATAATATTTTAATGAAGTTGTGTATTTATCTCGTTTTTATCTTATATATAGTTTTGTAATTTAGCTTTTTATATAACTAGTTTGTATTGTCAGTTATTGAGGGCCACAAGTTTGTTAGCTGATCTGTAAATAAAGACTTCATTATTATTATTATTATTATTATTATTTCCTTATCTCTAAGAGAAAAACAATTCAATATGTATTTCGCTACAATGTTTTGGAGTTTAGGGCTACGTTCACACGGTACCGGACGAATTTTCGACCGGTTGAAATTTTCGCTCTGTTCACACGGAACTGACGAACCAGGTTGAATTTTAACTTTTGTCAGTGGTTTTACCATCTGCCCATGCGCAGAGCGCTTCTTTACCAACCTAGGTTGCTCCTGCAGAAAAGGTCGGACCTTGTCACACAATTTCATGATCTTCGCCTTGGACATTCGAAAGTTCTCACGCCACTCATCAGCCACGACGATGTTATCAACAAATTGTTCCACCAGAGAGAGGTTCTCCCCGGTCTCACCCAGTATTTTCTTTGTTTCTTTTTTTTTACGGATAGATGTACGACTTTTTTGAATCCGTTTTCAGACTGTAAAAGGACGCCAACACACCGTCGCCTTCGTGCTTTGAAAGCTGCGCAGGTCATAGCCATTTGAAAGATGATATTTTGCATTAAGACCGTAATATTTCCAAGCAAAGCGAGTAATAAAACGACACTTTCCATGTTCGTACAAGAGTTTCTTCCTCTCTTCTTCTAGCCGAGTTACACGCATCCATGCAACCACGCCTTTGCCGTACAAAAATTTAGACGGTCAAGGTGTACACACCGCGCCGGTCACATTTTCGACCGTACCGGCTAAAAATTCGTCCTCGATTTTGAAGGTCGAATTTTTGAACGGCTAGGCGTCTAAATTTTCGTACGGTTAGCGTGGTTCCGTGTGAACGGAACACCTAAACGCACGAATTTTCAACCGGTCGAAAATTCGTCCGGTACCGTGTGAACGTAGCCTAGGTGGAGGATCGATCTATCATTAGATGAACACTTTCTTTTTCGATTGATATTAAGGGGGCTAAATTGAGCCAATAATTCGTTCCTCGAGTTGTTATATAAAGGCATTCAACAAGAAAGTGCCTTTCATCTTCAGTCTCATTGGGGCACTGAAAACAAGCTCTTTCTTCGGGTTTTTTATAACCACCCGAGTATCTGCCCTTTTCTATTTCTAGCGAATAATTGCTTATTCGTAATCTAGTGAGGGCGTTTTCTGTGCCTTAAAGGTTCTTAACCTTCAAAGAAAATGTGACTTTAAAAAGCGGTATGTTCTCAATTTATTCTTCTGATTAGGGTCGCTCCTATTGTCATTTTGTAGATCCCCCATTCAGACTTGAAATTCTATATCATTAATTATTTCCTTAATTGTTTGTAGATTCGAGGTCAGGTGGACATCATTTAACTCTTGGTCACTGGATGTGCACTGGGCTCATCTGACCACTAAATATTGATAATTCCTTCGAAGTCTTCCAGAAAACAACTAAACTTCATAGTTTTTATTTTCATTTTTTTATTTCATAGTCAATACGGCATGAATGACATTACATGTAAACAAATTAAATAAACTGTCGGCCGAATTCATGTAAAATACAAATCTTAAATATCAAAGCATTTCCCATAAAGAGGTTCACTATCATCTACGCGGCTTTCTTAACCTCTGCCCTAGCCTGGCTAAAGAAAGAAACAGACCGCCTTTTCTTTATCTATGATCAAGTTCCTTCTAAATTATGAAAAAAAAAAAGTTTTGGCTTTAATTAATTTGCACTGATATAGTTTTCCCACTAGGATAAGGACTACAATCCTCTCACATGTAAAATCTCATGTCAACCAGTCCATGCAAGTCAATCGTTTAATTTGCTTACGAGCCCTAGCCAAAATCGTGATTTGGGTGCAGTAAAGTGGCTTAAATCGATTTATGGTTGTTAAATATTGCTTTAAATTGCATACAAATCCTTGAAATTAAATCAAATTATGATTCTTCATAATGCACTTATCAATTGAAACAACCCCCCACCCCCACCCCCTCAAAGGGGTAGGGGGGGGGGGGGGGGGATTAAGTCCCCAATGTAAGAAAAACCCCACCCTCTGGAGCACTTTATGCAGTCAAATGGGATCCAAATCCACACCTCAAACAATTTTATTTCTTGTCTTGTATTTTTATAGCACTAAATCTAACGTGAATATGCTATCGGAGGCTTGATTCTCGTGTTCAATGAAATATAACATTTGAAAGACTGTTCAACTAGTTTGCTTGCAAGTGGGTCAGAACATGCACCTTTCCCTCCTGTAAGTCCAACACACTGAAAGTGTCCGGAACCACTCTATTTTGCATCCTGGATTGTCACATGCAATCATTGCACTTACTTCATTTGGTGTCCAGCACGAACCGTACAGCTGAATATTTTGAGCAAGCCACACTGGAACTTTGATGGTCCAGTTCCTGAAAAAAAAATACTGTACTTCTCCATGGTATATGGCATTTTTGTATAGAAATGAAAAAAACAACAGCTGAAATATTACCTGACAATCACCATCACAGATGAAGTAGGCTCCAGTCAAATCCCCACCTCTCCCATAAACTTTGAAAGTACATATAATTATGTGCTCCAAGCAAATCAAGTAACATCCCAACCCTTGGGGTCACACAAACTGTTTTTTTAGGGGGGGAGGGGGGGGGGGGGGGGGGGAGATCGTGTTTCAATTGATAAGTGCATAACATTTAATGTGTGAATGTTTATATTTTCAGTTGTGTTTAGGCATCAGACATTTGATCCTTGCAATCTTATTGAAATATCTTTTAATAAGTGGAGCTGACATAAAAACAGAGCAAAATGAACTAGAATTGGCTTTTGACTGAGATGATATCATTGAAATTTGATTCCTTAATAAATGAAAATGAAAGATGCTAATAATTTAGTTTCCATGTCAGTCATGGTGTTTCCCACTTTGACTTTGAAATCAACGATACCAATTGGCTACAGATCATATGCACTTTAAATCCTACATGTACATTAATGACCTACATGTACATAATTATCACTGGCCATGCAGGTCTGTATAGAGAAGAAACTGTTAAGCCTCAGTCTGTACTCGAGATCTTGGGCCACAGGCACTCAGACTTGTTTAGGACATGAAATATTGTGCAGCAGTACCGGGGCCTGTCTTTAATCTAAATCCGATATCTGAATTCAAAAATGTGAATTCCTGTTTCCAGTCATATTGCTGAATTTACTAGGTAATAGAAGATTAATAATAATCAAACAGGGAGTAAATCTGGATTCGTTCTCACAATACCTTGCAAATCTGGGGTTTGGAGCTATTTTCCCTCTAAACACAGGTCCAGTGGTCTGGACCCCATGGCTGCCCATACCTATCCATTTATCACACAAGCCCCCGCCCCCCTCTCCCCCAGAAAAGAAAAAACAATAAATGCAATAGCTTAATATTACAGTGGCATCTACGACTAGCAGTTTCAGTGGTATTGAACCAAATGCCCCAATTTGATGTAATGAAGCATCATTGAAACCATCATTGTGTGACACCAACACTCTCATAGACAAGCACGACTAATTTAGATACATGTACAATTTGAATAGTGCTTCATTACATTGAAGTAAGGCATTTGGGTCAATACTGCTGAAACTACTATTTGTAAATGCCACTGTAATATGAGCTGTAACAGAAGTGGCTGTATCAAGACAATGTTGCCTATCATTTTATTGTTAATATTAAAATCATTCACTAATTTGTTATTTTATTATTATTATTAAATTAGAATAGGTACAAATGTATCACTTGGTACAATAATTGTCATAATAATTATAATTAAATCGGTAGTCACTATCATCATTAATAGTCATGAACTACATGTATACTATCACTATTGTTATTACACCATCATATCTGTTATTGTTGGTACAGTTGTCATTGTTATAATAAGTGTACAGGTAGTCACTATCATCATTAATAGTCATGAACTACATGTATACTATCACTATTGTTATTACACCTGTCCATCATATCTGTTATTGTTGGTACAGTTGTCATTGTTATAATAAGTGTACAGGTAGTTACTATCATCATTAATAGTCATTATCTACATGTATATTATCACTATTGTTATTACACCATCATATATGTTGTTATTGTTGGTACAGTTGTTACTGTTGATGCTGATTGCTGTTAAATTTGCTATAAACAAATTACAACTGAGACTTTAACCTTTTTATACTGAATGTCTTAAAGTGCATATAAGCCCTGGCTAATTATATTTCTTACGAAGAGACTAGAGGCCATAGACAAAGGATTCCGTAATAAAAAGTTGATTTGATTTATTTGTCATGGTGTATTGGCCGTTCAAAGTTTCCCCAAAAACGTGTCTTGGGTTGCCTGTGGACGAAAATCAAGCACACTAGAGCGCTTTACAAAATTGGCACTGGGTCTAGTTGACGTCATCAACAGAACATGCGCTATTGCATGAAAGGCCTTCCCGAATAAAGCTCTCCGAATCGTTTAGCGCAATATTATCATCTTTATCGGTTATCTATTCAATTATTTTGCAAATAAGCAAACGTTTTAAAGCCGTGAAGAGAAGAGTTCTGTTCATGACGTCACGTTTTAGAGAGCTTTATTCGGCAAGCCTTTAATGCAATGGCGCATCGAGCGTGTTCTGTTGATGACATCAAAACTAGACCCAGTGCCAATTTTGTAAAGCGCACGTTTTTTGGGTGCTTTGAATGACCAATACACCATAACAAATAAAATCAAACCAACTTTTTATTCTGGAATCCTTTGTCTATGGCCTCTAGTCTCTTCGTAAGAAATATAATTAGCCAGGGCTTATATGCACTTTAACTTTAATCGATAATTTATTATTTTTAATCAATATTTTTTTATTTCCGACTGAAGTCCTTCTGTGGCAAGGCATTTGGTCAATTAAAGATGTTGTTGACCATTATGGTTTGTGTACATATCTTCTGTATAAAAATAATAAAAAAACTAAATTATACTGCTATGGTTTAACACTTAAGATATGAATTTCATGATACAAAATTCATGCAAAGTGTAATGCAGGATGAAACAGTGTTTAAAAAATCCTGACATTCTTGTACATTTGTACATACATGTACATGTAGTTACCATCCATTTAAAGAAAAACTTCTATCATTGAGAGACAATGTGGTGCACAAGGTAAAGAGCAAACCACAATATCTGTTTACCCCTCCCCCCCAACCCATCATTTGCTGCACTTGCTATTTATGAGATTTCTTATTGCATCAAAGCATGTAACTATGTAATGTGTACAAATAGCATTGAAAAGAACAAGCAGGTACCAAATATCACAATATATTTAATCAGAAATCCTGAGTCTGTATTGCTTGACTGTCAGTCTACATGTACATGTTAATAAAAACCTCTGGTAATATAATCTTCCGAATAATAATGCTAATAATAATAATGGTTTAGTTAACAGATCCACAAGGTGGCTCTTCCTGCTAATCCTAATTACAATTTGATATAACTATAAAGAAATTTAGGTAAACAAAAATTTACAATAACTTTAACTCTACTATAAATCTACTGTTGTCTCTACTATTGTCAGTATGTAAGATCACTAATCTTAAACAAAACCAATGAAAATGTTATCTTATGTACAAACACAATATCAATACTTACTAATGGCTAGGCATAAACGTAACATGAACTTGTAGTAAGAATATTATTTGTATAAATATGAAATATTATTAGTAAGATATTTTTTACATAACTTTGGGCTATTGTCAATGGTACATGTATTAATTTTACATGTACAGATCATTATGATAAAACAAAAGTTATTTACATGTATACTAGTAAGTTCAGTGAAGCTTTTGAAAGTATGTATTATTTTCTCAAAATCAGTTTACGACAGCGCTCGACACTACATATACATTGTACATGTAACTTTATGAACAACTGGTCAAATGTCCAGTTATTCAGATTTTAACTGGCCAAAATACTAGTTGTGCTAGCCAGGTACAAAAGCAACTCTGAAACCCACCTCTGGGCCATTTCAAAGTAAAATAACATGGTGACCGTGGGAGTCACATGTTGATAATTTTCTTCATTTGAGACACTGGGCACTACTAAAACCATTTTCAAGACAAAATGCATGGCCAAAATGGCAGAAAACAATGAATTTAATTTAGCATGGGGCCTCGTATTGAAACCTTTGTGCGTGACAAGTAAAGCATATCGTGGAAGTGGGCTATTAGACGTATTGCTCTTGGTTTCTATTGACTTTGATAGTGGACTCAGGACTGTGCCCTTCACCAACTATTTGCCGATAGAAACCTTGAGCTCACAGTCTAATTGTTATTTATATAAATAGACTACAATTTTGAAGATGAGGGCACACAGACAAAAATCACCAAGACAACTGCTTATTCCCCAACGTTTTTCACAGGTTTTCTGAGTATTAATGGCAGCTAAGTTGGAATGAACCATAGCTTGGTTATGCTAAAACAATTCAGGTAATACATGTGCACACATTTTTTTTCTTCTCAGCCAACTCTTCACAGGATATGGCCCAAAGCACATGCATTATTTTTGCTTTGTAGGAAATATATTTAACCCCCCCCCCCCCCCCCCCAAAAAAAAGAAGTTCAATGGTTGGCCCCTCTTTAGGCTCGGTACTTGAGTGCAGCAGCATCTGGGCAATCCCTTTATGTAGGACGACACAAATTGTTACCAAAAATACAATAGAACACAACACAATACAATTCAATACAACAATAGAATGCAACACAATAAAATACAATAGAATACAATTTGGTAGCAATTCATGTTGTCCTACATTGTACATGAAGGAATGGCCAGCATCTGAAACAGGCCTTAGTCATATTGAATCTAATTTATATGTTGATAGACTTCAGTTTTGTCAATGGACCAATATAAATTTGCATCAAAAATTTAGACGCAGATATTGCATCCCTCCTTCAAACCTCCTACATGTACTTCTCCCCCTCCCATGAGCCTGTTCGCAGGCTAAACCACCCACTGTCAAAGGATAATCTAATTGTTATCAGAATCAACTACATGTAGAAAGTTGCTTATTTTTCAAACATACCACAGGTTTTCTGCATATTTTTCAAATGTACATGTATCACATGTTGAGACTCTCTGGAGAATAAAAACCTTTGTTTTCTCCCCACTAAACTCGTTCTGAAACTGCTCAGTACAAGGCTATGGATGGGAAATCTATTGTTTCTAGTTAAAATGGCTGCCACAAAGTAGAAGTAAAGTCACTTTATTTATAGAGGGTTTAAACATGTTTATACCGGCTAACATGTAGTTCAGTAGTCTCTCTTTACTTAGTCCTACGGTTTTATGTCCTTATCTGAGAAGATGAGCTGCTGCATGATCAATAAGAGCAAATAACTAAGTTGGAAAGAGCCATACATGTACATGTAGCTTGGTTGAACTAAGACAATAATATTATTATTAGACTTCTTACTCTTGGAAGTTCCTATCAACTTTGGCATGTCATTCATCAACTGTATGTTTCAACCACAACAAAATTAATGTTGAACTTGCAGCCTAATTGTTTAATTGGGAACATCAAGCTTAATTATAATCTAATAAATCATTGTTGTTATAAAGGTTACAGTGTACTTAATCCAGACCTTTTGCAAACATTTTTAACCCACTCATTTCTTCAATACCACAAAAGTGGATGTTAAAACTATTTCTAATTAAAATAAAGGAACTTTACAAGTTGTATGGATTAATGTAGTGTAAGGATGCCTGCCTTAATATCAGTGTCAATGAAATATTCATTATCCCAGAGAACATTAATTATGTACATGTATCAAATGAATGAAATTATATTTACAATACACTGTTATAATCAGTTGTGAACAAAAACCTGTGATTCGAAATACATGTAGTAATAAAAATCAAGCTTGATCATTGATATTAATTATGGTACTACATTGTACATGTATATGACTGTATAACATAATCTTGGAAAATTCTGCCATACATGTACATGTGAACCGCATATTTAATGCATTCAAAGCAATGCATTCAAAATTGTAAAAGAACTACTGTATATTTCCAGATCAATGTTAATATTTGCTAATACATTATGCCAAAATTGAGTTAATTGTGATATATTTTAGGAGATTTCAAAGTCAAATAATAAAATATAATATAACAGATTCTGTATGCTGTGTACATGTAATGTATGATACACAATTCAATTACAGTACATGTATTTTGTTAATCAGTTTCCAACAACAATTTTTAATGAACAAGATTTTCAATATTATTGTTACTGATTCACTATCAGAATTCAGAGGTAGTTCAAAGATTCAATTATTATAGTAGCACTTAATACAAGTATCACTGAATGACCATACCTAAATATCAGACATGTAAATTTATATTATTGAACTGTGCTGTCAATATTTAATAAATAGCTCTTGAACACCAAGCAGAAAATATTGCGCAAGGTATGTTAAATCACGACAAAATACAAAGTTCCTTAAAAATCATGAAATATTGCTCAAGGTTAAATTATGAAAAAATATAAAGTTTATCAAAAATCCAGCCAAACTCCTGCTTAATTAACACTACATGTACCGGTACTTAATATGTTCCTGTCATAATTGAAGGGGTCTATGCAAGAACATCATACAGGCAAATGACTAGTATTCACATTCTAAATTCTCCTTCAAATCCATTGTTCCCTAAGGGAGAGTTTGGAACTTGGTCACAATTTGATGACCAGTTATGCTGTTCTTGTACAGACCCCTTCAATTGTAAATAACTGCAAATACATTAGCTGTAAATAGTGAATCTTCTATGGTTTTAAATACAACAGCATTCTTATTACCCCTATACAATCAGTGTTCATTCTAGGGTTCCATTTTGCATTCTAATTAATTTCTCAAAAACATTGTTTACATGGAACACTTGTTCGCATCATTCTGTAGTCTTAAACTTGATCATATTTCAATTCGATCTGTGGTTTAGCTAGCCTGCTATGCAGACGTATTTTTTCACTCTAATAAATTTGAAGAAAAAAGTAAGGTCTGCTTACCCGAGCGCTTAATTAGTTTCCAATATGCAAGCACGACGTCCGCACGTTTGTTTTATTTTTCTGCCCAATCAAAACCATTGTTAGAATTTTAGTGAATTAGCGCGCCAGTGAAAAATCTCCTATGATTGGTCAATGGCAAATGTATTGTCTGAATTCCTTTTAAATGCAACATTACGTCACTTTCCAGGATATGGAAGGTAAAATCTGATTGGTCCATAACACAATGAGGTGTGCATATTGGAAACTAATTAAGCGCTCGGGTAAGCTGACGTTACTTTTTTCTTCGAATTTATGAGAATGAAAAAATACGTCTGCATAGCAGGCTATGGTTTAGCTGGGTCCTCACTTAATTTGATCAGTTCAAATGGTTTCACATCCATTAAAGTTCAGTGTTTTTTTATCCAGCATGTCCATTGTATTTGCATGTAAAGTCCATTATTATATTCGTACATGTACCTATTAAGTAATTTGTGAGTTAGGATTGGTAAATTTGTAGTCCATAACTTTCTTTATGGACCTTATGCCCACTTCTGGTCTCAAAGAAATTGAAGAAGCTATATTTAAGCAATAGACCACTCATTTCAATGTGATTACTGGCGAAATAAAGCACGCTGTATGTGGAAGGCACATGATTTTCAAGCATTTCAAGTGTTCTCCCAACATCCCAAGTGCTTTATTTCTCCAGTAAACACATTGAAATGTGTGGTCTATTGCTTTTATGATATAACTATGACACAACGCAAGCAGGCATGTCGATTTCTATGAATTTACCGGCACAATAGACAATGGATTATTTGAGTATGAGTTTATCAGAGCGCTCGTACTATCTGGGTTATAATATTATAAAATGTAATAAACACCTTGTTAACCTTGTATACTTGGTCCACACTGTTAGGTATGGATCCTTGTTTTCCCCCTTTTTTGTGGCCCATAAAAGAGAGGCACAATCTTGGTCCATAACTTAGGGTACGGGCCTCGCAGTCAGTTACAGTACATGTTAAATAAGAGGTATTTATTTGCTCTAAAATCAGTTCTTCTGAATGTTTTCTTAAAAAAATCCTGTTGTGGAGCCCTGAGGTAAAGCATGAACATGCACAACTATTTTCCAGAAGTTGCACACACTATTCATGTGAACATTTCCTTAAAAAAATCATTGTAATTTCTCAATACCCAGTGTAAATTGGGAGATTTACATCGATCCTTAAAGTGCATATGAGCCCAAATTGTTTATCATTAAAATCGATTCTCCATCAAATAAATAGTTCAATCGTAAAATATTTCTTAATTTGAGTGCTGCGTCTATTAGTTATAGAGATTTCTATTCCCTATATGTTAATTATGTGACGACATGTGAGGCCAACAAAAGGTCACTTCTTTCTCCTTGTGAATGAAACTATTTCTGATTTATACAAAACATTTGGTAAAATCACTGATATAAGGTCCAAATATTACATGGATGTTTAGGAAAATATGTATATTTCTGCCAGCACATTTTTGAATAATAAATGAGTCCTCACATGTCGTCATATAATTAGCATAGGGTCATTCCACGGTATTGAGTACCCTCATGTCAACTTTATAAAATGTCTTTAACTGGCTAGAAATTGTGACTAACTTATAATAGAGGATCTAAATTTTGATTTTCCATCAATTTTTTTAAGTTTGGATGCTTTTGAATTTGAATAAATTAGCATAAATTATACAGATTGACAAAATAGCCGTCGCGGAGACTACAAATGCTTTTATTTATTTTTTTCCTAATAAAAAGCTGAGGCCTCTAGAAGTTCCAGTAGACTTACTCTCCTACTGGTGCTCATTCTATATCAGGTAGATCAAACTGAGTTTCTTTTAGGAAATATGTTTGATTTGTTTTCCAAATTCAAAATGTAGTCTCCGCGACGTTTTATGTCAAATAGTTTTTCTGGTAACTGAGTTATTGAGGGTTTTCAGTCCAAACTTTGATAACATCTAATTTTTATTAAGTAGCATCCTGTGATACATCACTGGTTTCTGAATTTTATCTCTCATGCCTAGAAAAAATAAATTAGTTTCTGTCGCGGAGATTACCACCTGTCGCGGAGACTACTACGCACTTTGTGATTATTCTTATAGTTATGTAGTAATAATACAAAGTAATAGAAATAGATAAAGATAGATACATACATGTGTATTATTACTGCAGTTCTAATTATTGTAATTACAATTAAATTGTTATATGTTAATTATTGTATTATTATGAATAATATTGATATCCTATTCTGTTGTTGAGACTAGATAAAAAGTAGTAAGGTCTCACACATTTTGTGGAAAATTGTTACACAAAACATGAAAGCTACATGTATGTCAGTAAAAACAGTTTGTTATGTGAAGAATTGTTTTTGTCAAAAAGCACTGCTAAAATGCAGTTCTAAACTATTGTCCCCAAGTAGACTGGCACTAGTAGTGTTTGAGCATGTGCAGTAGGCTCTAAATGAATTGTGGGTAATATTTTAGTATGCCATTTTTTTATGCCATGTGCTTTGGAGAAATAGCTGGAAAGCAAAATGTCTAGTAGTACTGAGAGAACTAGAAAGTTTAGAGAAAAGCTAAAAGATGATGAAGAGAAATTGGAAGCATACAGGAAAAAGGATAGAGAGAGAAAGGTTAAGGCATATAAGAAAGCTAAATCTGAAATATCTGAGAAGCAGAAGTTAAAGCAAAGAGCAGCAAAAACAAAGAAACAGAGGATTTTCAGAGCAAAGAAGAAAGAGGAAAAGATCCTAGCTCAAATAGAATCTATAAAAGGCAGCTCTGTAAGTCCCTGCAAAGACAGCACTTTTAAGTCTCCACAAAGTTTTGGAAAGGCTGTGAGAAAAGTGAGAAAGAGCTTGCCACAAAGTCCTTCCAAAGTTCCCCATGTAATTGCAAAGGTTGTTCAAGACATGTCTCCTGTGAAAAGAAAGCGTGTCCTTGACATTTGTGATGCCAAAGTGAAAAGGAGAAAACTTGAAGAAGATACACGCCAGAAACGATCAGATGCTTTGTCAGATGCAGATGTGAAAGAGATTGAGGAATTCTTTATGAGAGATGATATAAGCAGAATGTGTGCAGGGAGAAAAGAGTGTATATCTGTGAAAACACCAACAGGGAGGGAGCAAAAGCAAAAGAGATTACTCCTGCTCAATGTATCTGAGGCCTATGAGATCTTTAAACAAGAATCCAAAGTAGATGTTGGGATGTCCAAATTTGCTTCCCTTAGACCTCCACAGGTAGTGCCTATGAGCTTGCGTGATCAAGAGGTTTGCATGTGCAAGTACCATGAAAACATCCAGCTACTCCTTGAGGGGCTCCATAGACTTTTAACAACTATCCCTAAGACAGCAGAGGATATATTGAACACTACTGTATGCAATCCTAGAGAGGTGAAGTGCATGTCCAGAGAGTGTGCATTGTGTGGTGTTGACCAGGCAGTTGAAGAGCTATTCCAAGAATATGATGAAAACCTGCCAGTCTCATATTATCAGTGGGATAGTGAAGAAGGGAAAGTCGTGAAACGTAGAGTTGATTGCATGATTATTGATGCAAAAGAAGATCTCATAGCCCAGTTGCTCCCCTTTGGAAGGCATGTGTACAATATAAGAAGGCAATTTGAAGAGCTGAAATATCTAAAGCAAAACCTAACAGAGGGAGAAATAATAATCCATGAAGATTTTGCAGAGAACTTTCAGTTGAAACATCAGCGAGAGATCATGGCTGCACACTGGTCAAATGAGATGGTCACTCTATTTACAGCAGTGGTCTATTATAGAGATCAAAAAGGAGAGTTGCAGCACAAGTCGTATGCTGTCGTCAGTGATGAAATGTCTCACGACAAAGCCAGTGTGTATACATTCAACACAGCCATACTTGATCATGTGAAACAAGAGATACCGGTGAGCAAGGTACACTACTGGAGTGATGGGGCTGGCTCCCAGTTCAAGAATAGATATAACCTGTCATGTCTTCTATATCACCAGAAAGACTTTGAATGTGAGGCATCATGGAGCTTTTTTGAAACTGCCCATGGAAAGGGACCCTGTGATGGTGTTGGAGCTGAAATTAAGAGGGCAGTATGGCGCTCAATACTTCAAAACAACTCTGTGGTCACTGATGCCAAGGAATTTTTTGAAGCTCAAAACATCAGTAAGAAGATTAATGTCCTGTTTGCCTCAGCAGAGCAAGTTCAAGATGTGGCCAGAAAACTCCAAGATCAATGGCTCATTTGCAAACCCATTCCCAACACCCACTCTGTGCATTATGTAGTGAAATTAGATGATTCCACTGTGCTTACATCTAAGAATTCACAGTTTCTTCACAAGGATGAGTGTGCGAAGCACATTCTTATACCTGGTGTACAAGATCCATGCACAGTACCTGGTGCACACACAAGTGTTAAGGCAGATTTGCAGGTGCCTAGCATCCCACTACAAAGTGCAGCCAAACCTTTCCCTACCGTAGGATATGGTTTGCCACCTCAATTTGCTGCAAAATTCAAGAGCTGCATACCATACACTCAACCACACCATGAAGCCTCTCTGCTTACTGCTATCTTGAATGGTCAAGTTAACTTTAAGGGTAAAGGCGTCATATCAAGCAGCGATTTGAATTCTCTTAATGGTGGCCACAAAAGAGCAGAAGATAATTACTTGACCAACTTTGTAATTGACTCTTATTTAGAGATTGCCAGAGAAACAGCTAATGGTCTGAAAGTTGTGATCTTTTCATGGGAAGAATTTGAGAAGCTGAGTATCAAGCTGTTATCGAAAGGGAAGCTGCTAGAGCAGGACATTATTGTTGTTCCATGCAATTCTATAGGAAGCCAGCACTGGTTTCTTTTGGTAGTGTACCCTCACCAGCATCTCATAGTAGTACTTGACAGCCTAGCTGGATCTTATGTCAAACCATCAGCACAATCAGCAATCCAGAAGATGTTGTCTTTACTTAAGAGGGCTGACAATGCACTGGATATAAGTCAATGGCAGATTGCTGTGAATACACCAGAAGACCTCCCACAACAAGATAACACATGGGACTGTGGTGTATTTGTTTGTCTGTATGCCAAGTGCTTGCTAGTCAATGGTGCCATGGTGGAACCCAACATCATCCCAGACTTCAGAAAGCATATGGTGATAGAGCTCCATAATCAGGCCTCCCTACCCTTGTTAGGCTCAGGCATCATTGCAGATCAGTATTATGCTGTTGATTATGTAAAGAACTACTATGTTGGAAGAGCCCTAAGTGAATCTGATAGCAGAGACTTTAGTCCCTTCAAATTCTTATTCAAAGTCGGTGCGAAGAGATTTGACTGGCCGAAGAGAGACGACAAGGACAATGTGCACAGCTCATGTGTATTCTATGGCCCTGTTGTTTTAATGGGAAATGGCCCCTTTGAGATAGCAGATCTTGATGAGCTTGAAGCTGTGTTCAGATCTATTCCAAAGAAAAGCAATTAGTTTGTGTTGGTATTGCACCAAAGCAGTAGAGCTAAAACAGTGATTTCTCAAAACTCACGCTTTGGGTACCCTGTGGTACATACATTTTATGCTTCTAGCATTATTTACTTGTTGATGTTCATAAGAAATGTTTCTGGTGCAAGCAGAATCCATTCAGATCCATAATTCAACCAACCTGCTTTAGTTTTCAAAGCTGTTACTGTTAAAAATTTTGGAGTACCTTATTGTAGTCTCCGCGACGTAGTCTCTGCGACAGTGTCATCATTAGAAATGTGCCAAAATGATACAATAACATGCAGTATTCCAAATGTATTTTGGCTTTCAGACATACCAGATGAAATACACTTCAACATAACGTTGACAGACATTTGAAATTCATGCTGGTTTCAGAGAGTTCTGCATTAAAGTTTGGCTCCTGAAAAGTGTGTGACATTCAGTGTAGTCTCCGCAACGCTTGTTTATTATATTATGGGCTGCTATTTATTTAATTCAGGTGAAATTTATGTACTTCCCTTTGAAGCTCTGGTGGATACCTATCACACCAGTGCATAATTGATTTGCTTTCTAGCCAAGTTTTCTGGTAATCGCAAAATTTAATTCTCTGATTGTAGTCTCTGCGACAGACGGAATACTGTGGAATGACCCCATATCGGAAATAGAAACCTCTATAACTCATAGACGCAACACTCAAATTAAGAAATATTTTACAATTCAACTATTTACTTGATGGAGAATCAATTTTAATGATAAAAAATGTAGGCTCATATGCACTTTAAGCAAAAGCCATTGATGGGATAAATGGACATGTACACATGTATTGATGTCAGAATTCATTTATCACATGGTGGCCATCTTGAATAAAACCATCCAGCCTCGTTATAAAACGTGTTTGGATGGGCATAAACAGTGGTTATATTCCCAGATGGCCACCACGTGAGAAAGACCAATTTAGGTATTTTTGGAAGATTTTCCTGTGATTGTAGTGCACGTTCATACATGTAGATTAGCATTAGGTATTTCACATTCTGTTCAACAGGGCTCACACTTTGGCAAAATTTTTAGAATTTGCACCTGATTTTTGAAAATCTCCCCGACATTCCCCGAAAATCTCCCCTCTTTTTGAAAACAGGGGAGACATGCTCCACCATATTTTAAAATCAAAAGCAAGCCCTGGTTCAATCCATTTTCAGATTAGCAAAATGAATCAAAATAAACAGGGAAAATATTGCCCAAAATATGGAAAATTTGTCTCCTTTGGCACAACAAATGTCCCACTTTGATTGACTTAAAGAATGAACACCGAGTGTACCCCTTGCTTAGCTTCATAACTCTGGGTCATTTAATGATAGGAACTTTATCCAGTGGTCTGCTTTGGAACAGACAACTATTGTTCCATCTCTCAATACAGTCACATCACTTGGACGTCCCTCCATTACGTACTTACCAACGAACTGCCCAGCTGTGGTATACATTTGAATGCTCTTGGTATTTACATCACAGACTAGTAAGTTTTCTCCACTCTGGTCCAAAACGATGCCAGTTGGTGAAGTCAACTCACCGCATTCTCCCCTACCTCGCCCATTTCCTCTCCGCAAAAGTGACCCCCATGCTCCAAACTGCCGAAGGAACCCTCCCTGCTCATTGTAGACCATGATACACCCCTTTGCGGTGTCAGAGACAAAGTATTCCCCTCTGTGGTACAGAGCTTTGAATGGCGATGACGTCAAGCTACTGCCATAGCATGTGAATTTCAGTACGGCACGCTGAGAATGACTACTACTATTACCATAAACACATACTGATGATTTATAAAACATCGACGAGGGTTCACTAGTCACAATAAATCGCCCTGTCTGGTCACATGTAACAGAGCGATGTCGAACCCCATGGTCTGTAGTCTTAAAATTCCCTGTAGTTTTTCCAGTTTTTGGGTCTATAAACACCAACTCTTTAGCACTATATACTGCAATTATTTCTCCATCACCACTGAATGTGATCCCAGAGTAAGGTACCGAGCCTGAGTATACTCTCTTCTTCAACCTTCCCTGGCTACTGACAACTAAGATTCTGTTATTATCTGGTTCTGCAACAGCAATGTCACGTGTAGAAGAATTGGATGCAATTGCAACTGGAGATAAAACCTCAAGACCAAGATCTCCAGCGAAAATAGTCCGAGCAATATTAGCATATTGAAAAACTGGTACAGTTAGGTCGAATAACTCTGGAGCCGCTAATGTACAGGAATCTATGCCGTCCCTGGAATTCATCGAAGCACTTTTATTTCTTATTGCCGCTCCATTGGTGTGGCTCATGTGAGACAAGTTGTCGTGTTCTTCATCATCAAAATCGGCTTCTGTCCCTGTTTTCACTTTACCGAAACTCCTTTCTAGGACTTCAAGTTCTACAAAACGAGCTAGTAAGATCAATGAGTCGGGCTCTTCAGTGTATATCTTCCTCGCTCTAATCTTAATTTCTTTTCCTTCGAGGACTAGTTTCTCCTTAATCTCCATGACAGTCGCTGCATTGCCTTCCTTCAATGTTCTTTCTGTTTTCGACACAAAATCCTGAAGCTCCTTTTGGACTCCGTCGCACTCTTCTTTCCTCTTTTCATAGCCTAGAATTTCCATATCTTTCTGTAATAACTCGTCGACTTTTGAACAGAGCTCTTGCTCGTACTTTTTCACAAGTTCTACAAGTCTTGCCCCAGCGTTTGTGATTTCATATTTGATTGCCAAACCTCGTTCTTTCCTCTCTTGTTTTTGAACTTCAAGCTTGCGTAAACCACGTTCAACTGATTCTAGTTCCTCCTGGACATTCTCAAGACATCTTCTAATCTCCCTTCTCTCTATTCTCCCAGGTGTAGCCTCTAAAAGTTTGACAATTAGACGATTTGTGGGTAAACCATTGACTCCTTCTTCGGGAACATTCGACTCCTTTCTGCACACTGGACAGCGAATATCGCTCGCTCCATCAGCAGTCATTGCTTCTAAGCATTTCCTACAGACATTGTGAGCACAATTCGGAAGGCTTTTCGGTTCCAAGAAGTCTTCGAAACACACAGGACAAGAGCATTCATCGTTTATAACGCTACTGAGCGTTTTCTCGGCTTTTTGTTTTTTATCGATCTTCTTGCAGTTCGAGGCCATGTTCAGTATCAATGTTGGAGATACCTTACGCTCCCTTCCTCCCTCGGGCATTATTTACCGCACGCGCGAAGGCAAAACTTTACGCTCCGCTGGCCGAAAGAACGAAGGCTCTGGTTTCATATACAAAGATTGGCACTGAGACATTGGTCACGAGACATTCAAGTTTTACAAAAAAGAATTTCAGTTCTTTATGTTATATTATTTTTAATGCTGCTTTTAATTTGCTTACTGTTTTGGCTTTGTCCACGTAAATGGTGCAAGTCTAATTACCTTTACCTTAGTAGCTGACCAAAACATCAGCACTTAATAAAAGTTGTTGAGATTATACACCACGTGGTTAGGTCCACACCTCTGATCCGGTGTTCTTGCAGGATTTTTGTATACAGTATTTGCTTATCAGTTTAGTTTTATTATTAGTTAGTATAGATCATACACTCATTAAATATATGATCAGTTGATATCAGTTTTAATATTATATTGAACCTTTATCATTGATTAGTTTTACATTAAGTATCTGTCATTAGTCTATTATATTATCATTATTCAAGGTAGTATTTGTAAAGCGCTATTGGGCACTCATTGTGGAAACAGCGCTGTATAAATACATATTATTATTATTATTATTACGTCTGCCATAGACCGTAAAGAACATACAGTCGGAATTTTTTCTTGATCTTTCAACACTGTGAACCATGACATTCTTTTCGACAGACTCGAGCACTACGGTTACCGTGGTGTAGCTCCACAGGACGAAAATGAATGTATCCGTTGACAGATACGACAGAATCGTATGGAAACGTTTAAGTTTCCGTTGCCGTATTCATTAATACCGTGCACTTAATCCGGCATATGTTTAAGTCAGGTTTCCGTTACACCGTAAACGTCGGAAACGAACAAAAACCGCACTCTGTTTCCGTCATGTGTTTACGGTGGCAGCAATTCGTGACGTTTTAAGGTTAGCTCTGGCGTGACCGTAAACTTTAATTTCTGTCATCGTAAACTCATGCTTTTTTGAATATACGTTTTATTAACTTTGTGATTTTCTTTTGCTTCTTCATTATCTTATTTTTTTTGAAGACCATGACAAGATATTTTAAATATATAGCTACATATTTCAACAGCAGTAAATACACAAGATTTTACATAACACTTCATCTTTTATTATACTGATCAGGAAACAGTTTTATCATAAAAAATTAAGTAAACACTAAGTCTAGAATGCAATATTAATAATGCACACATTAACGGTACAATTTCAAGTACCCATGCCAAGCGTGTTTCAAGAACTCTGAATTTCTAACGAGACCTTAAACACCCGGGGGGGGGGGGGGGGGGGGGTACTTACATGAAAAATGGGTATGTATGTGAGGCCAAGAGGCTCAAATCCTGACCCTGTTTGACACAATCCGAGCTCCAAAACCCTGATTGCCCCCTTTTGGGGAAAAAAAACCTGATTGCCCCTTCTTTAAATTGTTTTCAAAACACGGTCGGATATATATCCTGGCCGGTATACCGCGTACCGGGATTTTATGCAAAATACGGAACATTTCAAGTCGGGACGTAGCATTGGGTAAACAAATCAGCAGATGAAGTACATAGATAAAATTAGCGGCGTCACGATGTATGGGACCCTCAGTGCTTGCATGTGGGCAGGCGATAAAAATGCGGCAACAGAAGGTCTTTTTTTGACATAGTAGCTAAAAAAAATTAACTGCCTAAAAAATACTGAACCCCGACCCTGACTGCACCCAAATTATACTCAAATCCTGACCCTGATCTGCCCAAATCAGGTCAAAACCCTGACCCTACCTGCCCAAACTGAGCTCAAAACCCTGACCCACCCGGGCGGCACATACATAATACGTCACAAACA